>CM034300.1:22918629-23518629 GCA_019925795.1 Dendrobium chrysotoxum | reverse complement strand
CTTCCAAAACCTTCAAATATTTGCCTTTCCAAGAAGACTTCCTACCATCACTGCCCCCATGGAGAAGGGAGAAGACTGTTTGCCTCTCCTACCAACCACCTTCAGAACCCATACATAAGCATAGTATGCAAGCCAACCATCTCACTGATGGATCAAAAATGTCTCCTATATCTTAGGGCTACATTCATCTTTGCATTGAATGAACTCAATGGAAGGGTTCTTATGTCGGATGGTTCGCTTGGTGGCCCATGGAACTACTCCAATGCTGATATATTCTAATTAAGCTATATAATAATTTGGATTACTATTAGGGTTTCATGTATAGAGCATACTATGTTAATAATTATTACATGATAATTTTAACATGGTCTCTCCACTTTTATATTTCTACTGAATAATTACTAATCCCCATATGGCTTCAATTTTCAGATCTATGTCCTCACTTCTTCTCACATCAAATTTTAAATGGTATAGAATCATTATTTGTTCATTAACTTCAAATAAAAAAATGCCAATACTAATGAACTAGGGCTTTTGTAGCAGTGGCGTAGCCAAATTGTTTTTCAGTAGGGGCCTAAATTTATTTTGATAGACTTTCCCTCAAATTTTTTTAATCCAGGATTAGACCAATATAGGCCATTTTAAAGCAAAAAAATGAACAAACAATAATCATAATTAATTTGTCCAAATTTTTAATCATTTATAAGTTAGATAAATACTAATTAATGTATATTAAAATTAAAAAAATAAAGTTATTATGTAGGCTTTTTTGCATTTACTTTGAATTTCTTTAACATTCATTTGTTTATAAATTGTATGATATTAATAATTGGACTAATGTAATATTCAAATTAACTTAGATAAAGTGAAAGAAGCTCATGATTACCATTTACTAGGATTTGCTACACTTTTTATATTTTATTTTTAGATTGGTATGTGATGATGTGGATATTTCTTGGTTCACCATCATGCTATTGATTGGATTACTGAATCTATAGGTAGGCTTCAACATAACATGCTTTACTTATCGGTGGCCATAATGGTACAGTAGTTTTAATGCAAGGCATGAATTCCTTATGAATTATGATTGCCTACCCCATATGTCCAAACTATGTTTTCCATTATTTTAAATCTCAAGTTGACGCTACATTTTTTTGAAGGGAGGGGGGGCACGTTCCCCTGTTTTCCCCCACTTGAATTCACCCATGTTCTATAGCTCGCATTTTGGTTGAATTGGGTATTATTAAAAAATATCCTAATGCTATCTTGCTTGGCCCTAAAAAATTATGTTATGTGAAGAAAGTTGTGATGGAAAATAATCCTATTCTTTATGAGCATTACAAAACTTTTGGCCATGGTAAAAATGGGTGTTGTTCAATTTATGCTCATTTATGGAAAAGTTCCAATTTGAATCTTAAACATCGTGGGAATAATCTTGTAGGAAAAGAACCAAATCCTCCTTTTTTTTGAGGGAAATGAAGCTCCTATTTCTAAGGACAATGAAGCTTTTAATGTGTCCTCTTTAGGAAAAAGTGGTGGTCTTACAAGCAAAATGGATGGGAAATCCTAATGGTGGTGTTTGTAATACTAAAACTTTGGCTAATAAGAATAATTATACTCCTTTGGAAGTTTTTGATTTTCCTAATAATCTTTATGAAATTATTTCCCTTCTCCAAATTGGCAATTTGAATGTCAACGCCTTGGAAACTAATATTGAAGAGGATAATATCTTATTTCCCATTAAATTTCATAATGTTAATAAAAATTCTAAGGGTATATCTGAGGGAGAAATTTACAGTGAATAATCAATTTCTAATTGGGAAGAAGTGGAAATAAATTCATCGTAGGAGCTCCAAAATAATGAGTATGAAAAGGATTTTAATTTGAAGACTATAAATGATTATCTGGATAATTTTAAATTGGTAACCTCTTAGAGAAAATATAAAAATAAAAAATATAATGGTAATTCTTCAAATATTAGAACTATTAGATCAAAAACTTTTAATAAGGCTATTCTTGATGATTAGTTATATGATTTGGAATATCAGGGGGGTTGGTAAACTTATTGCTCACTTTCATTTAAGAAATTTATGTAGAATGCATAAGATTTTCTTTAGCTTTGCTTGAGCCTTTAATTGATCCTTCTAAACTTTCTCTTGTCAAAGACAACTGGGCTTGGATAATTCGTACGCTATTATAAATGTTGAAATATGGATTTTTTGGAAAGACGGGCAGTGGTGTGTCAACATGCTCTTAAATCATACACCATAAAGTATTATTAATATGATATGTGATATTCCTATTAACCTCTACTTGAATGATAAACCTATTTTTAAATATTATATTAATGGTGATTTTAATTTAAAAGATGTTTGGAATCATTTGACATCTAAATGTGAGTATAATAACATAGTGGATAAATTTTGTAATCCTTACACTCCTATTAATATATCTTTAATTGGAGAATTCTTAAAGGGTTTACACCAGTTGATAAACATATTAAAAGGTAAATGTTTTTTTATGTAGTTTCAAAATGTCAATATTGCTTTCATATTGAGACTATAAATAATGTGTTTTTGAGTAATCCTTTTACTTCTAGAGTCTGGTCTATATTGGAGAATGCATTGGATGTGAGGATTAGAATTCATGGCAATAATTGTTTTAACTTATTAGCTAGTTGGTTTGCCAACAGACCTCTAAGTTATATGCATACTATTAGTCTCATGGTTGTGCTCTAGTTTCTTTGGTAGGAAAGAAAAGATTATAAGCACAAGAATATTAAAAAAATCTGATAGGATTATTATTAGCCTTAAGAAAAAAATTCATCATTTAGTTACTACTAAGAAGCTTCATCATAGACATTTTAATTGCAATGCTATTTTTTCTTCTTTCTCTACATTGAAGTTTGAGAAGGGTAAAACTAGTTGTATCCCAATGATTTTTCATTAGATCAATCCTAATAAAGACCAATTTATGCTTAATATTGGTGGCTCTATTAACAATAATAGTGCTGGGTATGGTGGTGTGATTAGGGATGACAATGACAATTTCATATATGTGTTTGCATTACACTTGCCCAAATGTAATATTATTATGGTTAAGTTGAATGTTATCCATATGGGCCTAAGATGTGTATTTCTAGAAATATTTATAATATTTAGATTGAAACACTCTAAAGTTCTTGTTTCTCTAATTGGCTCTAAAAAATGTAACAATACTATCATGTTTTAATTATTCTACAAAACTACAGTCATTCTTGAGAAAGTTGATTATAAAATCTCTCACATTTGGAGAGAGAGTAATTATTGTGTAGATTGGTTGGTTAAAAATGGAACAACTCTCTATACTACTAAATTAGTTAATAATACTATTGATGTGAGAGAATGGTAAGGTGTGCTGAGGCTTGATGTTTTGGGGTTACTCTATATTAAAAAAATAATGGATTTTGTAATCTTACTCTTTTCCCCTTATCTTACATCATGTTTTGTTGTTGTTGGGTTTTAGGAGTGGGCTTCTCTTCTTGTGGGGCTAGGTTATTGAGATCTTATGCTTTGGTGTTCTGTCATAGTTGCTCAAAGGTTATCCTTATATTTGGGCTTGGTATTACGTTTTTTAATCTTGGGATTTTCTGGCAACTTTACCCTTTGTTATTGAATAGGAAGTTGAATTTTATAAAGTGATATTTTATTTTGTTCTCTTATTTTTAGTATAAATGGAATATTTAGGTAATTTTCATTTGGGTTACTTTTATTATATTGCGACCTTTTATATTGTTTTTTTCTAGCTGTTGGCTATTTTTTACTTTAGGTTCTTATGGCTTGGTTGTATGGAGTTTTCCATTTCCCCTATGATTGGATGATTTTGGGTGGTGTGTTCTCTCTAAGCTGGTCACTCCAGGCTATTTTGTTGGGAGGTTAACTCATGGGGATTAGTGGATGGTGCTCTCGGTTGATACCTGAGTGGTCTGGTTTGATCTCTTGGATGGGTTTGGGTGAATGCAATTTGTCTACTAACTGGTGGTTCTGGGTGGAGAATAAGTCATGTGGTTGCCTTTTCCATCTTTTGAAGTGTATTATCATTAGTGTTGTGTTATTTTTTTTATTTTTATCAAGCCCTTAGGTTTGCACAATCCTAAGCATAGTTGGCTGATTGTTTTGAATGGTGTGGGCTTTATGACTTATGATTGGTGGGTTTTGGTTGTTGTTGGGTTTTTTATTCTTTCTAGCTTAGTGCATCTTATATAATGCTTCCTATTAGCTTTCTGCTTTCAGTGTTACTGGTTATCCCATTACTGAGGTTTATTGGTTGGAGGTTTTAATATTTGCTTGCTTTCAATTTTATTGATGTCTTCTCTTATTTTCCTTTTTATTATGTTCTGTTTTCATTTTCTTTGTGGTTCACTAATTTCTAGTTTCATTTCATGTTTTGTGAGGTTTTTGGTAGCATCATAAAGACCTGGTGGTTCATTTTGTTATGGTGGTTTGCTGGATGGTTTATTTCTTTGGACAAGCTATTTTTTATTATAAGTGTTGATGGTTATGTTTGAGGACCTCAATGGGTTGCTAGTGAAGGTTAAATATTATTTTTGTTTATATTTCTCTTTTACAGGAGTGTTATTTTACTTCATGCCAGGTGATTCTTAAAGTGGATTTATAATTTTCATTGGTTGATTCCTCTAGAATTTTTGGGCTTTGGCTTTATTCCAACCATTTAATTTTCACCATTATTTTTTTTAACATTGATTGGGATCCTATGCTCTATAGGTTTCTTTTTCTCTTTTGGTTGTAGCTCTTTGAGCATTAGTGAGCCATGGATTTATTTTAAGGACTTTATAATAATTTATTTTTATGATATAAAATAATCCTTTTCTTAAAAAAGAAAGAAGCCAATCATCTTCTCACACTGATGTGAGGAGGCTGAGCTCTATAAATTAGCTGACTCGAACATCTAGTAAAAAATGTTTGGCAATCTAAAATGGTAACCACTTCATCTACACACATTGTAATGAAAAAGCATGTAAAAGAGGAGTTGAAGAGAGCCAAAGGTAAAGCTCCTATAAATGTACCATGAGATAGAGAGTATACTCCTATTAACCTATACTATATGTAAGAAGATCAATCAAATAAATTATGAATAAATTGAAGGGTTGTTTATAAAAAAATAGACGAAGATAAGGTAGTTGAATTAGCCACAAGAAAGCATTATGATGAAGAGATGTTTGCATAAAATTATATGGTCTATATAAAGTCATTGATGGGGCGGTGGAGTAACCTAAAGAATTGTAAAAATGATTTATGGCTCTATCAATCCTTAAACAATGCTTAGGTTTTCTTTGATATAAAAATTATAAAATCCTCACTTATTATACATAAGTATACATGCCGAATATGGTAATATAGTGTTAGAGTAGAGTGTCGATCCCACAAAGATAAATGTTTACTTGCAAATAATAGTACTGTCTCCTTCAACTATAATAATTATCCTACTCAATTGAAATAAATTTTGGTAGAGATATAATCACTTAATTTAAAATAAAAAATAATTAATTGAAATACTATTTGGTTAAATAGGTTTGGATTGATGGAATATAAATATAATATATTTTCTAATGATTCTCTTTTATAATGAAGTTATTCAGAGCATATGGATCACTGACTACTCAGTTAAGTGTGAAGAGATAAAGGATAGATTAAATCCTTCTAATCTCAATTCCACTCTAAACTCTAATAGTATCACCCTATAAAATTCTTAAAAGAGTAAGTAAAGCATTTACTATTAAAACCCCCTCATGATAATTAATCTTTATAAATTTAATACATGAAAAGCAATATGCCTATGGTTGCATCATACCAATCCAATATACTTGATTGTGCATGCTTTCCTATTCCTAAGCTCCACATTACACCTGATATTAACTATATATATGACCACTATGTGTATTAAATAAAGACCTAGTATATTGAAAATATCATGAAATTATTGATGAAGAGAATTCATTACTACTCCATATTTTATTTACACCCTCTACCGAAAATTATAGAATTTAATAGACATGAAGAATAAGTAAAGCATATTTATTTTTATTTATTGCATAAAAGAAAGGAAGTACATAAGAAAAGATATCACCAGATGGGTTCAATGATCTCCTCTACACCCCTCCTTGAACTTACAAAATTGCTTCTACAAACATAAGCCAAACACTCTAATGGAATGCATCTAGTACTTCTCTGAATTCCCTCAGTTATCACTCCTAAGAAAAAATTAGAGAAGCATTATAAAGATAAAAATTAAATAAGTGATTGAACTCCTCTACTAATATTATAAATAAACTATTTATAGAAAATCATAGAAATAGATTCTTGTGTTGTGGCACTCGAGACACTTACGCTGCGATGCCAATAAAATGAACTAACTCCACAACACTGAAGGGTTTCCTCTATTACGGCGCTTGCTGACATGGTGTTTGATTGAAAAAGTTATGTTTTGAAAAAGGTTAATTTTCTTTGAGAGAATTAAATTTCTAGAGTTTTAGTTTTGAAATTAAACACATCATTATGAACTATATATCACCTTGGGAGGCGAACATATTATTCCCTAATGTGTTCAGATTATAAAACTGCAAGTTCTTCCTAATTATCATAGTCAAAATCATGGAAAAATAATATATGACCCCAGAGGGTCAAAATAATGTTCGATTGAGTGTTTGATTATTATAATCTGGATAAGGGATTATTAATTTCATAATCAAGGCCATGATAGTAGAGCAATATATCTTCTCGAAGAAAGAAAATATTATTTACTATCAATTATCTGAATATGACGGTGATGATCGTCATTGACTTTGATTTTCCCAAAAATAATTAATTGAGGTTTTGAAAATTTAATTTGAAAAATTAATCTGGCTTCTAAATCTCTTATGAGCATAAGCCCTTATAGTTAATTAAATCATAGCAAAATTGAAGCCTCTTATGAATACTCTTGATTAAAATAATAATCATAATTTTATTTAAAATTTTTAAAGATTGATATCTAAGGAGGGAGGACTAGAAATTCAACTGGGATTGAATCAAAATTGAGCACTTATTTTTGGAGGTCAAAGGATGAGAAGTAAGAGGTGTTTAAGATTCTAAAAGAATTCAAAAAACACCCCAGCCTACCTTATGTTTTGGGCATAAATTTTAATTTGAGGAAAAGTTTTAGTTTGAATTGTAATTTTATTAGAATATTGGGATTATATTCCTAAAATATTGAGATTTTATAGTCGAAACTCGCCTTAGAATCTAAATTTATATTGGGCACTAAAATTAATTGCCCGAACCTAGGTAATGCAGTTTAAATCTAGACTTACCCCGACTTGGATTGGGGAGCCACCAAATCACCTAGTCACTTAAAATTCATGAATCTGGTCTTTTATGCAAGAGTTATAGGGATGTTGTTTAGTTAAATTTGAGGAATCAGGGCTGATATCTAGAGCAGATCCTAATTGGTCCCTTAACTAATATTAGGTAATTTGATGCTTAAAGTAAATGCAATTAAATTTTAGACTCATTTAAATTTATTTCTAATTCAATGCATGATAGTTGAATTGATGAATGCTTAAATCAAATATGAAGTAATTTTAAAATTAAGCTTAAAAATAGATTTTAACCTAAGGAATGCATAACTTTCCCTTGACAGGATTGCACCCTAATAGGTTAGGTGGCCTGCTAGAACCCGTAGGAAGGAAAGTGTCTAATAAGGTAGAGAAAATATAATATAAATGCATGAGACCCTTAGTGAGCCCAAGCTTACTTCTTAATGTCATTAGAGTTTCTATGTTATCTTAAAAATTTTAATTTTGTTATAGTAAATTTTTTTTAGCGTGCCCTCACAAGTCTCCAATCATTCCAGGATAAAATAAAAGCGGCATGCAATAAAAAAAAGCTAGAAAAGACATGTAATTTCTACTGTGTAATCAAATTAAATAAATAAATCAAATGAAATTAAATTAAATTCAAAGTCCATGTGGCAAGTGCCACTTAATATTATAACCTAGGGTCTGTAGAAAAAGTAAAGTGGTTGGGTACTTATTATAATAACTTGGATTCTACTCCTAAGACTCAAGTGACTTGGAGAATGAGATTCTTCTCAGTTATCACCTCTTCGTCATTCTGTGGGCTCCTTGGATTAATCAGGTTCAGATATCTAAATGGAAAGAAACTCCCCCCCGAAAGAGGTTTTTTCTTTTCTCTTTAGATTCTCAAAGTATCCTAATCTGGATATCTGAATGAAGAGGGACTCTCCCGTAGGGGATGTCACCCTTCTCTTTGGATTCTAGATTGGACATCTATCCCTTCTCAAATTATCACTTTAATAATTATAACTTAATTGAATTTAAATTATATTACCTGAAAATTAAAAATCTAGACTCAAATAACCTATAGGGTTATCCTAGGTAATTAACATTTAAATAATCCTAAGTAGTTAAATAATAAAATTAAAATGCTCAAACAAGTCACACTTGGCCATGCTTTTTTAACTTAAAGGGAGACTTAGAATTTGACTTAGCCCATATAGAAAATTCAGTTAAATTAAAGCTTAATCATGCCCCTTTTATTTTTAATAGCCATATACAAGCATGACCACCTACATAAGATTAAGTTAGGATTTAAATCTTCTTTAACCTAACGGTAATCTAACATCCATCAAATCAATTCATAGATTATATTAAAATTAAATAAATAATCATATCAATCACTTAATTCTAACAACCAGCGTGTAGTGAAAACTAAAAAAACTAGGCACATAATAATAGGAAAGCAAAACACCGGCCTAGCCTAAGACTAGAGGTGGTCATCCTAGCAAACCATCTAAAGTGTGCAGGGTAGGCTATATGGTTTGGGCATGTCCTACGTAGGATAGTTAGTTAAAGTTATTTTGATGTTCTGGTTGGTTGAAAGACTTAAATGAAAATTTAATTAAAGTTTAAGTATAAATGGTTTAAAATTAATTTCAAATATTAAATGGCTACAACCTTTGTATCTTATTGGGGCCGTGAAGTTGATAAACATATTACTAGAATTATTTGAATTATTTTAAAGCATTAATTAAAGGGGTTTTTTATTAAGATCAATTTATAAAGTTTTAGTATTTTTTAAAATATAATACTTTAAGATGAGAAATTAGACTACAAGTTTTCTGGAATTAGATTTTTCTATATTTAGTTATGAATTTTTGAAGTTTTGACCTATTTTTAAACTATATTGACAAGTTTGTTGACTTTTTAACTTTGATTTATTTCTAGTGATTTGATATTTTTAATAAATATTAAACCCCAAATGGAGTCTAATACCTTTGTGTTTGCTTAATTTGGAATTTTTTAGAATTAGTTATGATTTTTCAAATTTTGGGTGTTTATTTGAATTTTAAAAAATTATTTAATTGGAGAGGTTTTAATGTTTGAATCCAAATGAAGTCTAACTTTTTGAAATCACATTCAAAGGTCAGAAACAACCTAAGGAGGTGTTCTCAAGTGTTTGAGAATTTTTTAGAATATTTAATTATTTTTAATTAATTAAATTAATTAAATTTTAATTTTCACTTAAAATTAAATTAATCATAAATATTATGTCAAATCAAAGGGATTTTAATTTTTTCTGATTAAGGGTTAAAATCTAGTTAGCTTGAGGTATTATTTATAATTTTTAGATTTAAATTTGATTTATTGTAATTTTTAGAAGTTTTTGTGCTTAATTAATAAATTAATCTTAATTTAATTAATTAAGTGGCTTAATGATTTTTAAAATCAGTGAGAAATTGTCTTAAGGCAGAGGATGTCACTATATTTGAATAGTTTAAATTTCACGCCTATAAGGCAAATATTTTAATTTCTAAAATTTTCTTAAGTTCTCTAAACAAAATCTTAATTTTGTCCTTAAGATGTCACAAAGTTGAATGGGCTTAAATCAAAATCACTAACCCTTGACAACATCCACAAATTTAGCACACAACCATGATCAAATCTTAGATCTAGGAAAGCCTTAAAATTAGGTGAGTGTGTGCATCCTACATATACAAATCAAGATATGGCTTAATTAATTAGATGATTAATTATCAAAAATAGATGCTCATTGATTAATCAGCATTCCCTATCAATTCTATTCAAGTAAGCTCAATCCATGTTTAAAATTTTAAAGAATCTCTCAACACTCAAAGATTTAATATATATAATTTTAAAATTAAAGTTTATATTTGAAAATAGGTCAATTTTAAATTTTAGAAAGATAGTTTTAAAATAATTTGAAAATAATTTTGAAAACACTTTAATAAATTAAAAATACTTTAAGATAGAATTTATAAAGTTTTAAAAGTATTTGAGTAAAAAATTTAATTAAATATTAATTAGAAATTCAAATAGTTAAATATTTAGTATGATTTAAAACACATTAAATATTTCAAATTAATTTTAATTTTAAAATATTTGAATTATTTTTACTGATATTTGAAATAAAATTAAATTTTTAAGGTTTTGAAAAATATTTGAATTAGTATTTAATTAAATAATAATTATTTAGAAGTTGGATAATTAAAATTATTTAAAATATATAATACATCTTAAATTAATTTTAATTTGAAATTAAAATATTTTCAAATAATTCTCTAATTATTTAAAATATTTTAAATAAGCTCTTGAATTTTTAAAATATTTAATTAATTATTAAATATTTAAGTAGTTAAATAATTCAAATTATTTAAAGTATATTGAATTAATTTTAATTTTAAAATATTTGAAATATTTTTTTAATTTAATTAAGATATTTAAAATAAAACATTAAATTTTTGAAAAATAATTAAGTTAATATTAATTTTAATTTAATTTTAAATATTATAATATTTAAATTATTTAAAATATTTAAGGAAAATATTTTAAATTTAATTTAATTTTAATATAAAATATTTTAAACATCATCTCTGATTATTTAAGATAACTTAAAATGAAGTCTTGAATTTTTGAAAATATTTCAATTAATATGAAATTAAATATTAATTAATTATTTAAATATTTAAAGTTCTAAAATTATTTAAAAATAAAAAATATTTTAAAATAGTTTTAATTTAAAATTAAAGGATTTTGAATTCTAAGAATTTTGACATATTATATGTATTTTATGAATTTAAAATAAAACTTTAGTAAATTTTTTAAAGTTCTGTATTTAAAAAGATATTTAAAAAATAATTTTAAAATCATTTGAAAGGTCTGGTAGCGTGGTGATGGTGGGCTGGACACGTGGCGCACTCAGATTGGGTGATGCAAACTGTGGCCTATCATTTGCCTGATTAACATAGCAGTTGGACCAATGTGATTTTACTTATCCGCATCAGCGTCTCTTCATTGCCATTGGATTGTTCATTGTTCAAGCAAACGGTCGTGATCTCGGCAGACCGAGATTTAAGCGATCACGTGGACCACATGATTATGAAGAATCGCAGTACTGCCCGATCCAGGCCCTTGATCCGAAGATCAATGGCTCAAAAGATGTGTAATTCATGCTTGTTTAACTTCAAAACCCTAATTAGGAAAAGGGCTCGTTCGCTCGGTCTGGTTAATCAAATCAAATGAAATTTTAAACACATATTTCATATATGAACATAAATCATGGGGGATGCTTTGGATGGCTTGAAAATCACATATCGAAAAGCTATTTAAATCTAGGTGTTCTAATCTGGCGTTCAAGTATTTAAGAGATCAAACCATTAGATTTTAAATTTTTCGGAATCTTTAAGCTTGTTGACTGTCCACGTAACATTTCCTAGTTGGAACCATGGTCTGGAACACACTATATCTAGCTGTAGATGCCTTGGATGGATTTATCTTGACTTCATTGGGTAACTTGCCACTGGCAAGCTTTTAATGATTGGTTTGAACTTGAATGTAGAGAAGGTTGTCTAGAGCATGAATGAAATGATAGTTCTCCTTGGGGAGCTCTAGGGAGTGAGAGAATGTTATGGATTGAATAAAACTCATTTGAGTCTATAACCTAACTCAAATGGCCCTAAATCAAATAAGAGTGTTGGGATTTCTTTGGCAGCATCCCTTGATGCTTGACAAGTGCCCCAAAGTATTTAAGGTGGCAAGGAATTAATGGACCAAAAATGGTGACATGGAAAGCTCTTTTTGTCCTCAAGGAAAGATTAAGGGTCATTTAGGATTTAATTAAGGATTAAAATGGGTTTATGAACATCTTAAGAACTCTAAAAAGAGTTTGAATAGCTAGAGGCATTTGGATTAAAGGAAAATGGTTTAAAATGGCTACTTTGACCACCTAATGGTTATTTGACCAGTTAACCAATCAATGGTCAATGAGTGCTGAGGTGGCATGGAGGGAGGTCTTGAATACTGGTTGGATGTGTTGGAGAGGGTCTAATACTTAAGGATTATAATTTGAATGAGAGTACAAGAGCTTAAATGAATTTGACCAAGTCAAAATGAGTTGACTTGGTCAAAATACATTCGATTTGATTTGAGGTGGGTTTAGAAATATTCAATGCATCAAATGGAATAGATTTGAAGGGAGTATGAGATCATGGAGTTAAGGTTTGAATGAATGCAATGAATAGACCCGCATGGGTTAAGTTTGACCAGGTTTAGGCTCAGTTAACTAAGTCAACTATTGACTGGGTCAGGGTGACCAATCAACCCAAATTAGTAGGGGAAGTGATTAGAGGAGATTTGGATGAGATTTGAATGCATTTAAGGCTTGGTTCAAAGTAGGAAAGCTTAATGGTTGATCTAGTCAACCTAGGTTGACTTGGTCAACCAAGTTGATCTAGATTATGGGTTTGGGATCAACATGTTTGGTTTGATATTTTGAGTTGGGTAGAGGTGGTTTCGTGGGTTAGAAAGGTCATTTCAGTTAAATAAACTATTTGGACTCTTAAGGGGTTATTTGGTCAACTTAGGTTGACTTAGTCAACTAAGTTGACCCAAAGCTAGGGTTTGGGTCCAACATATTTGTTTGGAGATGAGTGGAGGTGGTCCCATGGTCTGGATTGGTCATTTTAGTGAAAATGACTTATTGGGCCCTTAAGGGGTATTTGGGTCAACCTTGGTTGACTTGGTCAACTAAGCTAATCTATGGTCTGAGTTTGAGTCCTATGTAGTCCTAATGATATTTAAGATGCATTGGAGGAGGCTCTAGGGTTTTCTTTGACTGGGCTGTATTTAAGTTTGGAGAAAACTTCAAAATATCCCTTGAGGGGTAATTTGGTCATTTTGACCCCTAGTCAATTGGGGGTCAAAGTGGGTCCACCAAAATATAGATTACTACTTAAATTATCATAATGAAGGGTTTGTATATGGTTAGAGGCTTTAGAGAAGGCTTTAAGGTCAAATTCTACACGATGGCAGGTCCAACGGCATAGGCTGTAAAAATTTGAAGGTTTTATAGCCTTTAGAAATAGATTTAGTTATTTATCTTTAGAGAAACTGCAGCTCCTTAGATTTAAAGTCAATGAGCTCAATGTTATATTGGCATGACTCAATTCTTGGTGGAGGCAACGAGCTAAAGCTAAGTGGATGGAACATGGAGACACCAATTCTTCCTTTTTTCATGCTTTTGCTAATGCTAGGAGAAATCAGAATTGGATTAGTCATATCAAAACACATGGTGGGTCGGTTACTGAAGATATTGCTGAAATTTAGAAAACTTTTACGGATTTTTTCATTTAAAAATGGAAGTATAGGGAGTGCTTATTGGATGGCTGGCCGACTCCTTCTAATGTAATTGGGGAGGAGGATCGTAGCATGCTGGAAGCAGAATTTACTCTGGACGAACTGCAGGAGGTGGTGGACAAGGCCGGTTCAAACATCTCACCCGGTTTGGATGGGAATTACATTGTCCTATTTCAAAGATTTTTGGAAGATTGTTAAGAATGATGTTTGGCAAGCAGTTAGTCATTTTCTTTCTTCTGGAGTTATACATCATTCTTGGAAGGAAATAATGATTGTCTTAATCCCTAAGATCAAAAATCCTCAGGTGGTTTCTAACTTTAGGCCAATTAGTCTTTGTATGACTATTTATAAAGTCATTGCAAAAATGCTATTGAACAGGATGGAGAGGGCTATTCACAAGATCATTTCGGCAGATCAAGCTGCATTTATCAGAGGCAGATCATTGTTTGAGCATGTGCTACTTGCTTAGGAAGTCTTGAACAAATTTTAGTATTCTAAAGCTAAGAAAGGGCTCTTGGCTATCAAGTTGGACATGGAGCAAGCTTATGATAGCATGGGGTGGCAAGCTCTAAGGAAAGTTCTTAGTCATTTTAATTTTCCTACCAAATTTAGGAATCTTTTAATGCAATGCATTTGTGATCCTAAATGTTGCATTTTTATTAATGGAAAGAAGTCGGATTGGATCGTAGGTAAGTGTGGATTTAGACAAGGTTGTCCCTTGTCTCCATATTTGTTTATCCTTTGTTCCCAGGTTTTTTCGGATGCTATAAACAAGACGAAGAACTATTTTGGTATTTCTATTACTCCTAGTGCTCCCAAAATATCACACTTGCTTTATGCCGATGATGTTTTAATTTTCTCAGAGGCTAATGTTAGGAAGATTAAGGAATTGAAGAGCATTATTTTCCAATATTGCAAATGGACAGGACAATGTGTTAATCAATCCAAATCTATGATACTGTTTGGCAAGCATACCAGACTCCACTTGAAGAAGAAGATTGGTAGACTACTCAAGTACAAAGTTGTTAATGAGATTAGTTATCTTGGTGTGAAGCTAACATTATTGAGAATGGTTGCTTCTAACTTTCAAAATCTGCTTGAGGTTACTTCTAATAAACTTAACACTTGGGGGAAGCATTGTATTTCATTGGAAGGGAAGTTAATTCTCGTTAAATCTGCGTTTCTTTCTCTTCCAATGTTTTTATCCTCCCTTACATTGGTTCCTTTGAGTGTTCTTAAAGAATTTGACAAGTTGTGTAGAGGATTCTTATGGAATAAAAAGAATGGTAGTACTGGGTTGCACTATGCTTCTTGGGAGTTACTTTGCAAGCCAAAAAATGATGGGGGACGTGGACTGTTTTCTGCGGTTTCCAAGATTGGACCTCTTCGAGCAAAGTTTGCTTGGGATTTCTTCATGAAGACTGATTCGTTGCTCTATAACATTCTTAGAAATAAATATGGAGATGATATTTGGAATGAACCGGTGAGGAGTGCTTGCTCTCCTACTTGGAAGATTATTACCATGGGGGCTCTCTATCTTAGGAACATTGTGAGATGGAATGTTTCTAATGGTAAATCTATTAATTGGATGCTTGACTCTTGGGTTCTTGACAGAAGCTTCTCTAAGTGGCCGACCTTTGTAAATAACCTTGAGTATTCCAACTTCAATTTAAGCAAGTTTATTTTGGATGGAGTTTAGAATTTGAATCAGCTGCAGGTGTTCTTCAGAGAATAGCTGGTGGATCTTATCAGTCAAATTATGATTGCTGTTAACAATGAGAGTGATCAAATGGAAATGAAAACAAAGAATTCTGGAAAATCAATTCAGCTATGTCCTTTGAAGCTCTGATGGAACGTAAAACAGATTTTAATCATTGGTCATGGATGAAGAAATTAAAACTAAGACCGAGAGTTAAACTTTTTTGGTGGAGGCTTTATAATGAAGCTATTCCTTCAAATGCATTTTTGGTGAAAAGAAGATTAAGTGTGGTTGCTGCTTGCCTGAGAGGTTGTCACGAGGATGAGGACTGCTGTCATATAGCGGGGAGATGTGTTAAGCTTCAGAATGTGATCACCTTGCTCAACGGATGGGGCTTTCAAATTCCGATATTTAAAGATTTCAAAACTTGCTTGGATGGGCTAAAGATGTATGCAGGTTACAGATCCTTTATTGCAAATCTCTATTGTACATCTGTTTTCCTTGTTTGGAAAAGTAGATGTAAGCTGGTTCATGAAGGAGTGGAGGATTCAAATATTACCATAGCAGCTAACTCGGTTTCTATGACTACGGTGAGCAACTTTATTAATCTTTCCTCGGACAACTGGGATGTCAACCAGCGCAAGCTGTCGTATTCTTGGCACCCTCCTCCACCCAGGTGGATAAAGATTAATGTAGATGTTGCACTGAAAAGTAACTACATGGATGGGATTGGAGGAGTGGTTAGGGATGATAAAGGACGGTTTTTATTAGCATTTGGTGCTTAGTACGTGCATTGAGATATTGCTCAAGTGGAGTTGATGGCTGTTTATTGCTTGAAGAATTTTATGCAAGATTGGATGTGCGAATATCAAGGTGTGATGATAGAAGGTGATAACCTCAATATTATTAAAACTCTTCAAGTAGCGTTGAAGGATTGGAAGAATAAAGGAAGAATATATGATAAATTGTCTTTTTTACAGGATTTCAACCAAGTATTGTTTTCTTTTTATAATAGAGGGTGTAACAAATTAGCGGATGTTTGTGCTAATTTGGGTGTGAAAACTTCCTTTATTTGGTTTGAACTTATCGATGTGGAGATTCCTCCTTCATTCCTGTTTTATTTGAAGGAGGAATGTGTTGCTTTAGGTTCTCTTTGAGTTGGTTGTAATAGGCTTTGTTTTTAATGCAAATTTGCATTCTTCTAAACAAAAAGAAATAGATTTAGTTTCTAGGGCTAGAGGTCTCAGAATGAGCTTAAATTTAGAGGGTAGACCCTAGGGACATGCCTAATTAATATTCAATTAATAGATTATGAATTGGGGGTCATTTGATTAGGGTTTGAAATATTTTTAAAAAAATCACTAAAAAGGCTTTCATGACCTAGGCCTCTAGCCTTGGATTTTAGTTTGGATTTCTGGATTTGATTGATTGAATTTGAATTATTCAAATCAATTATAATCAATTAAATGATTCTTATTGATTAGATAGTATAGAATCTTGATTGAATGTTGGATCTGGTATTGATTGAAGGCTGAATTAAGACTCGATTGACTTGAAGTCTGGATAGGTTTGACTTGAGGTCAGGATTGATTTAGAATCTAGATTGATTTGGGGTCTAGATTGATTTGGAGTTTGGATTAAACTATAGTCTAGATTGATTTGGGTTTTGGATTAATTTGGAGTCTGGATTGATCTGGAGTCTAGATTGATATGGGGTTTGGATTTTAAATGATTTGAGGTCCTGAATGATTAACAGTTGGATATATATCCACCATTAGATGGAAGGTTAGAAATCTAGATAGGTTCCTATGACCCCATATAAAAATGAGGTCAATATATGGACCAACTATTTAATGAGTCAACACATCTCTTTGTTGTAAATTTGGGCCCAAATATAGTGTTTTTGATGATAACAAATATTACTGGTTCCTTACTACTACTATTCTTGCATATCTATTTTATTTATTCTGCTCACTAGCATTTCAAGATCACAAGCTCACTTGCAAGCCAGCTCAAGATTGGGTAGATTAGGACTGAGTCAGTCTGTAAGTTTAATTCGAATATATTTTTTACCTTTTCTTGAGTCAAATGTACTATGATGGATCCTAAAGCTAAATAACCTTGCACACACACACTCAGGGGGAGAAATTTAATGAGTTTGAGAGTTCTTCTATTTTTGATCATATACTACAAGATGATATCCTGGATGATCAGTTTAAAATAGAAACCACAATTAGGGCTTATGTGTCAAATAAGCTTGATTAAACCTATCATCTTAGATGGTACTGTCATAGTATAGGATGATATGCATCAATAAAAAATTCTAGCTGCCAAACATGATTTAGGAAAGATTTGATAACTGAAATTTTGTTCTAATCTATAAGTTGATTCCGATCATCCTGTATGATATGTAGCAATCATGCCTAAAATAATCCTGTGATTGGGGATATAAGTATGGTTAGATTGAATGATTATATCATACAGGATAATCAATCAAGATCATTCGGGATGATCAGTACATTTTTCTTCTAATCATCCTGGATGTCCTAAATAATCTGCCAGATAATAAACCATATTTTGAACTAATCATACAGGATGATCACAAGATCATTTGGGACGATCAGTTTATTTTTCTTCTAATCATCCTAGACATCTCGAACGATCTGCCGGACAATAAATATAATTTTGAACTAATCATTCAGCTCGATCAATACAAATATTTTTCTCTAATCGTACAAGCAACTCAGATCGTCCTGATTGGATGGTCTAATTTATACTAATCGTACTGGATGATCGATAAATCATCCTGGATGATCTTTGACGGTGAGTTGAAAATTAGGGCACTTTTTAAGGCCTCCTATTTAAGCTCTCTTAATTATTGATGTTTAAGGCTTTTGCTATTATTTTAACCAGAGAGAGCTTAGAGAAGGAGAAGGAGAGTTTGGGAGAGAGAGAGAGAGAGAGAGGATATTGTGAGGGGGAGTTTGTGAGGGGATTCATAAAGGTTGCTCCAAGCAAGGATTCAATCATCTTCTTCCTTCTTCATCCTTAATTCTATAGGGGCTTTGGGAGATGATTATCAGCATCAGATCTAGGTTCTCTGCCTACTCCAAGAGGGAGTAAAAGGATTATTAGGTTCTTTGCCTACTCTAGAGGGAGTAAAAGAATTTTTGTTGTTCTCTGCCAACTCTAGGTGGGAGTAAAAGGATTCTGGGTTCTCTGCCTTCACCAGGAGGGTGAAAAAAGATTCAAGGTTCTCTGCCTCATTAGGTTGGTGAAATGATTTTGTAAGGGCTTCTCCACCTTACTGTGGGGGAAAAAGGAGAGACACTAACTGTTTAGTGCAATACCTGGAATGGGAGGTTTTAGAGAGAGGACGTAGGTCAGAATTGACCGAACCATTATAAAATTCTGTGTGCTCTTTCTTATTACTTTTTTGTATTTTATTTTTGCACATTTATTTGATTTATTCTGTAATTGAGATCTTTGATTTTGATATCTGCTTCTGCTTAAGATTGTTTAATTTTTAAAATATTTAAAAAGACAAAAAGATTTTTTATTTTTGTTTAAGAATTTTAAAAATACTAATTCACCCCCTCTTGGTTAGCCTCGGGCTAGTTCTATAGGGTTTAACCACCCTCACAAATTTTCAAGTGGTATCAGAGCGGGATTCATAAAATCAAGTTTTAAAAAACTTTTAAATTTTTATCAATAGCTAACTTTGGAAATCACAACACCACAGAAGGTTATTCAATTACTCGACCATCTTTATTTGATAATATTCCTTTTAATTTTTAGAAAACTCCCATGTCCAAATTTTTACAATCCATTGATTATCATATGTGGATGTTAGTTAAAGATGAATATTCTACACCTTCTCATTTTGTTAATGGCATAAAAATTGATATCCCTTTTGCTGAATGGACAACTGATGATAGAGATTTAGCAAAACTCAATGCTAAGTGTTTGAACTATTTTTTTTGTGCTTTAAAGTTTGAAGATTACATGCGAGTCTCTACTTGTTCTACTCGAAAAGAAATTTGGGACAAATTATGCATAACATATGAAGAAACCATTAAAGTAAAATAATATAGGTTGAACATTTTACTTCATGACTATGAACTCTTTCACATGAAACCTAGTGAATCAGTTTCTGATATGTATACTAGGTTTACACAAATTATTACTTCCCTATATACCTTAGGAAGAGAACTCACAAATTATAAAAAGTGAATAAGATTTTGAGATGTTTACCTTCTTCCTTTGATGCAAAAATTACTGCCATTACTGAATTTAAGGATTTAAATGTTTATTCAATCGATAACTTACTTCGATCACTAATTATTTATGAGCAAGGAGTGAACCAAAGGAAATTTGATGTAGGAGAAAAGAAAAAGAAGAAAATTGTAGCCTTGAAGGCTAATGATTTTGACACTGATGTTTCAGGCTCTAAAGATGATGATATTGTTTTAATAACTAGAAAATTCAAAAGCTTCTTGAGGAAAAAGCAAAAGTATCATAAAAAATGAAATAAAGGTAAACAAAATAAGAATTCTAAAGCTTCATCTAATGTTATTTATTTTGAATGCAAGAAGCTAGGGCATCTAAAGTCTGATTGCCTAACTCTAAAAGCTCACCCAAGCAAGGAGAAGGGTGAGGAAAAACCTAAGTTCAAGAAGGATAAGAAAAAGATCCAAAAGGCTTTCTCGGCGGACTTAGCATTAGACTTCTCTAAAACTAAAGTAGAAGAGGAGATAACAAACCTATGTTTAATGACTGATGAGCATGTTGATCACTCTGATCAAAAATAGGTATGTGAGCTTACATATGATTGATTATTTAATGCTTTTGAAAGAATTCATTCTTTACATAGGAAGCTCAAGAAAGCACATGCTAGCCTCAAAGTTGAATTTTTAAATCTACAGAAAGAGCATGAAATTCTGAGGAAAGATCATTCCACTCTAGATAGCAATCATATGGATTTATTAGATGAATTTGATTCTTTAAAAATCATCTTAATTTAACTGCTGAGCATGATTCCTTGAAAATATTATATGTTGATTTAGAGAAAGAATACGAGCACTTAGATACTCTTGTATCTGATTTAGACAGTAGGGAGTATGCCTTGAAAATAGAAAATTCAATTCTTAAAAGTGCAAATAAGTTTTTAAAATTTGAATTAGCTGCTGTCAAGGAATATAAAAAACCACCTGCACTGGAAGTATTTCATAAATAATTAATGAAGCATGCATCATTTAAACCTAGACAGAGGCACTATAACCCAAATAGATTAGTAAACCCTTTCCTGGTGTTAGATGTTTTTCTTGTGGCATGCTAGGATATATCTCCCACACTTGCACCATTCAATGTATAACATATTTGGTGTGGAGACCAAAATTATAAAATTCATAACATAGCATGAATGCATCTCATTCTTCTTTCCATCACAAGGGATCCAAATTTATTTAGGTTCCCAAATCTGACATCTGATGATTTTATAGGTGTACTCTCACAAAAGGCCTCATGAGAGCAAGTGGTACCTAGGCAGCAAATGTTCAAGGCATATGACCAGAGATGCAAATCAATTCATTTCACTAGAGGCCAGGTTAGTAGGTAAGGTAACACTTAGAGATAACACCACCAGGAGAGTGGTGGGCTCAAGTATAATTAGTGATTCACAAAATTTTATTATTAAAAATGTCTTACTTGTAAATGGACAGAAACACAACATACTCAGCATCAGCCAGCTATGTGATAAAGGCTTCAGCTTAAATGACAAAATTATTTTGCAGGGAAAAATGATCAACAATGTTTACATGCTAGATCTAAATTACTTTAAAGCTAATATTGCCCTTTGCTTAAAAATAATTTCTGATGAATCATGGATGTGGCATAGGAGATTGTGTCATACAAGCATGAAAATCCTTAGGAAGATTATCCAAAAAGACTTAGTGAGAGGTGTCCCCAAACTAGAGTTCACTAAGGACCACCTGTGTGATGCCTGTAAGTTAGGAAAGTAAGTCAAATCCTCCTTCCACTCAATCGAAGACATTAACACTAGCAAACCCTTAAAAGTCCTTCACATGGATCATTTTGAACCTGTCAACACTTCAAGCCTATGAGAGAAAGTCTTTGGGTATGTGATAGTTGATGATTATTTGACGTTTACTTGGGTTAAATTTCTTTCTTATAGAAGTGAATCATTCAAGGAGTTTAGATTTTTTTCCACTTGGATTAAGAGGAAACTAGGTTGTGAAATCTTAACCATTCATAGTGACCATGGTGGAGAATTTAAAAATGAGAAATTTGAGTCTTTCTATAAGGAACAAGGGATAGATCATAATTTTTTAGCTCTTAGGACCCCTCAGTAGAATGGGGTAGCTGAAAGGAAGAACAAGACCCTGGTAGAAGTCGCTAGATCCATGTTAGCTGAATACTCACTTCCTAAATACTTCTAGGTAGAAGCGGTGATTACAGCCTGTTATGTTCTGAATAGGGTAAACCTTAGATCTAAGCTGAATAGGACACCCTATGAAATTCCTAAGGGTAAGACACTCATCCTCTCTCATGTTCATGTCTTTGGATATAAAGTGTTCATTCTTAATAACAAGAAGTCTCAACTAGGAAAGTTTAACCCAAAATCCAATAAAGAAGTGTTCCTAGGTTACTCAAGTGTTGGGAAATTTTATAGAGTCTTTAATAAAAGAACACTGGTAGTTGAGGAGACCACTCATGTTGTATTTGATGAATTTAATAATTCTGGAGGGTGTTAGAACTAGGTATGAACTTAGAAAAGAAGTGAACCACTCTGCCTTCATCTTAATGATTGAACCCACTAACATCAACCAAGCCCTCTCTGATGAGTTTGGATCTTATCCATGAAAGAAGAATTGAATTAATTTGTTAGGAATGATGTTTGGGAACTAGTTGAAAGACTTAAAAATTAAAGTATTATTAGAACTAAATGGGTGTTCAAAAATAAAATGAATGATTATGGTGTGGTGATTAGAAATAAGGCAAGATTGGTGGCTAAGGGGTATAATCAGATAGAATGGATTGACTTTGAGGAGACTTTTGCCCCTATAGCTGGATTAGAAGCCATTAGGGTGCTACTAACCTTTTCCTGCTTTAAGAAATTTAAACTATTTCAAATGGATGTTAAGAATGCATTTTTAAATGGGGTGATGAAAGAAGATGCATATCTTGAATAACCCCCAGGTTTTGAAAATTCACAATTTCTTAATCATGTGTTCAAATTAAAAAAAGGCTTTCTAAGGACTAAAACACGCACCCAGGGCATGGTGTGAAAGAATTAGCACATTTCTACTATAGAGAACCTTCATTAAGGGGAGCATAGATGCTACCCTATTTCTTAAAAAGGTAGGAGATGAATTACTGATTATCCAAATTTATGTTGATGATATTCTATTTAGATCTTTTAATGAAAAACTATGTGATGGAATTTCAAAAATAATGAGTAAGGAGTTTGAAATGAGTATGATAGGAGAACTGACTTACTTTCTTGGATTTAGCATAAGGCAGAAGGATGATGGAACTTTCCTTAGTTTGTTAAAATATATTAAGGACATCCTTAAGAAATATGTGATGGACAAACCCAAGCCAATCAACACTCCCATGAGTTCCAGTGTTCATTTAGATAAGGATTCAAATGAAAATTTTGTTGAACAAAAAAAAAAAATATAGGAATAATTAGATCACTTCTTTACTTGACTACTAGCAGACCAAATATTATGTTTAGTGTTTGTCTCTGTGCTAGATTTCAGGCTGATCCAAAAGAGTCCCACCTGACTACTGTTAAGAGAATCCTTAGATATCTCTTAGGGACCCAAGACTTAGGAATTTGGTATCTTAGGAATAGGACCTCTTTTAAAATTATAGGATATTCTAATTAAGATTTTGTAGGATGCTGAGTTGATAGAAAAAGAACTTCTTAGATATGTCAATTTATAGAACAATCCTTAGTCTCATGGTCCAGTAGAAAATAGAACTCAATTGCACTGTCTACTGTTGAAGCTAAATACATTGCCTTAAGAAGTTATACGGCCCAGGTCCTTTAGTTAAGATAACAAATTCTAGACTTAGGACTTCTTGTAGGCACAATTCCTATCTTATGTGATAACACTAGTTCCATCTTTATTTCAATAAACCCAATCCAACACTCCAGGATCAAACACATCGACATCAGACACCACTTTATTAGGGACCATGTTACCAAAGGAGACCTAGAGCTACACCATATAGCCACTGAAAACTAACTTGCATATATCTTCACAAAACCACTAGATGTTGAAATTTTTTGCACCTTAAAAACTAGATTAGGTGTGATAGATATTCATGCATGAAAATGACACCTTCTATTTATATTTCTGCTCTTCACATTTTGTTTTGATTTGCTTATTTATTTTTGTGTGTTTTATTTTTATGCTTTTTGATTTCTTAATGTTTATTTTTCTTTTGATACTTTAAGAATCATATCACTACTTGGTTATGCTAATGAACTTGCTTTTTAAATGAAATTTTTGCCTTATTTTTGTTTAAAAACTTGAAAGATGTGATTAACTCCTCTAAAATAGTTAAAGGAAGAAACATTGATGATTGTTTCTCTTCCTCTAACTCATTTAATGGTATATTTTTCTTTTTGAATCAAAATCTATTTTAAAATTAAGAAGTTGGACTTTAAAACAGAGATCTATTTTATCTTCCTACAGTAATCTATCTTATATGAATAGTATTCCAAATAAATGAATTACTCTTGGGTTTTCTTAATCAAGTGGTTGCATTTATCATATGAGTAAGATTCTATTTTGTGGTTTACTCTTCCTTATATTAAAGAGTGAGTTTCTTCCTCTCTTATAGCTGGAAGATAATCTCACAACTGAGAATCTTTAGAGATTATGAAAGGAAGCGAGCTCACAAAAGAAATGAAAAGAGGCACAAAATGAGCACAATACTGAAAAGATGCACAATATTCTTCAATTAATTGTAAGATACACAAAGTGTATCAAAAATTAAAAGATACGTAAAGTGCGCCAAATAACTGAAAAAGAGACACAAAATGAGCCCACAAAGAAATAAGCTTCCTTCCCTTTCAAAGCTTTAGAGATCTTAGAAGAATTCATGTGTCACTTAATATTTTCAAACACTTGAAATTAAAAATCATGATTCTTGATTCTTTACTTTGCAATACTATTTTTCAGATATTTTTTTGGAACGATGTTTAAAAGGATCACTTTCTTATCTAATTTCTTCTTTTTTAAATTAGATTTTTGTTTAAAATGAACTTTAACCTGTAAGGTGTTCGAGGTTGGGTTTACAAAATTAATTTTCTAACCTTTCTAGATTTCAGCATTGTCGATTTACTTCTGTCAAGTTTTTAAATGTAAAATGGAGGTAAAATTATCATTCACTAGAGCTGATTGATTAAAAAAAACCTTAATTTTATTTTAACAATTGATATTTATCATTTTGCTTTGTTATTGTGTTATGGTATTTTGAATTAATTTTTGATATTTTGGATCCTCTTTGATCATCCCTCTCCATCATTCAATTCCTTTAAGTTTTATTCGGATTGTCCTAGATAATATCGCATTATCTTAGACGATCTAATCAAAACACTATTCAATCTACATCCAACGGTTGATTTGAATCTATTATTGGTAATCATCCTAGAAGATCCACCTGTTCATCTTGGACGATCCATGTGGCTAAAATGGTTGGATGATTTGAATAACGGTTTGTACAATCCTTAATAACTCATCATTCTAGATGATCCATATGTTCGTCCTGGATGATCAAGACAGTCAATGACCGTATGGACTGACTCTCTGGGATGATCATCTGTGTCTAATCATCCTGGATGATATCTGATCGTCTTAGATGATACGACCACTTTTTGACTAATCATTCAGGAAAAATTATTATTCCTGATCATCCTGGACAATGTGGCCGACCCTATATAAATTGACAATTTCAATTGTTTTTTTCATTCCAAAATCCTTTAATTCCTCCCCTCTTCCACTCAAACTCTCAAATATTCAATATGGTGGTAGTGAACATTCTAGAATACAGATAGGAAGTTCCTCCAAGGGAACTGTTGACCCCTAGTTTATTGAAGTAGCAGATCAAGTTGCTTATGCTCGTTACAAGTTTGTAGGGATTACTCCTTCCAAAGTGGTCAATCCAAATGTTCTGACCTATAGGGTACTTGACCTCTTCACCCATATAAGTCTTTCTTTCATTCTGACCCTCTCTTTCCCCTTCAATTCTGAACTTTGTTTGAGTTTTTTGCCAGACTTGGAATTAACTCCACCTTTACTTCACTTCAATCCTATGTGAACAAACGACCCGTTGAAAATCACATATCAGGACCTACATGAACTTCTTTGTCTTTTCACTATTGGAAACAAGATGCACATCATGCTCGCTAATCCTGACTTTAATTGGAGTCATGTTAATACCCTTCTTAGGAACACCAATGCCCCTTTCCATGACTCTGCATCCAATTCTTTCGTAAAAGATGCCCGGACCATCCAGCATTTTCTTAGAACTTCTATCATTCCTAAAGCTAGGGATCGCATTCACATAACTCCCATCCTTTCCCTCACCACTTACTATATAGTGGCTTGTAGAGATTTTAATGCCATCGATCTCCTAATCAGATATATTGAACACCTCACTAGCATTAGGGATCCCGGCCACATGAGAAAACCAAATCTAGCTTTAGGACACATCATTGCTTATGTCCTAGAAATAAAGTATAACCTTCAATATCCATACCCACCTTATTACCACCCTACTTTTTATTCCAATAATTCCTTCAAAAACCTCCACAGTGATCACCTTCATCCAAAGTATGGGGAGGCTGTGGAAGAAGAGGAAGAACCTATTATTACTATTATTCCTATTCACCAGCAGTCCCAGCTAGATCGACTGGAATAGAGATTTGATCAGTGGGAAGCACATTTTGATAACTATATTGCTAAGCAGCAGTAGCAGCACGACTAAGGTATGATGTGGTTTACAGAGCAGTTTGCCTCCATTACTTACCTCTTTCAGCCACTGCCACCACCACCGCCTCCTTCTGATCAAGATCCCTTTAATTTTTAGTTTGTTTTCTTTCTGTTCTTGTATTGAAGTGTTTAGTTTCTTCTTATTTTCCTGTTTCGTCCTTTTTGTGATGTCAAAAGGGGGAGTAGTTATTGTCAGTTATTTTGCTTATGTTTTAATAAAATTTATTTTGTTTTTGTCTTTTATATCTTTTATTTCTTTTTTAATCTCTTTTGATACATAAAACAAACAAACAAACAAAACAACAAAAATAAAAATTTTTCTTGCTTTGAAATTCTTTCAGCAATGTTTGCCATCATAAAAAGGGGAGATTATTGCAAATTTGGGCCCATGTATAATGATTTTGATGATAACAAACATTACTAGTTCATTACTACTGCTATTCTTGCTTATATGTTTTGTTTGCTCTACTCACTAATATTTTAGGATCACAAGATCACTTGCAAGCTTGATCAAAATTAGGTAGATTAGGACTGAGTCAGTTTGTAAGTTTAATTCCAATATAATTTTAACCTTTTTCTTGAGTTAAATATACTGTGATGGATCCTTAAGCTAAGTAACCTTACACACACACACACACAAGGGATGAAATATTGTGAGTTTGAGAGTTCTTCTATGTTTGATCATATCATACAGGACGATCATATAGGATGATCCTAAATCGTCCTAGATGATCAGTTCAAAATAAAAACCCAAATTACAGCTTATGTGATAAATAAGCTTGATTAAACCTATCATCCTTGAAGATACTGTCATCATACATGATGATATGTATCAATAAAAAATTCCAGCTGCCAGATATGATTTAGGCAAGATTTGATAATTGAAATTTTATTCTAATCGTATAGGATGATTCTGATTGTCCTAGATGATGTATAACAATCATGCCTAAAATAATCCTGTGATTAAGGATCTAAGTATGGTTAGATTAAACGATCATATAGTACAGGATGATAATCCAAGATCATCCAGGACGATCAGTCAATTTTATTTCTAATCATCCTAGATGTCCCAAACGATCTGCTAGACGATAAATATAGTTTTGAACTAATTATACAGGATGATCGCAAGATCACCCGAGATGATTAGTATAAATTTTTTGCTCTAATTGAACAGGCAACTTAGCATCCTGGCTGGATGGGTTGATTTACACTAATCGTATAGGATGATTAATAGATCATCCTGAACGATCTTTGACGGCAAGTTGAAAATTAGGGCACTTTTTAAGGCCTCCTATTTAAGCTCTCTTAATTGCTGATGTTTGAGGCTTTTGCTACTATTTTAAATTGAGAGAGCTTATAGAAGGAGAAGGAGAGTTTGGGAGAGAGAGAGAGGATCTTGTGAGTGGGAGTTTATGAGGGGATTCACAAAGGTTGCTCCAAGAAAGAATTTGATCGTCTTATTCCTTCTTCATCCTTGGTTCCTTGGTGTCTCTTGAGAGATGATCATTAACATTAGATCCAGGTTCTCTGCCTACTCCAAGAGGGAGTAAAAGGATTATCAGGTTCCTTGCCTATCCCAGGAGGGAGTAAAAGGATTTTTGTGGTTCTCTACCAACTCCAGGTGGGAGTAAAAGGATTTCGTGTTCTTTGCTTTCACTAAGAGGGTGGAAAAGGATTCAAGGTTCTTTGCCTCACCAGGGTGGAAAGATTTTGTATGAACTTCTCCGCCTTATTGTGGGGGAAAAAGGAGAGACACTAACTGTTTAGTGTAATACCTAGAATGGGAAGTTCTAGGGAGTGGATGTAGGTCAGATTTGACCAAACCACTATAAAATTCTCTGTGCTCATTCTTATTACTTTTTTGCATTATATTTCAACACATTTCTTTGATTTGTTCTATGGTTAAAATATTTGATTTTGATATCTGCTTCCGCTTAAGATTGTTTAGTTTTTAAAATATTTAAAAAGATAAAAAGATTTTTCATTTTTGTTTAAGAATTTTAAAAATATCAATTTACCCCCCCTCTTGGTTAGCCTCAGGCTAGTTTTATAGGGTTTAACCACACTTATAAACTTTCACGCTTCATTGGAGGACCATGGCCTAAATAATTATAATTATCACACTGCGGTGCTACTAATGGTTAAGCACTACGACATCCTTATGGCACTCCCTTAACTTAGGATGCAAGAATTTGGTGATGTAGTGCTGAATGGATAGAGATTGGGCTTTGCGGCACTGAATCCTCTGACGCTGTTGCACTGAGATAGTTGGTTGGGCTTTGCAGCGTTTACTCCTTTGATGTTGCAGCATGCCAAATATAGATTTGGTGCTTCTATGTCCATATTTGTGTGCTCCAGGGGTGTCAATGATGGTGCCATAGTTGTATTACATCTGATGCTGCAGTGCTATACCATGCTTGAACATTTTACCAATTTCTCATATTTTCCTGCACAAACACAACTAAAAAATTTCATTTTCATTCCCAAATTAACCCATAAAATATAAAATTATTTACACTTATCAAATCCTCCCAAGGATAACCTCTTGCTTGTCCTCAAGCAAGTAAAAGTTTGTAATTTTGATGAAGTGATTAACCAAAATAAAAAGTGATAATCTAAAATTACTAAAATATATGATAATACATCACTATCTAGAATTAGTAAAAATGAATCAAAGCTATACTTTTAGTATGAAAAATACCATTTGTTAAACTTAATCAATCATTCTAATTTTATATGATTTAAAATTATAGGTTATAGATTTAATCATTAACTTTTTAATGTTGAAATGAATAATATAGTTCTAATAATTGGATATGGTTGTAGTTATAATTGTTCTTTCATTAGCTCATAATCCCTTGCATTAGATCTTTCTTATTTTATCCTTTATAGTTTTTTTTTAAGTTTGTATTTCAAATCTTAAGCTTTCATTGATGCCAATTTTTGAATGTAATCAACTTTTTCTTTTGATATTTTCATTTCTTTTTCTTTTTGAGAACTATTTGTAGTTTTTTTTACTGACTACATAATTAATGATTTTAAATATTATATTCTACTTTAGGATTCTCATATAATCTTAATAATTTTAATGTATGGACTTAATGAGATTACTAATTCCATCTTCAGATTAGCTATGATTTCAAATTTTAATATACTCACATCTAAGTTTTAATACTAATTATTCATCTTACAACTTTTAAACGGTAAATTCATAAAGGTATAGCTCAAAAATTTAAATTAAGATATTAGCTCAAATAATTGAATGAGTTAGTATTAGTTTTTCCAATTTATGAAATATAAAGAGAGTTCATTCAAACTAAGATCTATGGTTTATTTTTATCTAATTTTTCATAAATTTAATAAGGATTAATTAAATAATTAGAATATAAAAGTAATGGGAGGATAATAATAATTTAAGCATGATGGTAATTTATTAATATGTAAATAAACACATAAACAAACATGACTAACACATGCTTTTATATGAGTGATAAAAATCGCATAAAACATGTCTTGAAATCAAAACATGATATAACATTCATAACATGACCCAGTTACAGGATAACTAGTGCATATGGCACCTAACATTCAACAAGGACTCTCAAAGACAAATTTTGAAATTAAATTTAACTACACAAGCCAATATCTCAGATTAATTCCTTTTCTTCTACAAAAAAAAAAAAGAGTAGAACAACAAAAACACATACACATCCTAAAGAATTCTTCACTTATCTAATAACATGGTTTCAATATATACCCATGACTTTGATGGTTTGTAAATTTTTCTTGTCCTATATCCTGATGGCACTATTAAGAAAAAATTCTAATGGTAGTGATAGGACCAATCCATCCAGATTTAATTTTCCTATGGAAATACTTTTCCTTATAATAAAATAGCAATATATCTTGACTAGGAAAGAAACTATACCACCATTCATCTTCCTTATTTTTGCCATGTACTTGTTCTTATCTTCATGCAACTCCTTTTTGAATTCTTTCAACTTAGTAATAATGGTTGAATTTTGCATGAGGAGAAGTGAAAAAGAATCCTCATTTTTTGTATGATTTTCATTTTGATTCTTTGAAGAAGATGATGTATGCTTGATTCTACCCATCGCTTAGACTTTTGATTTCCAAGAGAAGAAAGTATGATACTCACTTAAGTATAGGTAATAACTAAAAAGAGAACTTTCTCCTAATTGGTTTTATAGATTTCAGTGGGAGGGAAGTTTGAAATTTTTTAAATTTCAATCATTAAGGCCTGTCGGGGCTCTGTGGTGTTTAAAGGTATGGCATTGTTGTGCTTCCTTCTTCTCTCTTAAAGGATTTTTAAGCAAATCAAGTAAAACTTAACAAAAAGATAGGGTTTACTCCCTAAAAGTACTAAATTTATAGTCTTCAGCCAAACTGGACAACTGACTAGACATAAGGTTGGGTTGCCTCCCAAGCAGTGTTAAGTTTATAGTCTTCAGCTAGACTTTGCCTAGATTTTCCATTTGGCTGAAGTGGATGATTACTATTCTTCAATTGGGTCCCATTGGTATCTATTTCATTCTCTTTAGGATAAACTTAACTATTACTAGGAAGAGATTTAATGGGTCTATTACTTGCAAAAATAGCAAGCCAATGTTGACTTTATTTTAGTATGAGGTCATTAGGATCTATCTAGACTCCTATGTGTTGATCTGATGGTTGACAATCATCCAAAATTTAATCTACACTTCAACATTAGCTGTACTTGTCTATAGCTACCTAGTCTCCATTCAAGCTTCAAACATCCAATCTTCTATCAAATTTTAATCATATACGCAATCAACTTCAATCATTCAGTTTATATCAATTATAATCACTTGAAGCTGCAGCCCTGCACTATAGCTAGATAACTCAGTACAATTCCTGAAAGAATGAGATACGCCAAAAGGGGGGGGGGGGGGGGGGGGGGGGCGTGAATTGGTATTTTAAAAATTAAACCTAACCAGGAGTTCTAAATTTTTTTTTATTTTTAAAATAACAACTTAACAAGTAGAATGCGGAAGCTAGTGATTTGTTCACAACTACGATATTGGTGACACAATTGCAAATTTCACAATACAAGATCAAGATCAGAATTTTCACTAAGCAATTAAAAATAGTAAATAAATGCGTGGAAAGTAAAGTGCGGTAAAAATGGAAAAAGTACTCTAGAAATATTTATAGTGGTTCGGTCACTTGACCTACGTCGACTCCCCAGAGTCCTCCACTCTGAGATTTACACTACTAAAAGTTGACTCTCCTTTTGCTCCCATAGCAAGGTGGAGAAGCCTTGACAAGACTCACTTTCACCTCCTCGGTGTGGCGAAATACCAGACTTTATGTCACCCTCCCGGTGACGGCAGCAGACCTTCTCTTTTTTCTCCCTCATGGAGACGGTAGAGTACCTTGAGGACGTTGACCTTGAAGCCTCTCTTCCTAAAGAACCTTCCCGAGACTCACCAAGTCCACAAGAGGAGCAAGCATGCAGCTAGCTTGGAGCAACCGTGTGATCCCCTCACACTCCTTCTCCCTCACGCTCAAGCTCACCTTCTCCTTCCTCTCACAAACCTTGGATCTCTCCAAAAGCTCCCCCTCAAGAGTTTCTTCTTCTGTCAACCACGGCCTCAACTTCTTCAAATTGAATAATAAAAAGTCATTTTAAATAAGCTTCAAAAAACCCTAAAAATTCCAATTTGATGTTTCTGTTCGTACAGTATAATATAATATCGTATAGTATGATCAGTTCAAAAATAGCTTCATCTAGTACGGGTGCAGACGAACAGTTCATAGATTTTACAAATATCATACTATACAATCCAAATATCGTACAGGACGATCATGTTAGTTTTCAACTGTTCATACGGGATGATCCCTTGGATGAACAAATTCATCTCTGACCATCATCCCGCACTGTACACTTCGTACAGTACGAATAGTTCATTTTTCAGGTTATCGTCCAGTACGATATAAATATCGTATGGGATGAATAGTACACAAACCTTGGTTTCATCTGGTATGATTTACGAGATGATTGAAATCATCTCTGACCATCGTATAGTACGATCTACATCGTACAGTACGAACGAATGTAATTAAGAAACCAATATTTAATTGTTTGATTATGGGGGATAATTTTGGCAAGCTTTCAAATAATCGTATAGTACGATCTGCATCATACAGTAGGATTAGTTCAGAAGATCAAAATTAAATTCTTACTAAAGTTATTCTGGTAGCTAGGGTTTTTGAAAAGAAACCAATCGTATAGTACGATTAGTTTACATAACCAATCTTCCAGAAATTAGCCGTTAGCTTGAGAATTAATGACATATTGTATAGTATGATTTAAAATTGTATAGTATGATTAGTTTTAAAAAAAAATTCTCTCTTTTTTTTAAATAAATTCCCCCTGTGTGTGTGTGCATTGTCACTCCTTTTACATACATGCTTTTGTGGCAGACTCAAGAAAAAAAAATAAAAGAAAATAAAAATATAATTTGTACATCCTATTCTACCCAGTCTTGAGTTTCTAGCAATCTTAAACTATTTGTACTTTACCTAAAATGTTAGTGCTCATAGAAAACATTTATAATTTTCAAAGAAGAACATATTAAGTCAGTAAGTATTATTTGTCATCATCAAAATCAAGTGATCGGGATCCTAGATTGTAACAATCTCCCCCTTTTTGATGGTGTTAATTATAATATTAACTAATACCCACAATAGATGTTATTTCTTCGTTAGCTCCCCCTTACTAGGATGATGGATTTTAAAATGTCGGAGGATATTCAAAATTCTTTTTTTATATTTTTTGTTTTATGTTTTTTTTTGACATTTAAACTAAAATAGAATGAAAAAAAAATATAACATAATAGGAATGATAAAGCATTAAATTGAAGAACATAACATTACAGAACTTTCTCCCCCTTTTGACAGCAGCAAAAAGAAAAGAATAATATAGAATAGTTCAAAAGCAAGAATTACGACACAAACATAAACAACTAGTAGAAGGAAGTACGACATAACATAAGAAAAATAAAGCATTCAAAAGTCGGGATCTTGATCTTGAGGTGGTGGTGGAGGTTGTGGAACCATTTGAAAGTACCGATGGAAGGACGCGAACTGGTGATCGATTGAGGTGAAGTGTTCCCCAAACCATCGCATGTCATCTGTATGCTGGCGGTGTTGTTGAGCAATATGGGAATCCTGTCTAGTTTCCAGGCGATCAAGCCGTTGAATAATGTCATGATGAGGGTAGGCAGGGTGGGCAGGTCTAGGTGGTTGTATTAGTGGTGGTGGAGGTGCGTTGGCTGGAGCAGCAGCCTCTTCTTCATCAAAACCGAGTTCAGCGTGTGCGGCCCCCCGATCGAACAGAATACAAAAAGAGGCGTCTGTATAGAATATAGGATTATTGTCTGGAGGGAGAGATTAGTGAAGTTGATATTTGGCATCCAAAATGTATCCAATGACATGGCTTAGAGCAAGGTTTTATTTTCTTCAGGCACTGGGATATCGAAAAGCAGCCAAGGCATGAATATAGTCTAAGATCATTTGGGCTTCATTGAATTTGGTGCCAGACATTATTAAATAGGTGACTACAGACAACAACGGGGTGATGTGTATGTGATCTCCAGCTTTGGGTATAATGGATGTGCGAAGAACATGCTAGATCACGCAGGCATTTTGATTAAGGCTTTGGACAAGAGGTAGGTGTTGATTGTTGGGTATATTCCTAAGGACCATGTTAATAGATGTCCAATCAAAGTCATTTATGAGAAAAGATTGGGGACGAGGGCCTTCAGTAGATAGGCCAATGTGTTCAACTATGTTATCTTTAGTGATGATGACATTGGTTTGCAGACATAGGAGATGAAGGTTGTCCATTCTAGGTCGATCTTAAGATTTGTGAGGAATTCATAAAGAAGTTCAGAGTGGAATAGAAATGCTAATGTAAGGAGGAATTGGAGAGTCGTAGAGGCAAATAGATTCATAACCTTGAAATTTAGCGTAGCTTGATTAAGCGGGCGGGAAGGAGTAATCTTAGCCTCTTTGAATTTATTGTAAGCTTTTTCATTCACTACAGAGAGAAAATGGTCATCGAACTGCTAAGAGGAGGAGGAGCTTCCCTTGATCAGTCGGCCTCACTTGCTTCCACCAGCAATAGAGCAGAGAATATGTGAAGGGAGTAAGGAGTTGAGAGAGATGAGTGAAATTGAGAAAGAAATTCCTTCAATTTATAGAGTTTTAGCACTATCATACAATATGATGGATGATTATACAGTACGATTGGGAGTTATTTCGTCTGGACCACTTTTCAGAAAAAGAGAGTCAAATCATACAATATGATCAGAATCGTACTAGATGACTATGAGTGAGAGGTCGTTCATCCCGAGGAGTCGTCTGAATGACTTTTGACTAAAGTGATCATATAGTACAAACAGGTGTTCATACATTACAAACCACAATAATGATCGTACCGGCCGAGTTTAAATTCGTCCCAATCCAAAATGACACGTGGATGGTACATTATGAGTGGTGATTCGTACAATACGATGATTAATATTATGGATCGTATTATACGTTCGGTGGGTTGAATAGTACAATTTATATAATATCAGGCATATCTGGATCGTTGATGGTATTGAAGACTGTGATCTTGCTATTAATAAGGACGTACAGTATGATATGAGCAGGAATCCAAGGTTAGGGCATCAGCAATATGGGTGTGAGTGGATCAGGAAACTCCAATTTTTTTTTTAATTTAAAAAAAAATAACACATGGACATAAAACACACAAACATAGATTTTTTAGTTTTTATTTTTATTTTTTATTTTTTTATTTTTATTTTTAAATCAAGCATGAATATCTATGACCCCTAATTTTGTTCTCAATGTACTAAAGGTGTTATATGCTAGTGGTTTTATGAAAATGTCAGCTAGTTGATCTTCAGTAGCAATATGGTGTAATTCAATATCTCCCTTGGCTACATGATCTCTTATGAAGTGATGTCGGATGTCTATATGCTTTGTTCGTGAGTGCTGAATTAGATTTTTAGATATACAAATTACACTAGTGTTATCGCACATTATTGGGATGAATCCTAGAGGTAGTCTAAGATCTAAAAGCTGTTATTTTAACCATAGAACTTGAGCAAAATAGCTTCCTACTGCTATATATTCTGCTTCAGCTGTTGACAGGGCTACCGAATTTTGTTTTCTACTGGACCATTAAACTAAGGATTGCCCAATGAATTGACAGGTGCCAGAGGTGCTTTTTCTATCTACCTACATCCTTTAAAATTAGAATCTGAGTACCCTAAGATTTTAAAAGTAGTGCTGTGTCTAGGATACCAAATTCCTATGTTTGGGGTGCCTAGTAGATATCTAAGAATTCTTTTGACAATAGTCATATGAGATTCTTTTGGGTCATCTTGAAATCGAGTACAAAGATATACACTGAACATTATATCCAGTCTACTAGTAGTTAAGTAAATAAGTGATCTAATTATTCTCCTATACTTCTTCTGGTCTATAGGCTTTCCATTAGGATCTTTACCTAATTGAATGTTCGAACTCATGGGAGTATTCATAGCCTTAGCATTATCCATTTTATACTTTTTTAGAATATCCTTGATGTACTTAGATTGACTAAGGAATGTTCCACCTTCCATCTGTTTGACACTAAATCCAAGAAAATAAGTAAGTTCTCCCATCATACTCATTTTGAACTCGTCACTCATTATTTTTGAAATTCATTACACAAGGTTGTTTCTGAAGATCCAAATAAAATGTCATCTACATAAATCTGAACAATGAGTATCTCATCTCCTACCCATTTTAAGAAGAGGGTGGTGTCCACACTATCCTTAACAAAGCCTCTATCTAGTAGGAATGTACTAAGTCTTTCATACCAGGCTCTAGGTGCTTGCTTTAACCTGTATAGTGCCTTTTTCAATTTAAACACATGGTTTGGAAATTGTGGATTTTCAAAGCCCGGGGGTTGCTCAACATAAACATATTCTTTGATTAACCCATTTAGAAAAGCACTCTTAATATCCATTTGATACAGTTTGAAACCTCTAAAATAAGCAAAGGCTAAGAGTACCATGATGGCTTCTAGTCTGGCTACTGGAGCAAAGGTTTCTTTAAAATCTATTCCCTCAATTTGGTTATACCCCTTTGCTACTAACCTAACCTTATTTCTCACTACTATTCCAGAGTCATTCATCTTATTTTTAAAGACCCACTTAGTTCCAACCACACTTTATTCTTTTGTTCTCTTGACTAATTCCCACACATCATTTCTAACAAATTGGTTTAGCTCTTCTTGCATTGCTAGGATCCAAAATTCATCTCCTAAGGCTTGATCTATGTTCGTGGGTTCAATCAGAGAAATAAATATAGAATGACTGACTTCTTTCCTAAGTCCATGCCTAGTTTTCACACCTTCTAACGGGTCTCCTAAGATCAATTCTCTAGGATGACTAGAAGATTATTTCCAATCTCTAGGCAATAGCTCCTGAGGTTCTGCCCTATTTTCTATGGCAATCATTTCTACTCCCTGAATAATCTCAACTTCTTCTTCTTCATGATTAGGTTTAGACACCTTATCGGATTCATCAAATACCACATGGGTAGACTCTTCTACTACAAGTGTCCACTTATTAAAGATTCTATAGGCTTTACCTACAGATGAGTATCCTAAGAAAACCCCTTCATCTAATTTAGGATCAAACTTTCCTAAGGGTGACTTACCATTGATTAAGATAAAGCATTTACAACCAAAGATATGTAAGTGAGAAAGATTCGGTGTCCTACCCTTAAGCAATTCATAGGGTGTCTTATTAAGTTTGTACCTAACATTTATCCTATTTAGAACATAACAAGCAGTATTCACTGCTTCTGTCCAAAAATATCTAGGAAGAGTGTATTCAGCTAACATTGCCCTAGCAGCTTCAACTAAGGTTCTATTCTTTCTTTCAGCTTTTCTATTTTGCTGGGGAGTCTTAGGGGCAGAAAAATTATGTTCTATTCCTATCTCTTGACAAAATGATTCAAACTTATCATTCTCAAATTCTCCATCGTGATCACTATGGATTGTTGAAATTACACATCCTAATTTCCTTTGAATCCAAGTGGAGAAGGTTCTAAATTCTTCAAATGACTCACTCTTATGGGCTAGGAAGGTGGTTTGATGAAGTATTTTTTGATTTTGGTTGGATTACATCAAGAATCTGCCTTTTCAGGTTTTAGGTATTACTAAACTTTTTATTTACACTATAGATCACACCAAGTTTGGAGGCCCAAAGTATTAGCTTCACAACATAGCATGCATGGCATACTTACATTCAAGCATAAGGTAGGAACCAAACCAACTTAGGTTCCCAAAACTAATGGTTGATTAAATGTGTAGGTGTGCTCTCACAAGAGGTCAAACGAGAGAAGATAGCACATTGATAATGGATGCAACACCTAACTGAAGATTTAGAATATTTTATCTAGCTGAAGGCTAGGAATGAAGGTAGAGCTACATCAAAAGATTAAACTACTAGGAAATGTAATACATTGAAGTATTACTTGTATAAATTAGTAAATTATTATGCTGAAAAATTAGTAAATTATTATGCTAAATTATTTTATAGAAGGATACATATATTTATTTGAGCATTATTCAATTATGATAAAATTTTAACATTAAAATTTACTTTTGTAGAAAGATACACAAATATTCACAAAAATTAAATGATAAAACTTTTATTTACTAATAACTAATCATTTGAAGTGAATTGTACCGATAATTATTATTTTTAAAATGATTTTTTATGAGTGATTGTTATAATTTTGAAAATAGTTTTTTATGAGTGATTGCTATAATTTTGAAAATAATTTTTTATGAGGGAGTGTTATTAAATTAAAAATCATTTTTGATAAGTTATTATTATTTGGAAAATGATTTTTTGATGTGTATTATTTTGAAATTAATTCTTTGATGAAGGTGTATTTATTGTGTTGAAAATTAATTTAAATGAAGTAATGATCAATATATTTAAAATAACATTACTAGATTAATGATACTTAAAAAAGTCACCAAGTAAAGGTTGGCTCAAAGCATGCTTATGTTTGAACCCTTTATGGAAAACATTTGTAGTGCATGAAAATCACTCATTTAGTTCTATTAAGATTGTAGTCACCACTCGAAACACTTAAAATTGTTTCAATGGATGGATTTGGACCTATCAATATAATAAGTCTAGAGAAAAGAAAATCTTGGACTAGTCTTGATGATTACACTAAGTACATATCGAGATATCTTGTATAGACTTATTTTGATCTATTGATATAGTGAGTCTAGGAATAAAGCAATTTGAACTTGTAATGTTTTGATGATTACACTAGGTAGACTTGGACAAATATATTCCTAAAATGAACAAATAATTTTGAAAGCTAAAACATTTTCATTTTGGTGAAAAATAGGATATTTAATATTCTCTAACTCATAAATGATCATGAAGGTAATGAATTTTGAATACTTTTGCATTGAAATGGATTGGTGAACATATTTATCAAACCTCTCAATTATGATACATTAAGCACACTTAGGACTATACTAGGTGTCATTGATATTCATGCTTAATGAAATTAGGTTAGAGGAAAGTAAAGGTTTGTTTGTGTGATTGTTTTTTTGTTTGATTGCTCTTTTTATGTTATGTGTTTTAATTTTTATCAAAATTGTTTACTTATGTTTTGATATGTGGTGGTTTGTGTGAATGTTTTTGCTTGTAAAATATTCCCTGATCATCACACGTAAAGAAAATTTTTTATTCACATAACAGTATATTATTTACTTCATATTGTTTGATACATATAAGTTAGTAAATTAGTATTGTTAATGTGATCCAACGATTTATAACTCAATCATGTTAAGTTTACGCTCAATACGGTGGTTCATAAAATTAATGAGGAGAACATAAGAACTGGACTTGGCTCTTTTGCCTGATCAACTGACTTGGGGGCCAAATGTCAAAGTCCTGACTTGAAGTTTGAATTGAAATTAGACATGAACTTAAACTTGAAATTGAATTTAAACTTAAGGTCGAATTTGAATTTGAATCTTGAGGCTAAAATTAGGTTTGGATTTGAGGTTGAAATTGAATTTTAATTGAGAGTGAAATTAAATTTAAGTTTGAAATTAAATTTGAACTTAAGGTTGGAACTGAATAGATCTTCTTCAGAATTTGAAACTCAGCATATTGAATTTTATTCAAATATGTAGTTTTATAAAATTAACCTGAAGATCATAAGAAATTAGGCTTGAATCATTCACCCTACCAAGTGATTTGGGGGTGCAATATCAAAGCCCAGAATTGACTGGAGAGTTTTGGATTCACGTTACATATGTTCAACTACAATAGAATGTTATAGTAAACATATGGCAACAACAATTGAAGTTGGTTTGAAAGATTTTTCTTCACTTTTGAAACTCAAAATGTAAGTTTTATTTTCAATATAATGGTTAATAAAAATTAAGAGAAAATCTAAAGATCTTAACCTGACTCTTTCATCCCGATGAACTGTTTGGGAATGAAATGTCAAAGCTTGACTTTGCTAGAAGGACCAAACTTTTGAATTGAATTTGAAAATGACTTCTACATTTAATTACCTATATTGAATTATAATCCGATATATTGTAATGTAATGTAGAGATCACTTGGAGTTTAAAAAAGATTTGGACTTTGTTAAGGGGTTTGAAAATTTGATTTTAAAATTGAGGGACCTTTTATAAGTTATATTACTTAGCATGCTAGTGATTAATCTGAGCATGCAAGTTTCTAACATTTATAAAAAAGTTTGAACTGGATTTGGCTTGACTTTTTCGCTCTACCAACGAACTTGGAGGCAAAATGTCAAAGCCCGGCTTGAAAGAGGTTTCCTACACTCACCTCTAATTTTGACATGTCTTATTGAGTTGGCCACACTCATCCAAGAAAGAAATGGGCAGAGGGACTAATGAAAGGAAAGGTAGTCAAAACTACTGATGTAATAAAGTTTGTATCGCTATTAAAGATGGAGAGAGAGAGAGAGAGAGTTTCCCCAGCAGAGTCGCCATTTTTTGTTTAATTAAAAAAAGTTTAGTTTGAAAAAGGTTAATTTACTTTCATTTCTAGTATTTTTTATTTTAAAATTAAACACGTCATTATAAATAATAAATCGCATTAGGAGGTGAATATATCATTCCCTAATGGGTTCAAATTTTAAAACTTTGGATTTACCCTGATTATCGTAGTCAAACTTAGGGAAGAATCACATATGACCTCGAAAGGTCAAAATAGAATTTGATTACGTCTTTGACTTTATTAATCTGGATAAAGAGATCATTAATTTTATAATCAAAACTACAATTGTAATTGATATATCTCTCCGAGGAAGGAAGATATCATCATTATCGATAGTTTGAAAATGACGATAATGATTGTCGGGTTTGATTTTCACAAAGATAATTAATTAAAGTTATAAAAAATTTAATTTTTGAAAATTAGATCTGGGTTTCTAAATCTCTTACAAGCGTAAGCCTTTGTAGTAAATTACATCATAAAAAACCAAAAATTTTCTATGAATACTCTTGATTAAAATAGCGATACGAATTTCATTTGAGATTTTTAAAGTTTAATGTCAAAGGATATAAGGGTTAAAATTTCAATAGGGATTGGTTCAAGGTTGAAAAGTTATTTTTGGAGTTAAAGGAAGAGAAGTAGGAGGTAGCTGGGATTCTAAAAATAATTCAGAAGTGCCTCAGTCTGTCTTAGGTGTTGGGCTTGAATTTGATTGAAAGAGATTTAAAGTTTAGATAACTGATTTTATTAGAAAATTGGGATTCAAATCTCAGAGGTTGAGGACTTAAGATTGAAAATTGATCTCAAAACCTAAGTCAAAACGGAGTACTAAAAACCAGTAACCTGAACCTAGCTAGTGCAATGCAAATTTGGACTTATCCCAGCCTAGATTGGGGAGCTAGTTAAACCACCTAAACACTTCAAAACCATGAGTCCGATCTTTTATGTAAGAATGGTAGGAATGTTATTTAAGTTAAGTTTAAGGGGAGTGGGGCTGACATCTAGAGCAGATTCCTAATTGGCCCTTTAACTTATATTGGGTGAAATGCTTAAGTAAAATGTAATTAAATTTTAGACACTTTTAATTAATTTCTAATGCAATGAATGTAAATTACTCGAATGCCTAAATTTGAAATGAAGCAATTTTAAAAAGGCTTAAAAATATATTTTTCTCTAAAGATTGCATAGATCCCCTTGACAGAATTGCACCCTCATAGACTAGGTGGTCTGCCAGAACCCGCAGGTGGGGAGGTGCCTAATAAGTGGAAAGAAAATGTAATAATTATGAAATAAGAACTCCCGGTGATCCCGTACGTACTTCTTAAAATATTAGAGTTTTTATGTGAGCTTAAAATTTTTGAATTTAATTAAAGTAGAAAATATTTTAGCGATCCCACATGAGCCTCCGATCAGGTTCCAGGCTAAATCAAATATGACATGCAATAATCGCAAAAAAAAACTAATAAAAGCATGAAATCCTATATCACAATCAATAGATTAATTAAATCAATTAAATAATTAAATCAACTAAATTAATTCTCAAATTAAAAGTCCATGTGGTAAGTGCCATGTAATTGTACAACCCCGGGTCTGCAGGAAAAGTAAAGTGGCTGAGTACCACTAACTACAACCCGAATTCTATTCCTAAGACAAAAGTGACTTCGAGAATGGGTCATCTCGTTCTTCACTTCTTCGTTCTTCCATAAGCTCCTTGGATCATCAGGTTCTGATATCCAAGTGAAAATAAATTCACCCTCGAAAGGGGTGTTATCTTTTCTCCTTGGACATTTTTAAGCCATATAAATTTGAATCTCCAAATGGAGAGGGACTCTCTCCTAAGGGATGTCCCTTCCTCTTTGGATTCCAAATTAGATATTTAATCCCATTCTCAAAACACTTTAAAATACAACTCAAATTTAAATTGAATTACATTTAAATAGAAATTAAAATCTTGACTCAACACCTATAGGGTTATCCTAATAATTAGCAGTTAATTAAACATCCTAAGCAGTTCATATTAATCAAATCATCTCAAGTAGTTAATATTTGAAATTAAAAAAACTCAAATCACAGCCATGCTTGGCCATACTCTTTTATTTTAAAGGGGGTCTTAAGCATTTCTGAAGCACCTATAGAAAACATTATTAATTTAAAGCTTAATTATTTGCCCCTTTTAATTTTTATGCCCTGTATGAGTATGACCACCTGCATCAGATTGAATTAGTATAAATTATCCCTAACCTAGGGGTAGATCTAACGCAAAATCAATCACATCATAAAATACAAGAATTAAATAAACAATCAATTAATATCAATTACTTAAATCTAGCATCCTACATGCAATAAAAACCACAAAAAACCTGGCACACAAGTAACAAGAAAGTAAACACCAGCCTAGCCTAATACTAGAGTTGGTTATCCAATCAAACTATCTAAAGTGTATGGCGTAGGCTATGTGGCTTGGATATGTCTTATATAGGGTATTTGATTAAGATTGCTTGATGTTCTGGTTGGTTGAAAGGCTTAAGGGATTTAAGTTTTAGTTTAAGTAGTAATGACTTAAAATTGATTTTAAAGTGTGTTTTAAATATTTATTGATTACCACCTTTATTGTTGATCGAGGCTGTGAAGTTTATTTCACCTTCCTTTGAGCTAATTTAATAGCTTCATAGGCCTGGGAACGTTACCTATTGGTACCAGTATGGTTAAGTGATTTGATTTGATTAAGGTTTAAAAGTTATTTTTTTTTTAAATCAAGGTTGATTGGTTACTGGTTTTAAAGATTCAACTTATTTAAGTTTGCCATTAATCGGTTCGTGGTGTTGTACCACTAGGCTCGAGGAATAAAGCCTCCTTAAGACACGTAGCCTCACAGTCTGGAGTAGTTCAGCCTAAAAACTAAGTTAATGTAGTTGAATTAAGAATTTTAAATTTAATGAAATAGTTATTAATCACTTAGAATTAAAGTTTTATACTCCATTGAATCCATTCATGGCGTTGTGCTACCAGGCTCGAGGAACAAAGCCTCCTTAGGACACGTAGCCCCGTAGCCCAGAGTAGTCTAACCTAAAAAACTTCATCTTTAGAGTGTACGTTATATATTAAGGTGTTGGTTGAGTGATTTTAGCATTAAATTAACATTTTCTAGAATTTAGAATCAATTATCAAATTTTGAAATTTTTTTAAATATTTTAATCATTTAATTAAGAGGTTGAAAGTTGACTTTTAGATTAAGCTTAAATTTTGGTTAGCATTTTTATAAAATATTAGACATCAATACTATCAGTTAGACTATAAGTATGCTAGATTTTAATTTTTTTATATTTTATTATAAAGGTTTGAAGTTTTGACTTGAATTTGAATTAAAGTTTGACCCAAAGTTGACTTTTTCAAATTTGAATGATTTCCAGAAGTTTAATATTTTTAATAAATATTAAACCTTAATTAGAGTTGAATGCCTTTGGGTTTGCACAATTTGGAATTTTTTAGAATTAGTTATGAATTTTTAAAATTTGATAATTTATTTGAATTATTGAATAGTTTAGTTAAGGGCCATTTATTAATTTTGCTCCAAATGAACTTTCAACTCCTTGAAATTAACTCCGAAGGTCAGGAATGACCTAAGAATAGGTTCTCAAGTGTTTGGGAAAGTTTTGAAAATTTTAATTATTTTTAATTAATTAAATTAATTAAATAATAAATTTTAATCAAAATTAAATTAAATTCAAATTTGATGTCCAGTCAAGGGGCTTTTATTTTTCATTGATAAAGGATTGAATTCTTGTTAGTTAGCGGTATTATTTGTATTTTTGTCATTTAAATTTGATTTATTGGAATTTTTAGAAATTTTAATGCCTAATTAAGGGTTTGTACTTAAATTAATTAATTCATAGGCTTAATGACTTCAAAAATCAGTGAGCAAATTTTTATAGGCTGAGCATGTCACTAAGTTTGAATGTTCAATATTTTAAGTCAATAGGAGGTGTATACTAATTATTGGATTTTTCTAAATTTCTCTAAAAATATCCTTAATTATTATCCTTAATGATGTCACCAGATTTTATAGGTTTGAATCGAAGTTTGCTAACCCTTGTCATACATGCAAATACATACAATCATTATAATCAAATCCTAAAACTAGGAGAGCATAGGCTAGGTGAGTGTGTGTGCACCCTAAGCATGCAAAATCAAGAGAAAACTTTATTAATTAAAAGATTAATTAATGAACAATTAACAAAATAATTGCTCATCGATTAATCATCACTCCCCACAAATCCTATTCAATCATGCTCAAGCTATGTTTAAAGTTTCAAAAGGATCCCTCAACATTGAAGATTTAAACATAAATACAATTTTAAAATAAATTTCAAAATTTAAATATATTAACCTATATATACAAATATAAGTTTTTAGAATAAAATAGTTAAAAATATTATTAAAATGATTTTTTAATGACTTGAGAGATCCTCTGATTATTTAAGATAATTTGAAAATAAATATTTAATTTTGAAAATAATTAGATTAATATTTAATTAAATATTAAAAAAATCAAATAAATCAAATTATTTAAAATAAATTAAGTTTTGAATTTCAAAATTTTTTAAATTATAAAATTTTGGAAATTTTAAGGTATTATGCATATTTTTTTTATTTAAAATGAATTTATTTTGAATTTTTAAAGTTGTGTTAATTAAATGATTCAAATAAATTTAAAATTAATTAATATTTAAAATATTTATTAAATTAAATTTAATTAAATCTTAAGTATTTCTGGAATTTTAAATTATTTAAAACATTTTCTTAAAGTTTTTCAAAATTATTTGAGTTTGATTTAAATTAAATATTTAAAAGTTTAATTAATTAAAAATTATTTAAAATATAGAATATATCTTTAAATAATTCAATTCCAGATTAAGATATTTTAGAATTAATCATTTAATTATTTAAAAATATCTGAATATAAAACTTTAAAAATTTCCTTTTTTTAAATATTGAATGTTTAATTAATTAAACATTGATAAATTATTTAATTATTTAAATCATATTAAATATTTAACTTAAATTTTAATTCTAAAATTCTCAAAATATATTTAATAATTTAATTATGATGTTTTAGAATAAAATTTTAGGGTTTAAAATAATTAAATTAATACTAATCTTAATATTAATTAAATATTAGGATATTAAAAAATATTCAAATTATTTAATGAAAATATTTAAATTAAAATTTAATTTTATAATAAAATATCCCAAATATTTTTATTTAAAATTTGTTAACATTTGAAATAACAAACTAAATTTTAAAAAATATTTTGATTATTTATAATTTAATATTCATTAAAAATATATAATATTTAATATTTGTAATAATTTAAAATATTTAAAATATTTTGAACTAAATTTAATTTTAAATTAAAGATTTCAAAAATATGAACAATTTGATATATTGCATTAGTTTTTTGGATTAATATTTAATTTTTAATCATTTTTTGAAGTTTTCTGGCTTTAAAAAAAAATTTAAAATTAAATTTATACTAAAAAAACATTCTAGCAACATATGCAAGTAAGGACACCTATGTGGAAAGGTGCTCTTGTCCTTACTTGCACATGTGGAGTAATTCAAATCATTTGATCCTAATCTAAAGGTTGGGAATAGCCCTAGAAAGGTTTTAGAGTAGTTTCAAATAGCTGAAAAGGTTTAAGATAAAAAGGATTAAGTTTAAAAGGTGCTTTGACCACTTAAACCCTCTTAAAGCCTTTGGAAGACTTTATTGACCATTCAACATGTTGCTTTTGCTGAGGTGGCAGTCAAAGGGACTTGAGGAGCTGCTTGAATTGGTTTGAGAGGGATTTGAAATAATTCCTTTGAAGTTTGAGTGAATTGATGCATAGAATGCAAAGTTGACCATGGGTTGACTTTGTTGAAACCCCATGATGTGACTCATAATAAGTCTAGGGATGTTTGAACTATGCATTTGAATAGGATTGAAGGGTCTTTCAGGTTTGAAAGGCTTAATTGTAATGGGTTTGAATACAAACCCAGGGTTTGAGTTTGGGTTGAACCAATTTAAAATGATATTTGAAGTCAGGTAGAAGTGGTTTGAGGGATCAAAATGATCATTTGATTCAAAATACCTGTTCGGGCCCTTAATGGGTCATTGGGTCAACCCAGGTTGACCTGGTCAACCAAGTTGACCTAAGGTCTGGGTCTGGCCTCGATAAGTTTGAAATGATGTTTGAAGTCTGTTAGAAGTATTTCTAGGATTTAAATAGGTCATTTGGGTCAAATGGGCCTATTAGGCCTTTAAAGGGCATTTGGGTCAACCCTAGTTGACATGAGGTTGACCCAGGGTCTAGAAACGGGTTGAATAGATTTGGTTTGATGTTTTGAGACTGTTGGAAGTGATTCCATGCAATTTGGAGATGATTTGGTTTGAAATCCACTAGATGGCAGGTCCAGTGGCATAGGCCATAAATATTTGATGGTTTTACAGCCTTTGAAAATCAATTTAGTTTATGGGGTTAGAGGTCTTAGAATGGGCTCAAATTTAGAGGGTTGCCTTTAGAGACATGTCCTATCAGTATGCAATAGATAGACTCTAAATTAGAGGTTATTTTACTAGGATTTAAAAGGTTTGAAAAATCTTTGGAAAAGGCTTTTAGGATAAGGCCTTTGAACCTTGGATTTTGGTTTGGATTTCTAGGTTTGAATGAGGTTTTGAATTTAAATGATTGGATTTATATTATTCAAATCATTTATGGTCATTTGGATGATCATAAGTTATTATATAGGATTAAAGCTTGATTAGAGGTAGGATTAAGGTTTGGACTAGAGTTAAGATTAGGATAGGTTAAAAATCTGGATTTAATTGAAGTATGGATGGAATTGAGATTTAGATTGGCTTTGATCTAGATTAACTTGAGATCTGGATTGACTTGGAGTCTAGGTTTAATTTAAATCTGGATTGATCAGGATCTTAGATTGACTTGGGACTTAGATTGGTCTGGGATATAGGTTGATCTAAGATAAGAATTGATCCTAGGGTCCTGGGTCTGGAGGAATCCTAGGGTCCAGAGTAGAGTTAAGGACTAGAGTGATCTGGATGAATCCTAGGGTTTAGATGGATCCTAGGGTCTAGATTGATCTAGAATAATCCTAAGGCCTAGATGGATCCTAGGGTCTGGAGTTTAGGAGGATCCTAGAATCTAGACTGGTCTGGAGGTTAGATTGATCTAGGGTCAGGATTAATCTGGAGTCTAGGAAAAGTAATAATGACCTCACACAAAAATGAGGTCAACACTCCCCTCTGACCACTAGGATTCATAAAATTCCCCTTAACATAATTAATATAGATCTAAGGTCCATAACCTGACCACTTATCAACCATAACACCAACTTCACATCCTTTACCAATATCTAAATTAGAAACACTTACAGGAGCTTCCTTACCAGCAGCACAATGCCCCTCTAACTACATACCACCACCTGATCCTCCTCCACTCTTAATTCTAAACATTTTCTACTAAAGTGTCCAATTTTACCATAATTATAATAGAAATTGGAAATCCTTTCATATTCAATTTTTTGGAAAAACCTACTAGAGGAACCTTCAACCCAAACACCCAATGGAAGTTATTTTTCCTTTAAAATTAGAACACAAACTCTAGCAAATTCTCTCCTCCCCCATTGAAACATATTACCATCTAACATATAAGGTGTACCAACTTGAGAAGCAATTTTACACACATTAATCTCATCCCAGCATTGCAAAGGGAGATTCGGCATCCTGATCTGCACGAGAGCAAATAACCCCTTTAACGAAAATGGAGAAAAACTTGGTGACCACTTATCTATACCAATAATGTGGTTATTAACAAACCAAGGCCCTTTCAAAAGTACCAATTCCACCTTTACAGATTCATTAAAAGAACGCAGGACCCATCCCAATCCCAACATTGTTAGGTGAAATTCGCCAAACTAACTCCACTGCCTTCTTAATTCAATACTGATCACATGGAAAGGAACACTATCTCTAAAAATGTTAACTACTAGAGCATTCTATAGTTTCTTAGTATTCTCCAATTCATTTTTCACATTTAACTTCACAGCTTTCCCATCTTCTATTAGATAAGACCCGAAATCCAGATTATCTATCTTGATGTTCGGCTTCTTGCTCCAAGCACTAGGCATGACATTTCCAGTAGGCTCCTTTATAGTTGTTACTGACGTATTAAGCCCATGGTCATACAAATTTAATTCCCCCAAATCACATTTGTGAACGACATTGAGATCATCCTTTGTATGAACATCAACTGGAATTTTAGCAGCAACATTCTCAGAATTATGGGCAAGCAATCCAACATCCTCACATCCATCTATATTATTATCTTAACCCTTAGAATCAATCAGTAACCTATCACAAAAAACCACCTTATTCTCAGCTCCAGAATTTGGATATGATTCCCAAATCTATTAATGTTAATTTTGAACCCTGCTGATGATGATGCTCCTGAATAGAATTTCATGCTATCAACTGAATTTTTAGTTTTCGGAAAATTAGAAAATTTTGGGCTCTTAAATTCAATCTCATCTACAACTTCTTTACCTTTTCCAACCATAGAAGTAATCTTCTTTCCATTAGATAAACCACCATCATTAATGATCAAGGGTTTTCCTTGAAAGCATTATTACGAACATTCTTGAATGAGGAACCACCAGAAACACCATTGAACACCTCACCAAAAGAATGTGCTGAAGGCTTCGAACCAGAATCAAGATGACCCATCGAACCACCAGCCGGAGGACAAAGCTCCCCTACTGGAAATGACCCACCGGTAGATGGACGGCGACCATTTGTCGCCATGATAGTGGCCAAAATCGAGGGAAATTGAAATTTAAAAATTGCACTCTCTCCCTAGAAAATTGGACTCACTCTTTACTAAATGTGGAAAATGAATTGGAGAATACTAAATGTGGAAAATGAATTGGCTAATTAGATATATGAAAGTGCTTAAGTCAAGCTATATTTATTTGACAAATTTTTGTTAAGTTGAACAGTTAACCTTCGACATAGGGGACAAGCTAGATGAATATGACACTTTAGGGGCATTAACAAATTCAATTAAGTGGATTTAATGGAGTGATGCAAGCAATTATGGGTCAATGAAAGGGTTTGACCTTTATTAGGCTAGCTTAACCTTGCTTAAGTATGTTGACTTGGTCAAACCATAGCTTCAGGAGACATGGCTAATGGGTTTAATGTAAATATTTCTTAAGGTGAGGGTTTAGGTAGGATGAAGCCAACAAGTTTTTGTCAAGTTCAATGTAGTATATTTGGATGTAGGGTATTTATTAGGTTTTAACTTTGGTTCTTTGGTCAACCAAAGTATACTTTAAGTTTTAATTATTTTAGGGATGTTTAAGTATTCTTTATGGAGCTTCTAGTTCAGTGGCTAAGTATAGGTCGTTTATTCTAGTTATCAGGCTCATGACAAAGTGTCTCAGTCATTAAGGGTATATCAATTTATCCTATGATTAACTAGAGTCAACTAGTATTGAACCTAAGGTCTTGGGTTAACTTGATTAGCTTAAATTTGATCCTAAACTGATCTTGGTTAATCTTAAAAATTAGAAATGATAATAGAGCATCCATAAGTTAAAAATTGGCAAATTAAGCTAGAAAATCTATGATTAGATTCCTACTGCTTGAAAAGGGTAATATAACATTATAGTAATATAGATTTATTTTGAAAAGAATTTCAATAATTAATATTTCAATGACCTTCGCAAAAAATAAGGACAACATATACGATTCAATATAGATAAAATTAAATTTGAATAGAACTTAATCTTTAAAAATAATTGAATTATTAAAAGGAACTCAATGATAGAACACCTTGTTTAAAATTGTTTCAAGGATTTCCCTCATAAAAGAATGAGGCCATCAAATGGATCCCCAACAAGTGTGATGAATTTAAAAGTAAATCATACATGTTAGCATTGACTGATACAATCAAAAAATCTAAAGAGAATTTTGTTGGCAAACACTTATAAAGAAATGATCCTAAACATTAACATTTAATCAACCAATATTTGGTAAGAAAATCGTTCCAACTAGACGGATTTAAGTTGACAAGATGCTGTGAAGGGAGATCTATCCCTAAAAATTGAATTAAGATGGATATATAAAAAGAAAGAAGAAATATCTAGACATTTACCTAGACATGTCGAAAAAATGAGGTATGATTATTAAACATTCACTTAACTATCAGAATAATGAGAAAGAATCAAATGAAAATTTAATGTATGCCCAACTATATTGAAATAGTGTGATAGAAATTTAGGATGATATAATGCCCACCTGCAATATCAAAATAGTGGAACAGAAGATAGAAATTAGTCTAAAATTTTCTTGACCATATCAAAACATAGAAAGATGATGACCCAATCCTGACTTGAACATATCAAAATATTGATAAAAAAATTTATACCAAAATGGAAGGTTGCTAACAAATGAATGTATTCAAGGGTGTTTAAATGGGAGGCCACTCCCTCACAAATGAATTTAGATGGTTAGATCAAAAACATACTAGAGATCATATTACACAATAATAACAACAACATCAAGCCTTTAACCCACTACGTGGAGTCAACTTCATGAATTCTTTTTTTTCATTAGGTCTTATTAAGATTCAAATTATCATTTAAATCAAAAAAATAAGGGATATTTCTGATGTTTTTTAACCAAGTCTTTTAGGTCTACCTTGGAAGTTCAATTTATGGTTGTGAAAGCTCCTGAACTACAATGACACACCAAGAGGGGGGTGAATTAGTGTTTTAAAAATCACTTTTCAAAATAACCTTCTAAAAAACTTAAACTAAATTCACAATCATAAATTTAAAAATTGAATTTTTAAAGTGGAAACAAATAATAAATTACTACATATTTTTTGTTTTTTTTTTGTTTTTAGTTTTTATTTCTTTTTCTTTTCAAATAAAAACTAAAGCCAAAGTACCCACAAAATTATCATATCCCAAAGGTGTCATTTCTCAAGTTAGATTTGAAGGACAATAAATTTGCAAGGAAATAAAGTGTAAAAAAAATAAAGAAACAAACACACTAGGATTTTTGTAGTAGTTCGGTCAATTTGATCTATGTTCACTCTTAGATACCTCCTCTTTGGGTTTTACACTAAAACCTTTAGGGTCTTACCTTTTACTCCAACCATATGGTGGAGAATCCCTCACATGAATCACTTCTACCCTTTATGTGGCTGAGAATCGAAATCCATGTTGCCCTCCTAGTGAGGCATAGAACCTAAATCACTTTCACCCTCCTTGTGAGACGGATTAGCCTAAATCCCTTTTACCCTCCAGCTGAGGTGGACAAGCCTGAATCCCTTTCACCTTTTTAGTGAGGAGGAGAAACCTGAATCCCTTTCACACTCATGGTGAGGAGGTGAATTTTGAATCCCTTTCACTTTCCCTGGTGTGGCAGAGTAGTTGAATCGCTTTCACCTAGCTAGGTGCACTAGAGTAGCTAAGCCCTTTGAGCCCAAGAGGTTCTTCTCAAAGTTCCCTCAAGATAAGAATTGACTCAAGGAGGAAGAATATGGATATTTGCCAAAGTAATCGTGTGTAGACTCTCTCTTACACTCCCTTGACCTATTTCTCTCCCTTGCTCAAAAGCCTCTCTTTAATTACCTACTTATAGAAGACACACACCCCATGATTTCTAAAGACACTCTCTTATGAAATAAGAGATGATTGAATAATAGGTTTCAAGAAAACCCTAATTTTCAATTTAGCCATCATTATATGTATAATAAAATCTATGGATCTTATAGTACAATTAGTTCAAATATCCTTCTGTAGCAATGTATGATGAGAACTCCAAAGGAAGATTATTTAAAGTTCATTAACATATTGTACAATCTGAATGAATAGTAATACGATATGATTAGAATAACTTGATGTTGGATCATATAGGTTGAACAAAAATCATCTAGAGAGCCCTCGGGTGATTAAGACAGTGTGATTTTTTTTATCATATTTGACAAACCAAACATCATTCATAGACTCCTTGGGTGATTCATATGCTATGATGCAGTATTGTACAGTATAATCTATAATCAATAAGATCTTATGCAATTTCTTAATTAACTAAACTAATTAGAAAATAATTTATGAGATCAAATAATACAATTAGGTCAAATTTTAAAATTCAAATTTACCTATTTTAGATAAGTTAGATTCGACAACAAAGTTTCCTGTTATAGCTAATTTCCAGTATCATGAGTGGTCATACTATACGATTAGTTATATGTGAACTTTAATTTTTCATTTTGATTAAATATTTAAATTAATTTTTCTTTGAACTAATCATGCAATACGATTGAGAGCGCATTATACATATAGACAAAAAAAACTAAAATATTTATTTTTTCTCCCCCTTGTTGTTATATTATTATACACCTTAATATATTAAAAAATACAAGAAAATAAAATTGCAGACTCTTGCATAAATCAACTGATACTACCCAGACTTGAGTCATGATTCCTTGATGGAGCTTGTCATATGTTGAACCTAAAATTATATAGAATAATATAAAATAGGAGAAACTAAATACAATCCTAATTTTTGTTATGATCAAAACATAAACTTGACCTCCCAAATAACAACAATCTCCTCCTTTTTGATGATAGTAAATATTATTGATTGAATTACAAGTTAATTTTATTTCCTCTTAGGTTCTCACCCTTACTAAGTAGTTTCATTTTTTAAAACCAGGGAGTAACTCATCATTGTATTTTTAATTTTAATAATAAAAAGCTTGAACAAAATAATTAACAACAACATAAAAGTAATGGAACCAAAATAAACTGTGCTAATGATGAAAATTATTAGTTCAAACTAACAGTCACCTACTCCCCTTTTTTACATCACCAAAAGGAGAACTATGATTTAAACACTAATACATAATATCACTAAAATGCAGAAAGCATAGAAGAAACAAACAAACTATAAGAAATAAATTATAAAGCATAAGGCATGGCTACTCATAGGATAGTCCCTGAATGGGTGGCAACATTGGTTGCTCAAAATAATGGTCGATTGTAGAAATAAAATTGCTGAGTATTCACTTCCAAAATACTTTTGGGCAGAAGCGGTGAACACAGCCTGTTATGTGTTGAATAAAGTGAATGTTAGATCCAATTTGAATAAGAAACCCTATGAGATCATTCAGGGTAGAACTCCAAACCTATCCTACCTCCATATCTTTGGCTGTAAGGTATTCATTCTTAACAATGGGAAATCATCATTAGGAAATTTTGACCCAAAATTTGATGAAGGAGTGTTCTTAGGATATTCAAGTGTGGGGAAATCCTTTAGAGTGTTTAACAAGAGGACATTGGTGGTGGAGGAGACTACTCATGTAGTGTTTGATGAATTTGATCCTAAGGAGGCTAGAGTTGAGGAAGAAGAAGAGGTAGGAGAGACTACCCAAGGAGTTGAAAATACAAATCTGGAGGAAAGGGTAGAACCTCAAAACACTTTGCCTAGAGATTGGAGATATTCCTCGAGTCCTCCTAAAGAACTGATCTTAGGAGACCCTTCTGAAGGTGTTAGAACTAGGCATGGACTTAGGAAGGAAGTAAATAATTCTGCCTTTATCTCAATGACTGAACCCACCAACATCAATCAAGCCCTTTCTGATGAATTTTGGATCTTAGCTATGCAAGAAGAACTTAACCAATTTGTGAGGAATGATGTTTGGGAGTTGGTAGAAAGACCTAAGTATCAAAGTGTAGTAGGAACCAAGTGGGTTTTTAAGAATAAAATGAATGATTCTGGTGTGGTGGTTAGGAATAAGGCAAGATTGGTGGCCAATGGGTACAACTAAATAGAAGGGTTTGATTTTAAGGAGGCCTTTGCCCCTGTAGCTAGATTGGAAGCCATTAGGGTGCTACTACCCTTTGCTTGTTATAAGGGATTTAAGCTTTTTCAAATGGATGTCAAGAGTGCCTTTTTAAATGAGGTGATAAAGGAAGATGTCTTTATAGAGCAACCCCCAGGTTTTGAGAGTTCTCAATATCCTAATCATGTTTACAAATTAAAAAAGGCCTTATATGGATTGAAACAGGCCCCAGAACTTGGTATGAGAGGCTTAGCACATTCCTATTAGAAAGAGAGTTTGTTAAGTGGAGCGTAGGCACCACCCTTTTTCTGGGGAAAGTAGGGGATGATTTACTCATTATCCAGATCAATGTGTATGATATACTTTTTGGATATTCTGATCAAAACCTATATGATGATTTTTCTAGAATAATGAGTAAGGAGTTTGAGAAGAGTATGATGGGAGAATTGTTCAACTTTTTGGAGTTTAGCATAAGGTAAATGGATGATGGAACTTTTATCAATCAATCAAAGTATAATAAGGACATCTTGAAGAAATATGAAATGGATAAAGCCAAGCTAATAAACACTCCCATGAGTTCTACTGTCCAATTAGATAAGGATCCAAATGGAAAATATGTTAATTAGAAGAAATTTAGAGGAATAATTAGATCATTGCTTTACCTGACTACTAGCAGACCTAATATCATGTTTAGTGTTTGTCTTTGTGCTAGGTTTTAAGCTGATCCTAAGGAATCTCACCTGACTGCAGTTAAGAGAATCCTCAAATATCTCTTAGATACCCCAGCCTTAGGAATCTGGTATACTAGGTATAGCACTTCTTTTGAGATTATTGAATATTCTGATTCTGATTTTGCAGGGTGTAGGGTGGATAGAAAGAGCACTTTAGGAACATGCCAATTCATAGGATAGTCTTTAGTCTCCTGGTCTAGTAGAAAGCAAAATTCTGTAGCACTTTCCACTGTTGAGCTGAGTACATTACCTTAGGAAGTTGTGTAGCCCAAGTCCTTTGGTTGAAGCAACAAGTTCTGGACCTAGGATTACCTGTTGGCATAATTTTAGTTTTATATGATAACACTAGTGCCATCTACATCTTTAAGAATCCTATCCAACATTCAAGAACCAAACACATTGACATAAGGCATCACTTCATCGGGGACCATGTTACAAAAGGGGACATTGAGCTACACCATGTAGCAATTGAAAATTAACTTGCTGATATCTTTACCAAACCACTAGCCTTTGACTCATTCAGAATTTTAAGGACCAAATTGGTTGTGATTGACATAAATGCATGAATTTAATGATTCTTGACTTCTGAATTTTTCTGCTTTTCATTTTTCTTTTAGTTTTTTATTTGATTTGATTATTTGTTTTTCTTTAGATCATTTGTTTTCCTGTTGATTTTTATTTGCTGATTTTTGTGTGTTTATTTTTCTTCTTTTTATTTACTGTTTATCTTTTTTTGGGATTCAGATCACTACTCACTACTACTATTAAATTGGATTTCTGACTGAGAGTTTTATCTTATTTTTGTTTGGAAGCTTGTAAGCAGTGATTGACACCTCTGAATCTGTTAAAGGGAATAAACATTGATGATTATTTCTCTTCCTCTAACTCCTTTAATAGTGTACTATTTCTTTTAGATAAACATCTTCTTCAAAATTAGAAAGTTAATTTTTGAAATAGAGATCTATTTTATCTTCCAACAGTAATCTACCTCATATAAATAGTATTTTCAATATTTTGAATATTTGTTATGCTTTTCTAATCAGTTGATTGCACTTATCATGTGGAGTGTGATTTTGTTCTGTGAGTTAATCCTCCTTACTAAACAGAGTGAGTTTTCTCTGCTCTTATGTCTGAAAGGTAATTCCACAACTGATATTATTTAGAGATTATGAATGGAAGCAAGCTTGCAAAAGAAAAAAAAAGGTCATAAAATGAGCCCAAAGCTGAAAACATGCGCAATGTCGCCAAATTAAAAAGATACATAAAGTGTATTAAAAATTAAAAGATGTGCAAAGAGTGCCAAATAAATTAAAAAAGAGGCACAAAATGAGCCCACAAAGAAATAAGCTTTCTTAAATTTCTAATCTTAAAATATCTTAGAGAAATCCATGCTCCACTTCATATTTTCAAAAGCTTGACATGGAAAATCATGATTTCTGATTCCTTACTTTGCAATACTATTTTATCAGATATTTTTTTGGAATGAGGCTTGAAAGGATCTCTTTTTGAATCTAATTTCTTTTCTTCTGAACTAGACTTTTGTTCGAAAGGAATTTGAACCTGTAAGGTGTCTGAGGTAGGAGTTACGAAAATTGATTTTTTAATTTTTTCTGGATTTCAGCATTGTCAATTTTCTTGTTATTAGATTTTGAATTGAAACTCAAGGAAAAAATTCTGATTTACTGGAGTTGATCGATTCAAAAAAAATTTATTATTTTCACGTTTCTATTTTTCCTTGATTTGATTTTATTTTGATTTTTCCTTTTTATGTGTGTTTTGGGATCCCTGGTCATTCCTCTCCATCCTTCACCTTTTTTAATTTTTGGTCACATCATCCTGAACGATCTGATCAAATCATCCCCATCTTGATCCAATGGCTGATCTGCACCACTTATTGGTGATCATCCTAGATGATCCATCTCATCATCCTGGACGATCCATATGGCAGCAGCTGGATAATTCAAATTAAGCCCATCCAATTCATTTATTGCATATCATCCTAGATGATCCACCTAATCATCCTGGATGATACTTTTTGTCAATGGTCATCCAGCTTGACTCCTTGGGACGATCGCCTGTGTCTAATCATCCTGGATGATATCTAATCATCCTAGACGATCCGACGGCCTTTTTGACCTATCATCCTGAATGCCATTATTGCTCCTATCGTCCTGGATGATCTGGATGAATTCTATTTAAACAATTATTTTCTCCACTATTTTTCACCGCACTTCTTTCAATCCTTAATCCAATCATATTCTAATGGATGGTGGCAAACGATCTAGGCATCAGGGTGCTAGTTCCTCCCAGGGAAGTGTCGATCCCTGCTTTCCTGAAGCAGTTGATCAGGCTGCCTTCCTGTGCTACCTTGACATGGGGATCACGTAATCCAAAATTGTCAACCCCCGCATCCTCACTTATCCGATACTTGACCTTTTCGCCCACACTTCCCTCACTTTCATTTTGACTCTCGCTTTCCTGTCAGCTCTGAGCTTCTCCACATTTTCTTTACAAATCGACTTTACTTATTTTGCTCTTCGCTCTAATGTTAACTGCCATCCTGTCGAGCTAACGACCAAAGATTTTAACAATATTCTCCAACTTTTGATTAATGGGGATAAACTCCATCTTGTGTCATTTGATCCTGATTTTAACTAGAGCTTAAATTTTATAGTGGTTCCATCAACTTGACCTACATCCACTCCCTAGAGCCTCCGTCAAGGTATTGCACTTAAACTCTATGACTATCCTTTTGCTCCCATGATAAGGCAGAGAAGCCTTTACAAGTACTCCTTTTCACCAACCCCGGTGAGGCAGAGAACTCAAACTCCTTATTTTTTCTTCAAAAAGCAGGTAGAGAACCTAAAATACTTTTGCTTCCACCGAAAGCAGGCAGAGAACCTTATCTCCATTTACTACCTCCTAAAGCAGGCAGAAAACCTCTATCTTCTTGCTAATGATCCTCCCCATAAAGCCACCAAGGAATAAGGGATGACGACTGGAGAAGGCGACTCAAATCCTGGCTTGGAACAACCTTTGTGAACACCTCATAAACTCTCCCTCACAAGATCCACTCCCTCTCTCCCAAGCTCTCGCTCTCCTTGTCAAGACTCTCTTAAATCAGGATAGCAGCCAAAGATCTCAACATTAACAAATAAGAGATCTTAATTAGGAGGGCTCAAAAAATACCCTAAATTTTAACTTAACGTCAAAGATCGTCCAGGATGATCTGTCGATCATCCTGTATAATCAAAACTAAGATAATTATTTCATTCTGGAAGATCAAGCTCTCCTAGACAATCACAAGATAGGAGTTCAGGTTATCAACAATCATAATTCTTGAATCCAGATTTGCAACAGAATTCCCAAACTTGAGTTCACTAAAGACCACCTGTGTGATACCTGTCAATTGGAGAGATAAGTCAAATCCTCCTTCTACTCTATTAAGGATATTACCACTCGCAAACCCTTAGAAGTCCTTCATAAGGGTCTCTTTGGACCTATCAACACTGCAAGCCTAGGAGGAAAAGTCTTTGGGTATATGAATGTTGATGATTATTTGAGATTTACTTGGGTTAGATTCCTATCATGTAAGAGTGAATCATTTGAGGAGTTTAGGTTTTTTTCCACTTGGATTCAGAGGAAACTTAGTTGTGAAATTTTAACCATTCATAGTGACCACAGTGGAAAATTTGAGAATGAAAATTTTGAATCTTACTATAAGGAGTAAAAGATATATCATAATTGTTTAGCTCATAGGACCCCTCAGTGTTGCGAATCTGGTTTCAAGGACTATGATTTTGATGATAGCAAACATTTTTATTTCTGGTTGATTGTCTAATCTTTCAGGTCTGCAGGATCAATTATAAATTCATGCCAGTCCAAGATCGAATGAGTCTATTTTATAATTCAGCTCCAATATACTCTTTTCATCTTTATTGAGTCAAATGTAATGTAAAGGATCCCCTATCCAAGTAACCTTGCACACACACACTCACGGGGAGTTTTTAAGTGGTTTAGTGTTTCTCTTAAAGAAAATCGTACTGTATAATGTATACATCATACTGTATGATTTGTGATTAATTTTCAGGCTTACGGCTAATTCTAAAAGTTTACTTTTGAGAATAAATCTTACTGTATGATTCATATCATATTGTACAATTGGAAAACCCCTAGCCGCCAAGCCTATTTTTGGTAAGATTTAAATTTAGAATTTTTGAACTAATCGTATGGTATGATGTCAATCGTATTGTATGATCATTTCAAATTTTCCCAAAATTATACCCCATAATCAAGCAATTAAATCTTGGTTTCTTAAATACATTTGATCGTACTGTACGATGTCAATCATTCAGTACGATGGATAGAGATGATTTTGGATCGTCCTGTAAATCGTACCAGATGAAACCACAATTTTTATACTGACCATCCCGAATGATTTTTATATCATACTGGATGATGTACTGAGATGAACTAATCATACTATACGAATGGTACAGTGCGGGAAGATGGTCAGAGACAAACTTCATTCATCCCATAGATCATCCCGTACGAATAGTTGAGAATAAGTTGATCATACTATATGATCTACGGATCGTACGGTACGATGTTTATAAAATTTGTGAACTGTTCGTTTGCATTCATACTGGACGACACTATTTTTGAACTGATCGTACTGTACGATATTGGATCATACTGTAAGATCGGCATCATCAAATTATATTTTAGGGCAATTTTTTAGCCCTCCTTTAAAAGATCTTTTTCTTTCAACAAGAAAAATCTTTTTCCACTTTCCTTCCCAGAGAAAACCTTGAGAGAGAGAGAGAGAGGATCTTGTGACGGGGAGTTTGTGAGGGATTCACAAAGGTTACTCCAAGCAAGGATCTGAGTCATCTTCTCCTATTGTCGTCTCTTGGGTTGTCAGTGTTTTTCTGTGGGAGGATCGTCCGTAAGAAGATTAAGGTTCTCTGCCTACTTCAGGAGGAATCAAAAGGAGTCTGGGTTCTCTGCCTGCTTCAAGAGGAAGCAAAAGGAGTTTAGGTTCTCTGCCTCACCGGGTTGGTGGAAAGGAGGTTTTGTACAGGCTTCTCTGCCTTGCTGTGGGAGCAAAAGAAGAGTCACTTAGTGTTAGTACAATACCTCGAGGGGAGGCTTCGGGGAGTGGATGTAGGTCAAGATGACCGAACCACTATAAAATTTGGTGTGTTCTTTCTGATTATTTTCTGCACTTACTTTACTGTTGATGATTATATGGTTGTGATTATTTTTCCTTGATCATCGTTGAACATCTATAAATCATCACAAAATTGTATTTATTATAAAACATTCAAAAAGATTTTTTTTTAAAATCGTTGTTTATCCATGAATTTTTTTAAAAAACCAATTCACCCCCCCCCCCCCCCCCTTCTCGATTAGCGTCGGGACTAGTTCACATAGGCTTAACATCTCTTTCAAACTTTCACTCAGTAGAATGGGGTAATTAAAAGAAAGAACAAGACCCTGGTAGACTCTGCTAGAGCCATGTTAGCTGAATATTCACTTCCTAAATACTTTTGAGAAAAAGTGGTGAATACAACCTATTATATTCTGAATAGGGTTAATATTAGATCCAAGCTAAATAAGACACCCTATCAAATCTTTAAGGGTAGGATACCCAACCTCTCTCACCTTCATGTCTTTGGATATAAAGTGTTCATTTTGAATAATGGGAAGTCTCAAATAGGAAAGTTTGACCCAAAATTTGATAAAGGATTGTTCTTAGGTTACTCAAATGTTGGAAAATCCTATAGAGTATTCAATAAAAGGACACTGGTAGTAGAGGAAACTAGACATGTTGTATTTGATGAATCTAAAAATTCTAGAGGGTCTAGACTGAAAGAAGAAGTAGTTGAAATTATCTAAAGAATAGAATCTATAAATCTGGAGGAAAGGGTAGAACATAAAAATACTCTACCTAGAGAATGGAGATACTCTTTAAGTCATCCTATAAAACTAATCTTAGGAGACCCATCAGAAGGTGTTAGAACTAGGCATGAATTTAGAAAATAAGATAATCACTCTGCCTTTATCTCAGTGACTAAACCAACCAACATAAATTAAGCCCTATCTGATGAATTCTTAATCCTAGTTATACAAGAAGAGTTAAATTAATTTGTAAGGAATGATGTTTGGGAGCTAGTTAAAAGACCTAAGGAGTACCAGAGTGTGGTTGGAACTAAATAAATTTTCAAAAACAAAATGAATGATTCTGGTGTAGTGGTGAGAAATAAGGCTAGATTAGTGGCTAAGGGGTATAACCAGATAGAAGGGATTACTTTGAAGAAAATTTTTCCCAAGTAGCTAGATTAGAATCCATTAGGTGCTACTAGCCTTTGCCTGCTTTAAGAGATTCAAATTGTACCAAATGGATATCAAGAGTGCCTTCTGAATGGGGTAATAAAAAAAGATGTGTATGTTGAACAACCCCTAGGTTTTAAAAATTCATAATTTTCTAATCATGTGTTCAAATTAAAAAAATGCATTATATGGACTAAAACAAGCACCCAGGGCATGGTCTGAAAGACTAAGCACATTCCTACTAGAAAGAGCCTTTGTTAAGGGGAGCGTAAATACCACCCTATATCTAAACAAAGTAAGAGATGAACTACTTATTATCCAAATTTATATTGATGATATTCTGTTTGGATCTTTTGATAAAAAAACTATGTGATGATTTTTCAAAAATGATGAGTAATGAGTTTGAAATGAATATGATGGGAGAATTGACCTACTTTCTTGGATTTATCATAAGGAAGAAGGTTTATGGGACTTTTCTTAGTCAATCAAAATATATTAAGGACATCCTTAATAAATATGAAATGGATAAAACCAAGCCCATCAACACTCCCATGAGTTTCACTGTTTAGTTAGATAAGGATTCAAATAAAAAATTTGTTGATCAAAAGAAATATAAAGGAATAATTGAATCACTTCTTTACTTGACTGCTAGCAGACCTAATATTATGTTTAGTATTTATCTCTGTGTTAGATTTTAAGTTGATCGAAAAGAGTTCCACTTGACTGTTGTTAATAGAATCCTTAGATATAAAGAATAGGCGAGTTTTTAAATTTTTGTTGGAGGCTTTTTGTCAGGTTTTCTGATGGCTGCGAAGGGTCGCTGAACCACTCCTGCTGGTGGTCCTGGTGACAGTCATCAGTCTGGAGGTTCGGTGTTTCCTGTATGTTCATTTTTTAGTTCTTCATCTCCTGCCTTCAGAGATGGATCAGTGTGTGTTGGTATTAATCTATCTGCTCAAGATGTTAGTTGAAATTAAGGAATAATAGACCTTTAATCATCAACAAAGGAGGATTGGTTTCTTCAAAGAAATTCATTCTAAATATCAAAAAAGGCAAGAATATTTTGGTTAATAGCTAGTTTAAATTTCCCAAGGGATCTGGTTCTCCTCAGATTCTAGTTTGTAATGTTATTTTAAATGCCGAGGCTTCAACTTCCTTGGGGTCTATGTTGGCTGGGAGAGAAGGTGTAAATTCTAACCTAATTTTTGGGAGTAATGGTGGAGTGCATTCTAATGTAGACACTTTAGCGGGAAATGCTAGTATGGAGAAGCATGTTGCTGTTAACTCAGTGGCTGCTATAGATAGTGGTGGAGGCTTATATTTGAATAGGTTGCCGGCTGACAGGGGCAAGGTTCATCAATGTAAATCCATAGAATTGAATTCATCTAACATAATAGATAATATTACAGAGAAACCCAAACATCCTAGCGGAAATGTGTTGCAAAATGCATGGAGTGGGAAATCTAATATTAGAGTTATTGATTTGGACTATGGGCCTTATTTGATGGATGATGGCTCTGAGGTGAAACTTAGTATGTAAAATGAAATTGAGAATTCTAAAAAGCTTTAGAATGTGTTAGTAGTGAAAGTCTTTGTTGAAAATGTACCTATTCATATGATCAGCACGGAAATAAGGAGGCAGTGGTAATAATTTGATAAATTTCATTTGAATGTGCTTAGTTTGGGTTAGGTTCTTTGTGCTTTTAATGATGGAGAGACACTGAATTTAGTTCTTTCTAATGGCTTGTGGTATTTTAATGGACATATCATTGGTATTGATAGGTGGTCGCCACCTTTTTCTTCATCTTCTTTAAAGGGATTATCTGCACTGGTGTGGATTAGAATGCCAAATCTTCCACTACAGTGCTGGGATGAGATTAATGTATGCAAGATTACTTCCAAAGTTGGGACACCATATTTGATAGATGGGAACATGTTCCAATGGGGAAGGAGGGAGTTCATAAGAGCTTGTGTCCGTATCAAGTTGGATAATAAGCTTCCTCTAGGTGTTTGGGTGGAAGGGTGCTCTAGTAGATTCTTTCAGAAGATTGAGTATAAAAGGGTCTCTAATTTATGCTTCAATTGTGGAAAGATTGGTCATCTCAAGAATAAATGTTTGGAGCTCTTGACCATTGTGGTTCATGTTTATTTGATAGGATCTGAGATCACTGGTAAAACAGATGCTATTTCTAGGATGAACTCGACTAAAGCTTCTAGGAGCATTATGAATGGTGATGATGAGGTCTGTGAAGCAAGATATGGTCCCTCGATCCATGTTAATTATGGGAAAAGAATATTTAAAAACATTTGAGCTAGGAGAACTAGGTTTCGTGTGGTGAGTAATGCTAGGATTAAAGGCTTATTTGCTAATGAACCCAATAGAAGTGTTAAAGATTCTATTGAGGGGATGGTGTCTAAGGGTAGAGATGCTTCAAATCTAGTTCTAGAGGAGGTGCATTCTCCACCAGGAGCTGGTGATGTTTGTGATGATGCAATGGATGCAGCAATTTCAGATCTTATTATAAGTATGGTTTCTAACTTTGTGGTTCTTCTAGCTGATAATAATAAATTAAATGTGTTATGTGAAATTGGTAAGGAGGGGGAAGTAGACCCATGTGGTGCAGTTGGTGTGTCTTCTCTGGTTCCTGAGGATAAAATAGATGCTATGGTTGGTTCAGCTAAAGGAATTGAAGAGCCTGTGAAGGATGATACTTCTTGTGTTAAAGAAGGGGGTTCTTCTTATGTAAAGAAAAAGCTATCTAAAGAACTTAGAGGTCTAGGACTTATTAAGTTGGCTCTTAGAAATAGAAAAAATGGATGGTGAGATGATAGATAAAGTGGGGAACTATTCCCCTCTTGATTAATGATGTCATTAATTGCTTTTTAGAATTGTAGAGGAGCTAGAAAGAGGCAAGCTTCTCTATATCATAAAGAATTTGTTAGGGAGCATGGAGTTTTTGTTCTGAGTTTGTTGGAAACTAAATTAACTTCCATTGATAGAAGGGAAGTTAATGCTTTGATTGGTACGGATTGGGATTATTATCAAGTACCCTCAGAGGGGTTGTCTGGAGGGATTCTGGTACTTTGGAAATCTAGTGTTGCTTCATTCACTGTTTTAGAGTCTTCTTACCAATTTGTTATTGGTGAGTTAAATGTTATAAATAAAGGTGTGTGGATGGTTTCTTCAATTTATGGGAGTAAAGATGTCTATAAAAGGAGGGAATTATGGATTAAGTTGGAAGCTTACTCCTCTAAAAATCTGCTTATGGTTGTGGGTGGAGATTTTTACTGTTTATTATCTAAGGAGGATAAAATGAGAAGGAAGACATTTATTTTTTCCCAAGGACCCAAGGAGATGTATTCATTTTTGGTTAATAATGACCTTCATGAGAATGGGTGTACTGGCCCAAAATTCACTTGGTGTAATAAGAAAGTTGGCGGAGCTCAGATTTTGGAAAGGTTGGACAGATGTTTCTTGAATTCAACGGCATTCAATTCTTCTCATCGAATGGTGGTTAGGCATCTTGCTAGAGTTGCTTCTGACCATTGTCCGTTGGCACTAAATCTTTTGGAGCTAAAGCCTCTGTCTAAAAGGATAATTAGATTTGAAAATGTTTGGTCTTCAATTATAGCATCTTTTGCTATGGTGAGGAAAGAATGGAATAAGAAGGTTGATTGGAATAATTCTAAAATTCCGAATATCAAGTGCAACAAAACCTTGAAAGATTTATTCTTCTGGAGTAAAGCCAAGCTAGAAAAACTTTAATCAATTGAAGAATTGTCTCATGAAAGAGATTTTGGAGCTGCAGGTTAAAGAGGCAGATATAGGGTAGCTCTCGAAAGAGGAAAGCTGGAGTCTTAAGGCAAAGGTGAATGAACTAAATTCTACTTTGGCGCGTCTGAATACTTGGTGGAGATAACATGCAAAAACAAGATGGATGATGGAAGGAGACATGAATTCTAGATTTTTTCAATCTTTTGCTAGCGCAAGAAAGAATTCAAATTGGATCTTTAAGGTTAAAGATGATAATGGTGATTTGGTTGAAGATCAAATTCAGATTGAAGATATTTTTATTCGGTTCTTCAACAGGAAATGGAAGGAAAGGGAATGTGTTCTATAAGGTTGGCCTTCTATGAGGTGTTATCTTGATGAAGATGATAGATGTTTGCTGAATAGGGTTGTTTCTTTGGAGGAAGTTGAAGGAATTGTGAATCAAGCTGATGCTAACATAACTCCTGGGAATGATGGCATACTTACTCCTTTCTCAAAGCTTATTAAAGTGTTATTAAGGAAGATTTTTGGAATGCTGTTAAATTTTTTTTTTCTGGAAGCATGAATGTGGAGTGGAAAGATACCTTAGTTGTGCTTATTTCAAAGACAAGAAATCCTATGAGTCCTTCCAATTACATGCCAATTAGCCTTTGTAAATCAATCTACAAGATATTTGCCAAGGTGCTTTTGAATAGTTTGATTCCCATTATACCGAAACTAACCGGTGGAGCAAGCTGCTTTTATTAAGGGGAGGTTATTATCAGATAATGTGCTTATTGCTCAAGAAGCTTTTCACAAGTTGAAGTTTTCTAAATCTTCTAAAGGTTTAGTCTCTTTCAAGATTGATATGGAGCAAGCTTATGATTGCATGTGTTGGGGCACATTGAGGAAAGTTTTGCAGTATTTCAGATTCCCTTTGAAGTTTTCAAAACTAATTTTGGAATGTGTAGAAAATATAAGATTCTCTTTGATGATTAATGGCATTCATTCTAATTGGATCAATGCTAAGAGAGGCTTCTGTCAAGGTTGTCCTTTATCACCTTTTCTTTGTACTCTTTCTCATTTTTTATCCAATGCTCTTATTCGGAAAGGCAAATCTATTGGTGTTCATTTTTGTCCAAATGGCCCAAGGATTTCTCATTTGCTCTATGTAGATGATACTATTATGTTTTCTGAAGCCAACATTAAGGTAGTTAAAGAGATCAAGGGTATTTTAGCAAACCTTTGTGGGTGGATGGGCCAAAGGATTAACACTAACAAGTCTGCTATTCTATTTGGCAAGCATGTTAAGAGGAAGAAAAGAAAGTCTATAACTTGCATTATGGGGTTTAAACAAGTTAAAGAATTCAATTATCTTGGTGTGAAGATTGCATTAAGGAGGCCTGTAGGAGCGGACCTCCAGCTCATTGTTGACAGAGCTGTGAAAATGTTGAATGTTCGGGGGAGTAAGTTCATTTCATTGGCAGGGAAGTTTATTCTTGTAAAATCAATTTTCCTATCGTACCCTACTTTTCATTGTATGCAATCTCTTATCCGTAAGGGTGTTCTTGATGAGATTGACAAGATGTGTATAAGTTTTATTTGGAATAAGCAAAATGGGAGACTTGGCCTTAATTATGTAAGTTGGAATGTGTTGTGCAAACCTGTTAAAGAGGGAGGACATGGTCTACACTCTTGTGCTAGTAATGTTGGTCCTTTGAGATCTAAGTTAGCATGGAAATTCTTTCAAGATAAAGACTCTTTATTACACAAGTTTCTTTCTTCGAAATGTGGTTCTCGGTTTGGTGAGGTTGAACCAAAAAAGGGAAGCTTGCCTAGTTGGAAAATTATCTCTGAAGGTGGGAAGTTTCTGAACTCCATTGTTAGATAGAGAATTTCAAATGGCATCTCCATTGATGTGTTCAAGGATATTTGGATTTGGGATAAATGCCTTAATAAATGGCCTACGTTTATGGTAAATCCAAGAATTGAAGGATTAACTGTTGATAAGTTTATCATAGATGGAGTTTGGGATGTAGCTGAGCTCTATAAGGTCTTTGGGTTTGAGCTTGTGAAGAAGATATTTCAAATTCAAATAATGTCAGAGATTGGTGAAGATACAGTGGAACTTTTATACCAAAATTCTGGAAAATTGATCTGAGCCATGGCTTTTAAAGCTTCAATGTATGATCAGTCATGCGTTCTCTATTCGAAGTGGATCAAAAAGGCGAAGCTCATATATAGGGTGGAGTTATTCTGGTGGCGTGTGTTCAATAATGCAATTCCAACCTTTCAGTTCCTCTCCTATAGAAGACTGCAGGATGGTTTTTTATGTCCTAGACGATGCAATGCTATTGAAGATATTGAACATGTTATAATAAAGTGTGGGAAGTTGAGTGAGGTAGTTCAACACTTAAACAAATGGGGATTTGATATTCGCTCTTTTGACTCATTTGAAGATTGCTATCAGTGGATGATCTGGATTTGTTCAAGTAATGTGTTCTTAGCTTAGATTTACTATAATTCAGTTTATCTTTCTTGGAAGGCAAGGAATATGTTTTTACTTGATGGTATTAAAGATAGCTTGTTAATGATTGTTGCTTAAGCGATAAGCTTCACTTCAGTCTCTTCCTTTGGTTATGGTTTTAGCTCAGACCATTGGGGTACTAATCAGTCGAACAGGCTGTTATTGAATCATTGGCACCCTCCTCCACCCGATTGGATCAAAGTCAATGTTGATGCTTCTCTATTAAATTCATATAAGCCAAGTATTGGTGGGGTATTCTGCGATAGTAAAGGTAGATTTATATTGGCTTTTGGAATGAATTGTATTTATTAGGATATTGCTCGTTTGAAGCTTTTAGACATTCAAAATTTGAGAGATGTTATTAAAGAATGGAAGTTGGTATATAAGGGAATTATCATTGAAGGTGATAATTACAATATTATCAATTTTCTTCTAAATGAGGCAAAGAAGGACAGTCATTGTATGGAGGAACTTGCTAAAGGATTTAAATCATGTTATTTTTAATTGTGTTGATAGGAATTCCAATAAGTTAGTGGATTTAGGTGCTAACTATGCTATTTGTGGTAGTTTTATTTGGGATGATATTAGTTGTAATTAGGTTCCTCCTTCTTTTCTTACTTTATGAAAGGAGGAACTTAAAAGTATTGCTTAGTATGTTGTAATAGCTTCTTTTAGTAGTAATGCAATTGCCTTGCTTCTTTAAAAAAAAGGAGAATCCTTAGATATCTCTTAGGAACCCAAGACTTAGGAATCTAGTATCCTAGACATATAGCACTTCCTTTGAGATCATAGGATATTTTGATTCAGATTTTGTAGGATGCAGAATTAATAAAAAAGCACTTTTGTAATATGTCAATTCATAGGACAGTACTTAGTCTCATAGTCCAGTAGAAAATAGAACTCAGTTGCCCTGTCAACTATTGAAGCTGAATATATAGCATTAGGAGTTGTATGGCCCAAGTTTTCTGGTTGAAGCAATAAATTATAGATTTAAGATTACCTGTAGGCACCATTTCAATCTTATGTGATAACACTAGTGCGATCTATATTTCAAAGAACCCAATCCAACACTCTAGGACTAAACATACATAGCACCATTTCAATAGGGACCATGTTACTAAAGGAGACATAGAGCTACATCGTGTAGCCACTAAAAATCAACTTGCTAATATTTTTACTAAACAACTAGCCTTTAAAACCTTCAGAACCTTAAGAACCATATTAGGTATAATAGATATTCATGCTTGAAATTGATGCTTTCTATTTTTTATTTTTGTTTTTTTTTGTTTTTTTTTTATTTATTTATATGTTTAGCTCAGTTTTTTAGTTCCTACTTTAAGCTTTTGATTTTCTGCTATTTTTCCTTCAATGTTTTTAAAAAATCAGATTAATGCTCACTTCTAATATTGAATTCTCAAATGACATTTTTGCCTTGCTTTGGTTTTAGAAATTAGTAAGCAGTGTTTGACTCCTCTAAAAGTAGTTAAAGAAAGAAAATTTGATGATTGTCACTCTTCTTCTAACTCTTATTAGTGGTATATTTATTTTTTAAAGCAAAATCTATCTCAAATTAAAAGTTAGACTTTGAAATAGAGATCTATTCTATTTTCTTTTAATAATCTATCTCATATGAATAATGTTTCAAGTCAATGAATCACTCTCAAGTTTTCTTAATCAGGTTATTATATTTATCATATGTATATGATTCTATTTTGTGGTTTACTCTTCCTTATATTAGAGAGTGAGTTTTTCTTCTCTCATATCTAAAAAATAATCTCACAACTAGGAGTTTTTAAAGGTTTTGGAAGGAAGCAAGCTCGAAAAATTGACAAGAGGCATAAAATGAGCCAAAAATTGAAAAGATGCGCAATGACCACCAAACAATTACAAGATACACAAAGTGTATCAAAAAATCAAAAGATGTGTAAAGTGCGCCAAATAACTAAAAAAGACGCACAAATGATCCAACAAAGAAATAAGCTTCCTTCTCTTTCAAATCTTTAATCTTAGAAGAATCCATGTGTCACTTAATATCTTCAATCACTTGAATTTGAAAATCATGATTTTTGGTTGATTACTTTGCAATGTTATTCTATCAGATATTTTTCTAAAACTAAGTTTGAAAAGATCACTTCCCTTATCTAATTTCTTTTTTTATTTAGATTTTTGTTTGAAAAGAATTTTAACCTGGAAGGAGTATGAGCTAGGGTTAAAAAAGCTATTTTCTACCTTTTCTAGGTTTCAACATTGTCAATTCATTTTTTACTAATTTTTTTAATATACTCATAGGGGAAATTTATCATTTGCTGGAGTTGATTGATAGAAAAAAGGGTTTTTAATTTTTATTTATTATTGTTTTTGGTTTATTTTTATTTTATTTTAGGCTTTTAATCTTTTTATTTTTGAGTTAAAACCCTCCTGATCATCACATTCCATCTCCAAGATTTTTTAAGTTTTGCTCAGTGTTTTTGGTTCTGTGTTTATACTAGTCTTTATTTCTATATTGTGTGATGTACTTATTTTATTCTATTTAGTAATTTCCTTTTCCTCCTTTTTATTATCTCAAAAGGGAGAGTTATGTGTTGTTTGCCTCTTATGTTTTAGTAATATTAGTTTGGTTTCTGCTTACTTATTTATTTTTGTCTTTACTTATGTCTTGCATTTTTCTTAAAAAATAAAATAAAATAAAATAAAATATAGAAAAACAAACTTTTTTTAACTCCCCTTACTTTCAGAATTTAATCTTCTAAGGGGGAGTTTCAGAGAATGTCAAAGGGCTTTGAAATTTTTGTAACAACAATATTTGCCATTATAAAAAAGGAGGAGATTGTTACAAATTTGGGTCCGAGGACTATAATTTTAATGATAACAAACATTATTGGTCATCTTGCTGATACCCAACCTTGGATTCCTGTGCAAATCGTATTGTATAATTGACAATCATATTGAGCGATTTTTATTAATACCCAGATCACTGCCTTCAATACCATCAACGGTCCAGATATATCTGATAGTGTATACATCGTACTGTATGATCCACCTAATGTATTGTACGATCCATATTATTTATCATCGTACTGTATGAAGCACCACTCGTACTGTATGATCTACATGTCGTTTTAGATTGGGATGAATTTAAACTCGGCCGGTACGATCATTATTACGGTTCATACTATACGAACACCTGTTCATACTGTTTGATTAATTTAGTCAAAAGTCGTTTAGATGACTCCTCGGGATGAACGACCTCTCACTCATAATCATCCAGTACGATTTTGATCATACTGTATGATTTGACTCTCTTTTTTTGAAAAGTCATCCAAACGAAATAACTCACCCGATCATACTGTACGATCTTATATTGTATTGTATGATAGTGCCGAAATTCTATAAATTGAAGGGATTTCCTTCTCCATTTCACTCATCTCTTTCAACTTGTTACTCCCTTCAAATATTTTCTGCTATATGGCTGGTGGAAGCAAGCGAGGCCGACTGATAGAGGGAAGCTCCTCCTCCTTTCGATGGTTCAATGACTACTTTCTCTCTGCAGCTGACGAAAAAGCATACAACAAATTCAAAGAGGCCAAGATTACTCCTTCCCACATGCTTAATCAAGCTGCGCTTAATTTTGAGGTTATGAATTTATTTACATCTATGACTCTCCAATTCCTCCTTACACTAGCTTTTCCATTCCACTCTGAACTCCTTTATGAATTCCTAGTAAATCTTAAGATCGACTTAGAATGGACAACCCTTACCTCCTATGTCTGCAAACGTAATGTCACCATCACTAAAGATGACATAGCTGAACATATTGGCCTATCCACTAAAGGACCTTATCCCCAATCTCTTCTCACAAATGACTTCGATTGGTCATCTGTTAACATGGTATTTAGGAATGTACCCAACAATCAACACCTACCTCTTATCCAAAGTCTTAATCAAAATGCCCGCGTTATCCAGCATGTTCTTCGCACATTCATTATACCTAAAGCTGGAGATCGTATACACACTACCCGTTGCTGTTTGTATTCACCTATTTAATCATGTTCGGCACCAAATTTGATGAAGCTCAAATGATCTTAGACTATGTTCATGCCTTGGCTGCTTTCCGATATCCCAGTGCCCAAAGAAAACAAAACCTTGCTCTAGGCCATGTCATTGGATACATCCTGGATGCTAAATATCAACTCCACTATCCTCTCCCTCTAGAAAATAATCCTATCTTCTATACAGATGCCTCTTTTCGTATTCTGTTCCATCGGGGGGCCACGCACGTTGATCCTGATTCTGATGAAGAAGAGGCTGCTGCTCCAGCCGAAGCACCTCCACCACCACCAATACAACCACCTAGACCTTCCCACCCTGCCTACCCTCACGATGACATTATTCAATGGCTTGATCGCCTGTAAAATAGACTGGATTCCCACATTGATCAACAACACTGCCAGCATGCAAATGACATGTGATGGTTTGGGAAACGCTTCTCCTCAATCGATCACCCGTTTGAGTCCCTCCATCAGTACTTTCAAGTGGTTCCACCACCTCCGGATCAGGATCTTGACTTTTGAATACTTTATTTTGTTTGTGTTATGCCGTACTTCCTTCAATTAGTTACTCGTGTTTGTGTTTGTGTTGTTATTCTTGCTTTTGTACTGTTATGTGATGTTCTTCTCTTTTTGTTGCTGTCAAAAGGGGGAGAAGTTTTGTGATGTTATTTTCTTCAATTTAATGCTACTTGTTGTTCTTATTGTGTTCTGTTACTTTCGTTCTATTATATTTAAATTTCAAACCATAAAAAAAACAAAAAAAAAATGAAAATATAAAAAGAATTTTGAAACTCCTGTATTCTAAAATCCATCATTCTAGTGAGGGGGAGCCAAGAAAGAAATAACATCTATTGTGGGTATCAGATAATATTATTTGACATCATCAAAAAGAGGTAGATTGTTGCAATCCAGGATCCCGAGCACTTGATTTTGATGATGACAAATAATACTTACTGACTTAATATGTTCTTCTTTGAAAATTATAAATATTTTCTGTGAGCACTAATATTTCAGGTAAGATATAAATAGTTCAAGACTGTTGGAGACTCAAGACTGGGTAGAATAGGATGTACAAGATCTTGTATTTTTCTTTTCTTGAGTTAGCCACAAAACCATGTATGTAAAAGGAGTGACCATGCACACACACACAGGGGAATTTTTTTTAAGAAGAAATTTTTTAAAAAAAATAAATCATACTATACGACTTTCAATTGTACTGTATGATAGGTCATTAATACTCAGGCTAACGGCTAAATTCTGGAAGATTAGTTTTGTGAACTAATCATACTTTATGATTTATTTCTATTCAAAAACCTTAGCCGCCAGAATAACTTTGGTAAGTTTTTTATTTTGATTTTGTTAACTAATCGTACTATATAATACCTATCGTACTGTACGATCATTTCAAATCTTACCAAAATTATCATCCAAAATTAGGAAATTAAATCTAGGTTTCTTAATTAATTGTATTCATACTATAGATAGAAATTGTATAGTGCGATGGATAGAGATGATGTCAATCGTCCCGTAAATCGTATCAGATGAAACCAAGGTTTTTGTACTACTCATCCCAGACGGTATTTATATCGTACTGGATGATAACCTGAAAATGAACTATTCATATTGTATGAAGTGTACAGTGCGGGACGATGGTCACAGACGAATTCGTTCATCCCAGGGATCGTCCCGTACAAACAGTTGAAAAATAACATGATCGTCCTGTACGATCTTTGGATCATATAGTACGATATTCATAAAATCTGTGAACTGTTCATCTGCACCCGTACTGGATGAAGTTGTTTTTGAACTGATCATTCTGTATGATATTATATCGTACTGTACGAACATAATCATCAAATTGAAATTTTTAGGGTTTTCTGAAGCTTGATTTAAAAGGACTTTTTTTTTAATCGGAAGTTATTGAGGCCGTGGTTGACAGAGGAAGGAACTGTTGAGGGGAAGCTTTTAGAGAGATCCAAGGTTTATGAGATGAAGGAGAAGGTGAGCTTGAGCTTGAGGGAGAAGGAGTGTGAGGGGATCACATGGTTGCTCCAAGCTAGCTGCATGCTTGCTCCTCCTGTGGCCTTGGTGAGTCTCGAGAAGGTTCTTTAGGAAGAGAGGCTTCAAGGTCAACATCCTCAAGGTACTCTACCATCTCCGGGAGGATGACATAGCGTCTGGTATTCCGCCACACCGGGGAGATGAAAGTGAGTCTTGTAAAGGGTTCTTTGCCTTGCTGTGGGAGCAAAGGAGAGTCAACTTTTAGTAGTGCAAGTCTCAGAGTGGAGGACTCCGGCGAGTGGACGTAGGTCAAGTGATCGAACTACTATAAAAATTTCTGGTGTGCTTTTTCCATTTTTGCCGCACTTTACTTTTCACACAATTTTTTATATATAACTTCTTGGTATCAAGTGCTCGGGATCCTGGATTGTAATAATTATTTTCTTCTTATCACTGTTATGATTACATATCTATTTTTTTTCCTTGCTCACTAACCTTTCAAGTCCACATGTTTACTTGCAATGCCAATCAGCTCAAGATTGGATAGACTAGGGTTGAGTCTATTTACAATTTCAATCTTAAAATATTTTTTACCTTTCTTGACTCAAGTCATATATCTGGTGGACCCCAAGCTAAGTAACCTTGCACACACACGCTCAAGGGGGTGAGTTAATGAGTTAGAAAATTTTTTTATTTTTTGAACTAATCATACAGTATGATATATATCATACTGGATGATCAATTATGCAGAAAATCCTGATTAGGGCACCCATTATTAAGTGAGATTAATTAAATAATCATACTGGATGATTCAAATCATAAAGGATGATCAATTATAAACATAAAAATTAGCCGCCAATCATAATTTAGGCAATTTCTTAATATACTAATTATACTTTAATCGATCGTATTAGATGATTTATAACAATCATGCCTAAATTGATCCTGTGATTAGGGGACTAAGTATGGTTAAATTATTCAATCATATCATATAGGACAATCGTACTGTCTAAATAGATCCTAGCATGATATGATATTTAATCATCACCCATCATACAAGATAAAAACCATAATATATCAACTAATCATCTAGGATGATACTCCTTCTTCGTACTGGATGAACTGATTGATGCATGGGACAATATTTAATCGATGGCTATCATACTGAATGATCCATATAGACTCGTGAAGTAATCATCTAGGATAATTGAAAGATTATACAGGATGATCCATATAAATACTTGAATTAATCATATAGACCAAAGCAATTCATACTTACTGAATGTATTATTTTGTACTAATCATACAGGATGATCTCACGATCGTACTGGATGGTATTTGATGGCAAATTCAAAATTAGGACTTCTATTGGAGGCTCTCTATTTAAGCTCTCATATGGTCTTGAGAAAGATTTTTTGTTGTTGAGTGGTCTTGGGAGAGAGCTTCGGGAAGGAAGAGGAGAGTTTGGAAGAGAGAGATCCTTGTGAGAGGGAATTATAAGACATTCACAATGGTTACTCCAAGCAAGATTTCCACTGTCTTCTTCAAGCCACTTTCCTAGTTCTATGGTGGCTCTGAGGAGGTTCTCTGCCTACTCTAAGAGGGAGTAAAAGGATTTTCAGGTTCTCTACCTACTCCAAGAGTGAGAAAAAGGATTCATGGCACTCTACCTTACCAGGTCAGTGGAATGATTTTGTAAGCACTTCTCCGCCTTACTGTGTGGGAAATAAGAGAGACACTACTTTTAGTGTAATACTTGGAAAGGAGATTTTTAAGGAGTAGATGTAGGTCAAGTTGACCGAACCACTATAATTTTGGTGTGTTCTTTCTATTTACTTTTTGCATTTAATTTTCATATTTTTCTGTGAATTATTCTATGTTTGAAATCTCTAAAATTTTTGTTATTGTGAAACTGATCTGCTTTCGCATCAAGGCATTTTTAATTTTTTATTTTGATAAAGAATTTCTAAAATAACCAATTCACCCCCCCCCCCCCCCTCTCGGTTAGCCTCGAGACTAGTTCTTTAGGGTTTAACAACCCTCACAAACTTTCAAAATCTTGATTTAATTGACTAATCATGGGGACTAAATTAAGTTTTCAAATATTATATAGTACAAACTACATCGTATAGTATGATCTATTCCAAAATAAAAAATTTATAATCTTACATAATTTTGATTAGCGGCTAGGGTTTCCTAGTTAGACTGATCATATAGTATAATTAGTTTAAAAAATATTAATTACAAAATTAGCAATTATAAAACATTTTCCAAATAACTGATCGTATAGTATGATTTAAATTATTGGGTCAAATTAGTTCAAAAATAAAATTAAAATTTATTTTGTCACTCTATAGTATGTGTGTGTACGGTCGCCAAATTTGCATACACCCTTACATGGCATTGACTCAAGAAATATAAAATTTAAAGAAATAAAAAATATAAACTCTTTCAAAATATATCCTATTCTACCCGATCTTGAGCCATAAAAATTCCTGAGCATTGTATAATGTACCTCAAATATTAGTACATAGAAAAATTAAATATGTGTTTGTTTGATTGAAAAGGTTGAGTTTTAAAAGTTAATTTTTTTTGGGAGAATTTAATTCTTAGAATTTTTAGTTTTGAAATCGAACATGTTATTATGAATGATATATCACCTCGAATGGTGAATATATCATTCCCTAATGGGTTCAAATTATAAAACTACAAGTTCATCCTGATTATCATAGTCAAACTTAGAGAAGAACCACATATGACCCCAAAGAGTCAAAATAATGTTTGATTAAATATTTGACTATAATAATTTAGATAAGGGGCCATTAATTTCATAATAAAAGTCATGACAATAGAATGATGGATCTTCCCGAAGAAATAAAATATCACTCACTATCAATCATTTGAATATGATAAAAATGATTATTGATATTGATTTTCCCAAAGATAACTAATTGAATCTAAAAAAAAAAAACTTTATTTTGAAAATTTGATCTGGGTTCTTAATCTCCTATGAGCGCAAGCCCTCATAATTTATTATATCATAGGAAACCTAAATTTCTTATGAATACTCTCAATTAAAATAACAAAAGAAAATTTTATTAAGAGTTTTCAAGGAGTCATATCAAAGGAGTGAGGATTAAAATTCAATAAGTAATGGATCAAAATTAAACAATTATTTTTGGAGGTCAAAGAATGGAAGGTAGGAAGTGTTCTAGGATTATGAAAAACTTTAGAAGCACCTTAACCTATCCTATGTGTTAGGCTTTAAATTTTGGCTCGAAGAGATATTTTAGTTTGAGTTGATCAATTTATTAGAATGTTGGGATTTTATCCCCAGAGGGTGGGGACTTATGATTTTGAGTCTATTCTTGATCTTAAATCTAAATTGGGTACTGGATGACAGTAACCCAAACCTAACTAATGCAGTGCAAAACTTAGAGTTACCCTAGCCTAGATTGGGGACCAACTAACCACCTAGGTGCTTTAGAACCATGAGTCCAGTCATTTATGATAGAGTGATAGGAATGTTTAATTAAGTTTTGAGAGGATGAGACTGACATCTAGAGAAAATCTTAATTGGCCCTTTGACTTATATAAGATGATATGAAGCTCAAAATAAAATGTAATTAAATTTTTAACTCATTATAATTGATTTCTAATGTTTTGCATGCAAATTGACTCAATAAAATTATAAATTGATATGAAGCAATTTTAAAAAGGCTTAAAAAATAGGTTTTTCCCTAGAGATTGCACAATATTCCCTTGACAGGATTATACCCTAAAGATCAAGTGGCTCTCTAGGATATACAGGTAGAAAGGAACAGTGAAGAGAAAATAAAATATGATGCATGAGACCCTCAACGAGCCCGAGCTTACTTCTTAAAATTGTTAGAGTTTTTATGTTGACTTAAATTTTTTAGTTTAATTAAAGTAGAAAAATCTTTTTAACGTACCCTCATGAGCCTCCGTTCATTCCTAGCTAAAATAAATATAGAATACAATAAAAGAAATCTAAAAAAAGTAGGCATTTTCTACTGCACAATCAAATTAAATATAGTGTCCATGTGGCAAATTCCACTTAATATTATAACCTAAAATTTTATATAATATAAAGTGGTCGAGTACCATTAAGAACAATCCCAAATTTCACTCCTAAGACACAAGTGATTTTAAGAATGAGATTCTTCTCAGTCTACACTTCTTCATCCTTCTATAGGCTCCTTAGATTCGTTGGGTCCAAATATCCAAATGAAAAGAACCCCCCCCCCCCCCCCCCCCCCCTGAAAGAGGTGTTTTCTTTTCTCTTTGGATATTTGTAACTCATCCAAATTTGGATCTCCAAATGGAAATGAACTCTTCCCTAGGGGATGTTCCTTCCTCTTTGGATTTCAAATTAGATGTATATTCCATCTCAAATTTTCACTTTAACAATTACCAATCAATTATAATCAAATTACATCTAAAAATTAAAAGAAAAATCTTGAATCAAACATAAACTACAAGGTTATCTTAAGCAATTATATTTAAAAACAACATCTTAAGTATATATATATATATATATATATATATATATATATATATATATATATATATATAATTAAAATGCTCAAATCACAACCACACTTATCCATGCTCTTTTAATTTCAAAGGGGTACTTATGCATGCGTAGCACTTACAGAAAGTCTGTTAATTTTAAAAGCTTAATTTGTGCCCCCTTTATTTTTATAACCATGTATGAGCATGGCCACCTGTAGAAGATTGTATTAGCATCCCGATCATTCTTTCCTTAAGGGTAATCTAATGCCCATCACATCAATTCACAGATTATAGAAATTAAGTAAACAATCAAGCAATTATGTCAACTAGCATGCAGAAAAAACTTAAAAAACCTAGCACACAACAGTTGGAAAGTAAAATACTGGCTAAGCCTGTAACTAGAGATTATTATCCTAATAAATCATCTAAAGTGTGTGAAGTAGGGTAATGTAATTTGGATATATCCTATATCGGGCAATTTATTAAAGTTGTCTATAGTTTTTATTGGTTGAAAGGCTTAAGGGAGATTTAATTCAAGTTTAAATATTAGTGTTTTAATGTTGATTTTAAGATGTATTTTAAGTGTTGAGTAATTACTACATTTATTAAACTAGGATAATGAAGTTTATTTCACCTTCCTTGAGGCTAACTTAATAGCCTCGTAGACCCGGGTTACCTAGTAATAACCTGTATTAATTGACTTAATTTATTAAGATTTCAGTGCTAATAAATTTTAATTAAATTTTATTGGTTGTTGGTTTTAAAGATTTAAATTAATTAAGTTTGCCATTAATCAATTCATGGCACTGTCATAGTGAGCACAAGGAACCAAGCCTCCTTAGGACACGTAGCCATACAGCCCAAGGTAGTCCATCCTAAAAACCTAGTTAATGTAGTTAAATTAAGGATTTTAATTTATTTAGGCAATTAATTAAATAAATGACTTAATGAATTTTAAAATTAGTGGGAATTTTTCCTAAGGCATAAAATTTCACTAAGTTTAAGTAGTACAATTTCATGGCTATTGGATATAAATTTTATTTTCTAAAATTAATCTAAATTTCCCAAGACATGTCTTTAATTCTTGTCCTTAAATGACACTAGGTTAAGTAGGTTTGAAATCATGGTCATACTAACCCTTATACAAACATATATGCATCACACAAACATCACAATCAAGAATCATAGAACTAGGAAAGCTATAAACTAAGTACATGTGCATCCTATGCATTAAGACATAACTTAGATAATAAGAAGAAAAATCTAAATGATAAGTAATTAAAGCCTAATTATGCATCAATCAATCTCCATCAATTCTAATAAATCAAGATCAACTTTGCTTAAAATTTCATATCCTAATTCAAACACTCAAGGATTTAACAAATATAATTTAAAATTAAAATTACAAAATTATATATTAAAATATACCTTTTTTATTTTGAAAATCTAAAAATAACATTAAAATAATTTTCAAAATAATTTTGAAAATTCTCTGAATATTTAAAATTTTTAAAGTAATTTTTTTTAATTATGAAAATATATGGGTTTGTTCTTAACTAAATAATAATTAAATACAAATACTTTAATATTTCAAATTATTGGAAATATATTAAATATATTAATATGAAATTGTATAAGATTAAAATATTTAAAATTCCAAAGATAATGATATAAAATATTTGAACTTTTAATTAGAATTAAATTTTGTATGAATTTTTGAATATTTTAATAAAAAAATACATCTAAAATAATTAAATGTAATTAAAATTTAAAGTAATTTTAAAATCAAATTAAAATAATTTTTAAGCATGATCTAAAAATTTGAAATAATTTAAAATGATTTTTCCAAAAATTTCAAAAATTATTTGGATTTATCTTTAATTAAATATTAATTAAACATCCAAATAATTAACTATGTAAAATCATTTAAAATATATAAAACATTTTAAAATAATTTTAATTTAAAATAAAATTATTTTAAATTCTAAAATTTTTTGATATAAAATATTACTTTTTATGATTAAAATTTAATTTTTAAGGATTTTTTTAATATTTTAATAGTTAAATATATTTAAAATGATTAAATGTAATTAATATTAAAAATAATTTCAAAATTAAATCAACATAATTTAAAACATTCTCTAAAAATAAAAAAAATTTTAAAGTATATTTCTTAAATTTTTAAAACTATTTCAATTACTTTTAATTAAATATTAATTAAAAATACCAATTATTTAATATTTGAAATAATTTAAAATATGTAAAATATTTCAAATTAGTTTTAATTTTAAATTAAAGGGTTTGAAAATTTGAGAATTTTGATATAAAATATAAATTTTTTGGATTGAAAATGAATTTTTAATGATTTAATGAAGTTTCTATTAATTAATAGGTTTAAAATTAATTAAAATTAATTAAAACCAATCTGTCGGTGTTAGACGCGTTGCGCACTCTAGTTCACTATTTTAAAATGTGTGGCAATGTATTTAATGTTAATGATTACACTGCCAGACTCATTAGCATTATTTATGAGAGAATGGGAGTGCTCGATTTTCAGAAGATACGGTTTAACTTAACCACATCAACTGTCACTGCTCATTGTCGGATATCCTGCAGTTTTGAACCAAGAGCTGAGATTCAGCAAGATGAAGAATCTAGCTAATCAAAGCTTCCACACAATCAGCTTGAAAGAAGAAATGATGGGATCTTAGCCATTGATTAAATGATCAATTGTTAAGATCTCGCATAACATACGCAGTCTACAGATTAAACCCTAATAAGGAAATTTTTTTCTCTCAAACTGAAAGATCAAATTGAATAAATTTTAAACACAAGTCTTACGCATGAACATAAATAATGGGGGCTTGATTTCACTATTTAAAAAGTGCTTAATGAAAAGCTAATTAAATCTATGTGTCCTAAACTAGGGTTTAGATTTTTCCCAATTTAACAGTTCAATTTGGGCAATCTTGGCCTCTCTAAATTTCTATCCATGTATAGATTTATAGAAGAACCCTTGAGCTAAAGTTGTCTAGATCGAACGGTAGAAGCCCTTAAACAAAAAAAGCTCAAGTTCGCCAGAATGCTTGCCACCGGCGAGGTTTAAACTATGAATTTGGACTGGGGGAATGTAGAAGAAGGTCTGGGGAGCTCGAACAAAACTTGAGATAGCTCTGAGAGGGTTTTAGTGGAGAGATAGGGTTCAAGTGAGAATGACCCTAATTTTTTGTCTTTTCCCCAGTTTAAACATATCCAGGTGGTTTGGACGGCCAAGATGCTTTTGGTAGCTGTCATAGATGTATGCTAAGGGTCCAAAATGGTTAGAGGGGTAGGGGCTTAGAGGACAAGAGGACAGGTGATGTGGAAATCGGTTTTGTCCTCTTGTGATCATGTAGCAAATATCAAGGTCATTTGATCTTGATCCAAGGGCTAGGAATAACTCAAGATGGTTCTAGAAGAAGTTTAAACAGCTAGGATTAACTGGGAATTAGAAATGTAATGAGCTAAAGGGGTGGTTTAACCATTTAAACATATTTCAATAGTTTGTTGACTATTTAACCAATCAAATGATCAAAAGCAGGTGAGGTGGCATATAGGTGGCCTCATGAGTTAGTGTAGTAATTTGGAACGGGTGTGAGGCCATGGATTAAGGTTTGAATGAGTATATGGGAACTTAAGTAGGTTTGGCCAAGTCTTGTTGAGTTGAATTGGTCAAGCCAACTAGAATTTAACTCAAGGTAGACTTGGAGATGATTGAGGTATGAAATAAAGTTGATTTAAGGCTTGGTGACATAGGGATCACTTGATATGATTATATGGGATAGTTTAAACCCATATAAAACTAGTTTGACTAGGTTTGATAGGTTGACCAAGTCAAATTAAGTATGATTTGACTCATGAAGGTTTTGATGTGTTTAAACTATACATTATATTAGGATTAAAAGCTTGAGGATATTTGATTTAATGGTATAATGTGATTTGACCCAAATAGGTCAAATTTGATTAGACTTGATTTAGTTGACCATGTCGACTATTGACTGGGTGAACGGGTCCAATGAAGTCTAAATCACCTAGGGAAGTGTTTAAAGGATTTTGACAAAGTTTTGAATGCATTTGGAGTATGATTAATGCATAAAAGGCTTAATATTGATTTGGTCAACCTAGGATAACATGGTTATCTAGCTTGACCCAGGGCTAAGGTTTGGGCTCAATTGATTTGGTTTGATGTTTGGAATCTGTTGGAGGAAGTTTCATGGGTCAGAATGGTCTAAATGGTCAAAATAACCATTTTGACCCTTAAAGGGCTATTGGGTCAACCCTGGTTGACTTGGTAAGCCAGATTGACCCAGGGTTTAGGTTTAGGCTCAACAGGTTTGAAATGTTCATTAGAGACCACTGGAGGTGGTCTTGTGGTCAGGATTGGTTATTTCAGTTAAAATGATCATTTGGACCCTTAAGGGGAATTTTGGTCAAAATGGGTTGACTTAGTTAACTAAGCTTGAATAGGGTCTAGGTTCAAGTCAAATGCATTCCAAATGATGTTTAGGATGCATTAGAAGAGGTTTTAGGACTTGTTTTGACTAGGATATGTTGGAGTTTGGAGGAAACTTTAATTTTGCCTTTGAGGGGAATTTTAGTCATTTTGACCCCTAATCAACTAGGGGTTAAATTGGGTCCACCAAAATCTAGTTTATTGGTCAACATATCATAATCAAGGGTGTGGAAATGATCAAAGGTCTTGGGAAAGGTCCCAAGGTCAAAATGTATAGGGTAGAGGGTCTAGTGGCATATGTTGTAAATATTTAAAAGTTTTGTAGCCTTTGGAAATATATTTAGTTTTTAAGGTTAAAGACCTCAAATTGAGCTCAAATTTGGATTGTTGACCCTAGAGACATGCCTAATCAATATATAATAAACAAATAATGAATCATAGGTCATTTGACTTAGTTTTGAAGGGATTGAAAAATTACCCAAAAAGGCTTTTAGGACATGGGCCTTTTAGCTCTGGATTTGGTCTAGATTTCTTGGTTTGAACTGGGTTTTGAATTTGATTGGTTATGTTTGAAATATCCATTTCATTAATAATCAAATAGATGATTTCTAATGAATGGACTTTATTAAAGCTTGATCAAAGGTTGGATCAAAAGTTAATTGAAGTCTAGTTCTAAAGACTGGATGAGTTTGAAGTCTAGATTGGTTTGAAGTCTAGCTTCATTTAAAGTATGGATTGACTTAAGATCTAATTTAATTTGAGGTCTAGATTGATTTGGGATCTTGTTTAATTTGAGGTCTGGATTGATTTGAAGCTTAAATAGATTGAATCCTAAATTAAAATTTAGATATTTGACACCTGGAGCCTTATTTTTCATCAGATCAATTAGGTAGAGGTTTGGATGGGTCCCTATAACCTCATACAAAAATGAGATCAATAAATGGACCCATAATATGTAGTAGAATGAAGTTCAACTGTACATATTGGCGTTGTCAAAATAGAAAGGTCAAGTCTAAAATTTTGATTCTAGGGGAAGGAAATACCTAACCTTTAGGAAAAGAATGCTTGATTCAGGACTTTGAAATTGAAACTAGGGTGGTGCCAGTTGTTAAGATTATTGTAAATTAGTTTTTCAAGACTTTATCTTTATAATCATGTGAGTTTTTGATGATAATAAAATCTTATTGTTTGATCATTATTTTCTCCTAACATATACTGAAAAAATTTATTTTTGTGTGTACTAACATTTTAGGGAAATCACATTCCAGATAGTGGAAGACTTCAAATTAATTGGATTAGAGTTTATTAGTTTTGGAGTCTATACTTTTTATCCTTTTCTTGAGTTTGAGAGAGTGTGATTATAAATTGGGTAACCGTGCACACACACACTGGAGGAGTGAGACAAAAGTTTAAATTTTTTTTAAAACTAATCGTACTATATGATGTAAAATCATACGGGACGCTTTATGTTGTTTCTCCTCTAAAATGAATTACCTGGTTTATGAGCTAAATTTTTTTTAAGTATGAATCGTATAGTATGAAATGAGTTTCGTACATCATTTCCTGAGTACAAAAATTGAGATTCACAGGTTCGTACTGGATCATACAGATTGAACTGTTTAATTTTTTGAACTGTTCATACAGTACGAAATGTTTTCGTACATTATTTCCAGAGTATGAAATTTTGGTCCTATAGGTTTGTATAGCATCGTACGGGATGAATCGTTTAATTTTTTAAACTATTCATACAGTACGAAATGATTTTGTATATCATTTCCAGAGTACAAAATTTGGGTCCTATAGGTTCGTATAGCATCGTATGGGACGAACCGTTCATATTTTAAACTATTCATATGGGATGATATGCAATCATACGGTATGATCCAACTTTGTTAAACTTGAAAATTTTAGTTTTTGGATAATTTTTCTTATCCTTTGCATATAAGGGTCCTAAAAACTGACTGCCCATTAAATCTTCTACAAATTTCTTCTTGAGAGTGAAGGATAAAGTGATTTGGGAGAGTGTTTGGGAGTGAGTGTGGTGAGATCTTTGAAGAGAAAATTGTGAGAGAATTCACAAGGTTACCCAAAGGTGAGGATCTCATTGGTTGTACTTCAAGTCTCTGCCCTATCTCTTTGAAGACTCTTGAGAGAAGATCTTTGAAGGAAAGTCCAGTTCTCTGCCATCACCAGGAGGGTGAGAAAGGATGCTTGGTACTCTGCCATCACCAGGAGGGTAAGAAAGGATGTTGGGTTCTCTTTCTTCACCAGGAGGGTGAAAAAGGATGACAGTTCTCTGCCTTTACCAGGAGGGTGAGAAGGACAATGGTTCTTTGCCGCACCGGGGTTTGGTGGAAGAGACGAAAATTGTAAAGGCTTCTCTGCCTTACTGTTGGGGCTAAAGGAGAGCCACTTAAGTATAGTGCAATACCTGGAGAAGGAGTCTCCAAGGAGTGGACGTAGGTCTTATTAGATTGAACCACTATAAAATCTTGTGTTCTTAATTTCTTTTACTGTTTACCACATTTTTATTTTCTATACGTTTAATTTTTTTGTGGTTGAAAAATTATTTTCTAAAAATTAATTTTTATGATGAAATCAGTTTCATTAAATCCAAGAGTTTTTTAAAGTACCAATTCATCCCCCTTCTTGGTTACCCTATTATTTTAAATCAGTTTCTAAGCACATTCATTTTGCATATAGGAAACTAAAGAAACTGCATGCAAAGTTAAATTTGGATTACTTAGAATTACAGAAAGAATTTGAAATCATTAGGAAAGACCATGCATTAATTGATAGAAACCACAGTACTTTGTTGGATAAGTATGATGATTTGAATAAACAACATAAACTTTTAAAATCAACTCACATAGAACTTGAAAAGGATTTTAAAGTTTTTTTGGAAGAAATTGAACATAGAAAAATTAACTTAAGAATGGATATTTCTATATTGGAGAATAGAAACTCATATGTTGAATTGGAGTTGAAATATATTAAAGAAAATAGACCAACACCCACACTTGAACAATTCTATAGGTCTAAACAAAAGAATAAGAGTTCAACACCTAGGAAGAGAAATAATAACTCATATAGATTAAGAAATCCCTTCCCAGGTGTAAGATGTTTTACATGTGGAATGTTAGGACACATCTCCCACACTTGCAACATTCATAATAGAACACATCTAATGCTGAGATCAAAGATGCATAAATCACAACATATCACTCATGCATCTAGTTTACCATTGCCAAGAGGAGAACCCAAACTTGTTTGGGTTCCCAAGTTTAACGTTTGATGATTTTGTAGGGACGCTCTCACACAAGACCTCATAAGAGCATTTGATACCTGGACAGTGGATGTTTGAAGCACATGACTGGAGATATGACTCAATTCATATAGCTAGAAGCCAGGAATGGAGGCAAGGTTATACTTGGAGATAATACCACCAAGAGAGTGGTAGGTACAGGTATGATTGGAAATTCAAAAAAAATTTGGTAAAAATGTTCTGTTGGTAGATAGTTTGAAACATAATATGTTGAGCATTAGTCAATTGTGTGATAAAGGATATCATATAAAAGTTTTACTTACAAGCTATGTGATAAGACAAAATAGTGTTGATGTGTTATATGGTGATAAAGTAACAATGTATACATTCTTAATTTAAATTCTATAAAATCTTATACTGCTTTTTGTTTAAAAATTATTTCTGATGAATCATGGTTATGGTATAGAAGACTTTGTCATGCAAGCATGAGAAAACTTAGAAAAATCACCCAAAATGATTTAGTTAGAGGGATACCCAAATTAACCTTCACTAAGAATCACTTATGTGATGCATGCCAACTAGGAAAATAAGTCAAACCCTCCTTCGATTCAGTCAAGGATCTTAGAACTAGCAAACCCTTAGAAATTCTTCACATGGATCTCTTTGGACCTGCTAGCACTATAAGCCTAGGAGAAAAAGGTTTGGGTATGTAATTTTGGATGATTACTCAATATTCACATGGGTTAGATTTTTAAATCATAAGAGTGAATCATTTGAGGAGTTTAGAGACTTTGCCACTTAGATTCAGAGAAAACTAGGGTTTGAAATTATTACAATCCAAAGTGATCATGGGGGAGAATTTAAAAATGAATTGTTTGATGAGTTTTATAAAACCCATGGAATAGATCATAATTTCTCAGCTTCTAGGACACCTCAGCAAAATGGAGTAGTTGAGAAAAAGAATAGGACATTGATTGAAGCTACTAGAGTCATGTTGGCAGAATATTCACTTCCAAGATATTTTTGGGTAGAAGTAGTTAGTACTGCATATTATATATTAAATAGGGTGAACATTAGATCAAAATTAATCAAGACACCCTATGAACTTCTTAAAGGTAGAATTCCCAACCTCTCACACCTAAATGTTTTTGGATGTAAAGTTTTCATACATTACAACAGAAAAACTCTCTTAGGAAAATTTGATCATCAATTTGATGAAAGAATTTTTCTAGGATACTCAAGTGTTGGAAAATCTTATAGTATTTTCTATAAAAGGACATTGTTAGTTGAGGAGACCACTCATATTATTTTTGATGAATCGGATAATTCTAGAGGGTCTAGGTTGGATGAAGATGAAGTTGAGGAAATCACCCAAGGACTTGAAAATAAAAACGTTAAAGAGAAGATTAAAAATAAGGAAGAAAACCAATTGACTATGGAATGGAATTTTGCTAAGAGTCATCCTAAGGAGTTAATTTTAGGAGACCCAAGTGAAGGAGTAAGGACTAGGCATGGTTTGAGAAAAGAAGTAAATCACTCCGCTTTTATTTCCATGATTGAACCCACTACTGTAAATCAAGCACTTTCAAATGAATTTTGGATTCTAGCTATGCATGAGGAGTTAAATTAATTTGCTAGAAATAATGTTTGGGAATTGGTAAAAAGACCAAAAGACTAAAGTGCTGTTGGAACCAAGTGGGTATTTAAAAATAAGATGAATGATTCTGGAGTGATTGTTAGAAATAAAGCAAGGTTAGTGGCTAAGGGGTATAATCAGATTGAGGAAATTGATTTTGGGGAGACGTTTACCCTGATAGCCAGACTTGAGGCAGTTAGAGTGCTTTTAGCCTCTTCATGTTTTAAAGGTTTTAAGTTGTTTCAAATGGACGTAAAGAGTGCCTTTCTAAATGGAATGATAAAAGAGGATGTTTATGTTGAGCAACCTCTAGGTTTTGAAATTGCATAATTTTCCAATCATATTTTTAAATTGAAAAAGGTATTATATGAATTAAAATAGGCACTTAGAGCATGGTATGAAAGGCTAAGCACATACCTACTTGAATGATCTTTTATAAAAGGGAGTGTGGACACCACTCTATTTATAAAAAATATAGGAAATAAAATACTCATTATTCAAATCTATATGGATGATATCTTATTTGGATCTACCAATAAAAATCTATGTGATGACTTTTCAAAAATAATGAGTAAGGAATTTGAGATGAGCCTGATAGGAGATTTGAGTTACTTTTTGGGGTTTAGCATTAAGTAGGATAAGGATGAAATATTTATTAGTTAGTCAAAATATGTTAAAGACATTCTCAAGAAGTATGAAATGGATAAGGCTAAACTAGTGAATACTCCTATGAGTTCCTCAGTGCAGTTGGATAAGGACCCCAAGGGAAAATCAGTTGATCAAAAGAGGTTTAGAGGAATGATTAGATCTTTGCTTTACTTGATAACTAGCAGATCAGATATTATATTTAATATTTATTTATGTGCTAGATTTCAAGCTGATGCAAAGAAATCACATCTGACTGTAGTTAAAAGAATAATGAGATATCTTTTAGGGACTCAAAATTTAGGAATTTGGTATCCTAAGAATAGCACTGCATTTGAAATTATTGGATACTCTGATTCAGACTTTGCTGGTTATAAAGTTGATCATAAAAGCACTTATGGAACTTATCAATTCATAAGAAACTCCTTAGTTTCTTAGTCTAGTAGAAAATAGAACTCAGTCTCCCTTTCAACTGCAGAAGCTGAATACATTTCCTCAGGAAGTTGTGTTGCACAAGTGCTTTGGTTAAAATAGCAATTGATTGATTTAGGATTTTCTTTTGGCACAATTACAATCTTTTGTGATAATACTAGTGCCATATGCATTTCAAAGAATCCTATTCAGCATTCTAGAACCAAGCATATTAATATAAGGCATCATTTTATTAGAAATCGTGTAGCAAAAGGAGAAATCAAATTACATTATGTCGCTACTAAAGATTAACTTACAGATATTTTTACAAAACCACTAGCTTTTGACATATTTAACATTTTAAGGATAAGGCTAGGTGTAATTGATCTTAATGCATGATTGAAAATTCTATAAACTTTTTTATGTGTGATCGTGTATTTGTTTATGTCAAGTGTGTATAGTATGGGTTATATATTTTGTTTTATATTATTTTTATTTAATCACTTTATCTTTTTATCGCTCGTTTTGTTTTAAAAAAATGAATAAATGATTGGCTTTGAAAGGTTTTTGAGTTTACCATGCACTATTTTTCTTTGTTTTATTCGTACTGTAAGAAATTATTTCGTACAATATGAATTCTATTGCTTGTGCATGTTATTTTCTGGGTTAAGAAGGTGAAATAATCTTTTAAGGGTTATTTGTACTATATGATGATGTCATCATACTGTACGATATGTACAGTTTCGTATGTATGCGTGGGGCGGTTGTGCACCTTAGTGTGAGTTATATTTGCTATTCGTACGTATGAAGTCAAACTTCATCTGTACAATCATGTTGTCATTAATCTACACGAACGAACCCAATCGTTTATGGATGACCATTCATTTTCTGATCATCCCGGATGAATAATCGTTTGTCTGTATGATCCTTATTATCGATTTTGGATAAGGATGAACCTAACTTTCGCAAAATAATCTTTAATTTTTCTGATCATCTCAGACGAACACAATATCATCTGTATGATTGGTTAGTCAAAAAACCTGTATGAAAGGATGCCTCAGGAAGGGTAGTTTATGAAAAGCCATTATATTTTTGGTATTTTCCATTCGTCTATATGAAATTTGTTTTGTACCATATGATTTCATGATTGTACGTACAAACCTAGATTTGTACTGTACGATCGACCATTCTTATTTAAATTGGATAGGTTTGGTTGTCATTTTCTTCACATTTCTTTCAAACCTTCATACCTTTGACTCTTAAGAATTGCTAAAAATAGCAAGCATGCACGAGGGTTAATGGGTTCTTCATCTATAGCGGAGAGAGATGATGATTTCTTGACTAGGGAAAATGAAGAAGCCTTCAATAGGTATTGTGCTGTGAAAATTACTACCTCGAGAGTCCTCATTCAATCTGATTTGAATTTCTTTGTCATGCCCCTATTTGCTGTAACCCAGTTGTCCTTCATTTTAACCCTGATCCATGCCTACAATAAGGAAACATTTCAAGTATTCTTAGCCAACATGAGGTTCATTGAGGATCATTCTAGAATAAATTCCTATGTTTTTAATAACGAGTCCAAATCACAAAAGATGACTTAGGAACTTTTCTTCATCTTAGAACCCAAGGGATTAGGGTACATACTCTGACGTTTAGAGCCGATTATGACTGGAGTGATGTGAACTAATCTCTTACAGGAGTCCATCAAGTCATTCATTTACCTCGAGTATATACCCCAAATCAAAATGCTATGATCATTCAATATGTTTTGAGAACCTCCATCATTTTTAAAGCTGGTGATTGTATCAATGTGACCCCTCTTTTGTCCACTGTCACCTACCTTATATTGACTAAAAAATTATTTGATGAAGCCCAACACATTATGGACTATATTTATAACCTTTCTGATATTGGGCATCCTACCAGTAAAAGAAAGAAAAATGTGGCGTTAGGACACTTAATCACCTACGTTTTGGAGAAAAAATACAATATAATACATCCTGAACCTCCCACTGAGTTTCCTATTTTCTTCAACAATGCTTCCTTTCGAGCACTATTTCATCAAGATTCAGGGGAAGATGATTTTGAGGAAAATGGGGAGCTCCTGCACCTACACCTGCACCTGGACCTGACCAAAACTTTTATCAAGATATGGTCCAGCATTTTGATTATCTTGATCAAAGGTTTGATGATGTGGAGGCTTATTTAAAGATACAAGATGATAGGTATAATGAAGATCGGGGGAGGATCCAAGACCAATTTGATTTAGTGAACACTAATATTGCTTCAATCAATAGCTACTTTGTTATGTATACTACTCCTCCATCACCTCCAGATCAGGGTCCTTCGGATTACTAGTGATGATCTTCTATTTTTTGTTTTTGCTTTGGTTGTATCGTTGTTGTGCTCTTGTGCTACTGTGGTTATATTTTCTTTTAGGCTTTGATGTTTGTGGTTGGAAGGTTGATATGTGAGTGAATGTACTTGGATGGTACTTAGATTATTCTTGATGATGTAATTGAGTGAGTGAAAATGGAATGTAAGACTGCTGCATATCTATGAATGAAAAAAGATCATGTTTTAATGCATATTGGCATGTGAATCCTTTTGTAATCTGAAATGATCAAGTTTAATAATCAAATGTAGTTGATTGCAATTATAGAATGTTGGTTGAATTTGCAGTACAACATTAATTTTGTGCAAAATTTTAATCTCTAAAAATGTTTTGAATACTTAGTGACTGGGTGTAGATTAGAAGATCAATTTTTTTTAATAGTCAAGTATTACGTAGCTTAAATTATTGCAAAATTAATGTAATACCTTTATTTTTATTTCTATTTCAAGGTGTTCATCTCTATTCATTATTATAATTTGTGTTAAGAGTTAGTGATTTTGGAAAGATAGTTTGAAAAGACGCACAAAATTAGCCCAAAATGAATAAAAAGCACAAAGGATATCATTTGTATGAAAAGATGTGCAATATTTGCCAAATTGAAAAAGAGAATAAAATTAGTCCAAATTGACAAGATGCACAAAGTGTGCCACAAATAATTGAAAAGATACGTAATGTCACAAATTGATCTTTGCTTTATCAGTTTCTCTGTCCCATAAATCTATATAATAAACATTGATCTTCACTATTGAATTAGAAAATTAGTAATTCTATTCGGTCATTTCTGCAATAGTTATTATTACTTAATCTGTCTATTTCAAACAATAAATTGATCAATTTTTTCTTATCCTAGTTATTCTGTAATTTAACTATTGAGTCTTTATCTTTTATATGTGATCATAATATTGTTGTTTGCAATTAACTTAACATTGTCTTAATGATCACCAATCTTGATTGTTCCCTTTTTGTTGTTGTCAAAAGGGGAAGTTTGTTTTAGGTGTAGATTGGCATGTTGTTTGATGTTTTGTATGGTTTTTGGTTTTGATGCTTTGTGAACTGTATGAATGTGTGTGTGTGTGTATGTTTGTTTATGTGTGTTTCTGATCTTTATAGGAACCCCTTATGTCTATTTCTGATCTTTATAGGAACCCCTTGTTGTAAATTAATCATTCACGTAGGGGGAGCTTACATTTAGACTTTTAGGGGAAGCTAAGGAGAAAATATATGATTATTTATTACTCAAATAATAATTATTTTGCCAACATCAAAAAGGTAAAATCTTATTGTTTAATCATTATTTTCTCCTAACATATGCTGGAAAAGTTTATTTTTGTGTGTACCAACATTTCAAGGAAATCACATTCAAGACTGTGGAAGACTTCAAATTAATTAGATTAGAATTTATTAGTTTTGGAGTCTATACTTTTTATTCTTTTCTTGAGTCTGAGAAAGTCTGATTGTAAATTGGATAACCGTACACACACACACTGGGTGTGAGAAAAAACTTTAAATTTTTTTTAAACTAATCGTACTATACGATGCGAAATCATACGGGATGATTTATGATGTTTCTCCCCTAAAACAAACCTGCCTGGTATATGAGCTAGAAATTTTATCTAAATATGAATCGTATAAAATGAAATAGGTTTCGTACATCATTTCTAGAGTATGAAATTGGGATTCACAGGTTCTTACTGCATCGTACGGGATGAACTGTTCAATTTTTAGAACTGTTCGTGCAGTATGAAATATTTTTGTACATCATTTCCAGAGTATGAAATCTGGGTCCTATAAGTTTGTACAGCATCGTACGGCATAAATCATTCAATTTTTTGAATTGTTCATACAGTATGGAATGGTTTCGTATAATATTTCCAGATTACGAAATCTGGGTCCTATAGGTTCGTACAGCATCATACGGGATGAACTGTTCATATTTTAAATTGTTCATACGGGATGATATGCGATCGTACAGTACGATCTGACTTCATCAAACTTGAACTTTTTAGTTTTTGGATGGTTCTTCTTGTTCTTTGTATATAAGGGTCCAAAAAATTGGCTGCCTATTGAATCTTCTACGAATTTCTTCTTGAGAGTGAAGGAGAGAGTGATTTGGGAGAGTGTTTAGGAGTGAGTGTAGTGAGAACTTTAAAGAGAAAATTATGAGGGAATTCATAAGGCTGCCCAAAGGTGAGGATCTCATTAGTTGTACTTCAAGTCTCTACCCTATCTCTTTGAAGACTCTTGAGAGAAGATCTTTGAAGGAGAGTCCAATTCATTTCCATCACCAGGAGGGTGAGAAAGGATGCTTGGTACTCTGCCATCATCAGGAGGGTGAGAAAGGACATTGGGTTCTCTGCCTTCATGAGGAGGGTGAAAAAGGATGACAGTTCTCTGCCTTTACCAGAAGGGTGAAAAAGGATGACGGTTCTCTGCCGCACTGGGGTTTTGTGGAAGAGAGGAAAATTGTAAAGGCTTCTCCACCTTACGTGGGGGCTAAAGGAGAGTCACTTAAGTATAGTGTAATATCTAGAGAAGGAGTCTCTAGGGAGTGGACGTAGGTCTTGTTCGACTGAACCACTATAGAATTCGATGTTCTTCATTTCTTTTATTGTTTAGCACATTTTTATTTTCTGCACATTTAATTTTCTGTGGTTGAAATTTTTTTTTCTAAAAATTAATTTTTATTATGAAATCGGTTTCATTAAATCCAAGAGTTTTTTAAAAGTGCCAATTAAACTCCCCTCTTGGTTAGCCTAGGGACATAATTAATAGGTTTAACAACCTTCTTGCACTTTCACAAAAAAGGTGTGCTCCATAACTAAAATGTCTAATCCCAAGGAAAGAAAACACAATGACTCACATCTATCCTAAAGGATAAGATAACTAGAATATCTTGTGGGAAGGAAGTGTTGCTTCCCACAGAGGATCTAGTTTAAAGTTTGGAGTTATGATGGTGCTGTAGAGGGCATTATCCATCATTAAGATGTCTAATCCTAAAAAAAGAAAATACAATGACTCACATCTAACTTTAAGGAAAATAAAATAGGAAGATCTTCTGGGAAGGAAGCATTGCTTCCCATAAAAGATTAAATCTGAATCTTAAATTTAGGATGGTGCCACAAAGGGTGTACTCCATCACTAATAGATTTGAACTTGAATAGGGAATCAATTCCTAGATAAGGAAACTAGGATGGTGCCGTAAAGGGCATGCTCCATCACTAACAAATCTAATCCTAAGGCAAGAAAGTATGACGACTCACATCTAACCTTAAGGAAGAAAACTGAAAGATCTTGTGGGAAAGAAGTAATGCTTCCCACAAAGGATTGAATTTGAAATTTGAAACTAGGATGGTGCCACAGATGGCGTGCTCCATCACTAGGATGTTTAATCCTAGAGAGAAAGCACAATAGCTCACATCTTTCCTTAAGGAAAAGAAAACTAGAAGATCATGTGTGAAGGAAGCATTACTTCCTAGAGAGGGTCGAATTTGAAAATTGAAACTAGGATGGTACTATAGAGGGCGTGCTCCATCACTAGGACATCTAATCCTAGGGTAATAAAGCATGATGACTCACATCTAACCTTAAGGAAAAAGAGAACTAGAAGATCTTATGGGAAGGAAGTGTTGCTTCCCATAAGAAATCTGCTTTGAAATTTGAAACTAATATGGTGCCGCATAGGGCATTATCCGTTACTAGGATGTCTAATCCTAAGGAAAGAAAGCACGATGATTCACATCTATCCCTAAAGAGATGAAAATTAGAATTTGAGATTTAAAAGATAAACAAAACTTATTCAATTGGATTCAAAACTTGAAGAAAATTTTATGTATTTGAAACTCGAGCTACATCAAGCATAGTATTTCTTAAGAAAATACCCATTGGTTGGCAACATTATGTGATTTCCTTCATAATCAACTAGCTAATATTAGCCCACTTTGTAGACTATTTCTATGATGAAGGGTCCTTCCCTAATTAGTTCAAACTTTCCACCAATCTTTCGATGAGCTAAGATAGGCCTCCGAAGAACCAGGACCAAGTATCCTACTTGGAAGGTTTTAGATCGCACTAGTTTATCGTGAGCTTGAACCATTTTTCTCTAAGTTTTGTTGAACTTGGAGATGACATTCTTCAAGGCCCTCAATCTCTTCTAATCATAGTTGTACATTTCATTTTAGCATAATCTGGTTCAGGATTATAATTCTGAGTAAAGAAATTTAAACTTCTAGAGGTAGTATGGCCTCAGACCCATCTACTAGTGTGAATTGTGTGGATTGGGTCAGGATTTTGTAAGTGGTCTGATAGGCCCATAAAGCTTCCACCAACCTCTCATCCCATAGATATTTACTATCTTCTAGAGTCTTTTTGATAATTTACATCAAGATTTTATTGAAAGCCTTAGCAAACCCATTAGCTTGTGGTTAATAGATTATTAATTATCTCCAATTAATACCATGGTGACTAATAAAATTATTAATTTTTGTAGATTTAAAAGCTGACCCATTATCGGATATGATTCTGTGAGGTATGCCAAGTTAATATACGATATAGTCATGAAAGAACTTCATGACATGGTGTGATATTACATTATGTAGGGGTACTGCTTCCACCCACTTTAAAAAGTAATCAGTCGCTGCTAAAATGAAGCGATGATCCTTCAAAGAAGGAGGTTTAATAGGCCTGATAACATCCATGACCCAACTTTCAAAGGGCTATGAAGTTATTATGGGATGCAACAAATTAGGCGGCTTATATAAAATCACACCATGTACTTATTACTAATGATAACATTTTGCAACATTCATACAATCATCAATCATTGTAGGCTAGTAGTAACTAAGTCTATTGATTTTTATTTTCATCTTAAAACCTGATTGATGAGCACCGTATAGTCCGATATGGACCTCATTAATGATCTTCAGGGCCTCTCATTTATCTAGATAATGGAGCCACATCTTATTAAATGATCGAAGATACAAAGTATTATTCACTAATGCATATAATAAGGCATGTTTCTTAATTTGATTGGCAAGTGACATGTCGTTAGGGAGCATGCCTTTTAGAAGGAAATCAATTAGCAGTTGTCTCTAGTTACATTATTCATTAATTGCTGAAGAGGAAGAAAGAACCTAGGAAGATTTCTTATTGATGTGCTCCAAATCTATAGGAGACAGTACCTGACGACCCTGAATCTCTATAGGAATAGAGTCTTCTTTTAGTCAGGAAATTTTCTTTGCAAGTTTAACTAGGGCATCCACTGCAAAATTACTTCCATTGGGAATCATATATATAGTTACAATAGGCATTTCTCTAGTAGGTGACTGGTGTACTAGTGGTACTTTATGAGTTTAGGATTCAAAGCTTTATAGGTTCCTACAATATAGTTGATCACCAATTGATAGTCACCAAAGATCTTAATCTCTTTAATCTCCATCAGGATTATAAGTTCCAGGCCAGTTATTAGAGCTTCATACTCTTTAGTGCTAAGTACATGGTAGTAGGAAAAATACATTATTCCCTTATCTGGTATTTTGAAAATCATGCCGATTCCAATTTTTTCAAGAATGGCAGATTTTTATGCATTACCCCATTGGGAGGATATTGCTCCATCAAAACACATTTCCCAAACTTGATTATTATTGCAACTTGAGCTCACGAGTTTATATTTTTGATGATAACAAATATTATGGCTCACATCCTTATATCTACTGTATCTATAATGTATATTTATTTGTATGTGTACTAACATTTCAAGAATACCATGCACCATCAAATGAAGATTTAAGGCTCAATATTGGGTAGAATAGATTGTGTTGTAAAAATTTTTATAATATTTATTAATGTAATTTTTATTTCTTAAGTGAAGTCTTGTAAGGGTGTATGCTAGCTTGGTGACCATGCACATATATACAAAGGCAGAGTGAGAATGAATCAAAACTAGAAGTTCATATTTTTAACTAATTGTACTGTACGATTTGTATCGTACTATACAATCATCTTATCTAACTAATAATACTTGATGATTTAGATCATCTAGGATGATTAGTTATGATCATGAAAAATAGCCACTAATTATAATTTAGGCAAGATTTTAATATTCAAATTTTTTTATGATCGTCTAGGATGATATAAATCGTACTGGATGATTTATGACAATTATATCTAAATTGATCTAGTGATTAGGGAACTAATTATGATTAATTTTGTTTAATCCAATCATCCTAGATGATCAGTGATGATCATACTGGATGACCGAGAGGATGCATGGGATAACCCACAATCGTACAAGATAGAATACCATAATTATTCATCTAATCGTCCAAGATGATCCCCAATATTATATGGGATGATAACTATAAATTTGAACTGGTCGTACTAGACTATTTGGTGATCATTCAGGACTCTCAGGTCAAATTCTAAACATCATACTGGACGATCCTGAGATCATACTAAACTATCTTTACCGTCAGAATTGAGTTTTAAGGGTTTTTCAAATTCTGCATATCGTACTGGATGATCCTTTGATTGTACTGATGATCTATGCCACCAGAATTAAATTTTTAGGGTATTTTAAAGCCCTCTATTTAAGCTTTCTCGAAAGACTCAGTTGGTGTCTTTTGGCATGCATTGAGTCTTTTTTCTTCTGGAGAAAAATTGAAGAGAGGGCCTTAAAAGGGAGAGAGGAAAGAGTGGAGTTTGAGAGGGAGAAGATCCTTGGAAGGGGTTTCAAGGGAGTGTGGAGGGGGTTTCACACGGTTGCTCTGGCAAGCTTACACCTTTGTACCATCATTGTCAAGGTTTGCCCTAAGGGAAGTTTTGGGAAGAAGAAGATCTCTTTGGTGTTAAAGGACCCGGGCTACTCCACTTTACCGGGGAAGGTAAAAGTGATTCAAGGTTCTCTACCTATGAAAGGATTTGTGGTTCTCTGCCATCACCAAGAGGGTGAAGAAGGATTCGAGGTTCTCTATCATCTCCTGGAGGGAGAAAAGGATTATGCTCCTCTACTGCACAGGATTAGTGGAAGAGATTTTGTTAGAGCTTCTTCGCCTAGTTGTGGGGGCTAAAGGAGAGTCACTAAACGTTTAGTGTAATACCTCGAATGGGTGACTCTGGGGAGTGGACATAGGTCAAGTTGACCGAACCGCTATAAACCTCTAGTGTGTCTGTTCTTGGTTTTTTTTCGCTCTTTATTTTTTGCATTTATTTTTATGATAATTATGTGGTTGAAAATCTTTGATTTTATGTTATTATGAAATTACTTATTTTTGTATTGAGAGATAAAATTATCTATTTTCAGATGTTAAAAAAGCATTAAAAGGGGGGATTTTCTGTTTATTTAAAAAGTGTTTAATTAACCAATTCATCCCCCCCACCCCCGCCCTCATAGTTAGTCTCGGGCTTGTTCTTGAAAGGTTTAACAACCCTCATAAACTTTCTAGTGGTATTAGAGAGGGATTCATAAATTAAGTTTTAAAAAACTCTTGAAAAAAGATCAATGGCTAACTTTAGAAATCGTAGATTATGGAAGGTTATTCAATCAAGTGACCACCTCCGGTTATGGAAGGCTTTGAGAAATCGTAGATTTGGAAATCGTAGATTATGGAAGGCTTTGAGAAACTGCGGGATTCTAGAGTGAGAAACTGCAAAATTCAAATTTCTGTTTTGGCGGAATGGCAAATCTGCCATCGGTAAGCATGCCGGAGGATGACCTCCGATTATCTCCATCAGCCAGGATCCGCCGCCGGCAGGCATCCTCTGATGGGATGACTAATAGAGAATGTGGTTTCAAGCGTAATCCTGGACCTATACGAGATGGGTTTGAGGTGCGGAAGAAGAGCTCCGTTGGGCCTTTAGTCATTCGGGAAGGATCTATTCCAGAAAAGAACAAGGTTAAAGTGATCGAAGGTAAGGGCAAAAGCATTGCTTTTGATTCTTGTTGCAAGAAACCCCAAGATTTCAACCCTCCAGATTATTCTCCTTCATACGATCTTGATGCTTCTTCCTCAGGCACGAAAATCCTAGTTAACAGGTTTGGTTTGTCAAATGCAATCCCTGTCATCAGCGACAGTGTGATAAATGTGACTGCCAGTAATCTTGTTAATAAAGATAATTGTGTTTCTGAGAAGGGTTTTTTAATGGAGAATCATCTTTGCCAATGAGGGATAAAATCTTTGTTGGCGGTTCAACAATGGATTCTTCGGCTGTTGGTGGACATGTATCTGATCTGTTTAAGGTACGTTCTTGTGTTGAAGGTTTATCTGCTCCGGTCTGGATTAGACTACCTAACCTTCCACTTGACTGTTGGGATGAGATAAATGCCTGTAGGATAGCTTCCAAAGTTGGCAAACCTTTGTTGATCGATGGAAATATGTTTCAGTTGGGAAAGAGGGAATTTGGTAGAGTTTGTGTTCGTATTAAGTTGGATGCTCAGCTTCCATTGGGGGTTTGGGTGGAAGGAAGTGAAGGGAAATTCTTTCAAAAGGTTAGTTATGAGAAAATTCCTAACTTCTATTTTTCTTGTGGGAAAATAGGACATGTTAATAAGGATTGTGGGAGTCCAATTACAAAAATTAATGACAGCTCAAAAATTATAATGGATGCTGATGGCTCGGATGAACCTGTTTATTCTGCTGAAGGTAAGGAAAAGCTTGCTTTGGAAAAGGATGTGTCTAAAACAAAAGTTGAGGATTATCAGTATGGGTCGTGGATGGTGGTTAACAATAGGAAAAGAAGGTTTTTCTATGGCAATGCTCGAAAGGCTTATCCACCAATGTCGAGTAGTAAGGAGCAGGTTACTTCGGCTGACAGGGAGAAGGAGATTAATGCAAATGTTGGTCCTATTTCGAATTTGAATTAGGAAGTGGAGGTTGTTATTCCTCTGGATAAGTTGGATGGTAGCATACAAATTCCTGCTATGGAATCTGTTGTACTAGAATCCAAGAAACCGTTTAAGATTCAAAACGAGAATGTGGATGATAATGGCCTGGACATACAGGTTGAAGCTGCACCCGTGGTTGAGTCCCGAGAGGAAATTGTTGCTTATACAACTCTGAAGGAGGTTAGTCCTTTGGTTTCTCGAAGGAAGGGATCTAAGCAACTAAAAGGTTTAGGTCCTATTAATTCCACATCTAGAAGTAGGAGGTTGGAGGGGCAAATGGCAGATAATGTTAAAGTGAAAGTGGGGAGCTCCTCCCCTCTTTTACAATAATGTCTTCCATTAGTTTTTGGAATTGTAGAGGAGCCAGGAAGAGGAGGGCTTCCCTATATTTGAAAGATTCTGTTAAAAACAATAATGTGTTTTTTTTAGCTTTGCTGGAGACTAAGATCTCTCTCGTTGATAGAAGGGAGGCTGATGGTTTAATTGGGCCTGACTGGGACTTTGTCCAAGTTCCATCTGATGGATTGTCAGGTGGACTTATGGTGATTTGGAAGGTTAGCATGGCTTCTTTTAAAGTATTAGATTCTTTTAATCAATGTATCATTGGTGATTTGGATGTGTTTAATAAGGGAAGGTGGAGAATTGCATCTGTTTATGGCAGCAAGGATGTTTATAGAAGAAGATGCCTTTGGGAAAAGTTACAACTGTATTCTGTGCAGGATAATCCTATGGTAATTGGAGGAGATTTTAATTGTCTTCTTCACAAAAGTGAAAAGAGTGGTGGTAGAAGATTCAGATTTTCTTTGGGATCCAAGCAGATGAAGTTGTTTTTAACCAACAATGACTACCATGAGGTGGGTTATATTGGTCCTAGATTCACCTGGTGTAATAACAAGTCTGGGGAAGATAGAATTCTTGAGAGGTTGGACAGATGCTTAGTTAACTCTCCTATGCTGTGTTCTTCTCATCGGTTGGTGATTAGGCACTTGCCTAGAATTGCGTCAGACCACTGTCCGATTATTTTGAATCTTTTGGATGTTAAAGCAAAGGGTGCAACGAATATCAGGTTTGAGGATTTCTGGGTAGCAAACCCAGCTTCTGCTAATGTGGTCAGGAAAATCTGGGAGAGGAACTGTTCTGGTGATGGTGCTGAAATTCTGAATACCAAATTGAAGAGATCTCTTAAGGCATTGTTTTACTGGAGCAAGGCAAAATACGGATTTATTTTCAGGACCAAGGATAAATTATTGAAAGAGATTTTGGAAATCCAGGAAAAGGAGTTTAATGAAGGTGGTCACTCGGTGGAGGATAGCTGGATTCTTAAAAACAAAGTAGGTGAATTCAATTCCAATTTGGCTAGGCTTAATACATGGTGGAGGCAACGTGCAAAGGTGAAATGGGTTAAAGAGGATGACTGCAATGCAAAATTCTTTCAAGCTTTTGCTAGTGCTAGAAGAAACTCTAATTTCATCAATAGCATTAAAGATGATAATGGAATGCTTGTGGAGGATCAGCAGCAAATTGAAGATGTTTTTCTCAGGTTTTTTCAAGGTAAATGGAAGGATCGGGATTGCAATATGGAGGGTTGGCCTATAGCTTGGAATCGTTTGGATGAAGGTGATATTGGGATGCTGGAAGCTGATTTCTCCTTGGCGGAACTTGAAGTTGTGGTTATGAATGCTGGCAAGAATACTGCTCCTGGAATTGATGGTGTAACATATTCCTTCCTTAAGAATTATTGGGATATTATTAAGGGTAACATGTGGAAGGCTGTTAACCAGTTCCTCCTATCAGCTAAAATGAATTCTTCTTGGAAGGAAACGTCTATTATTTTGATTCTGAAGGTATCGAATCCCATCTCTCCTTCCAATTTTCGGCCCATTAGCTTGTATAAGGTGGTTTATAAGGTGGTTGCCAAATTACTTTTGAATAGGATAACCCCTTGTGTGGATAAACTCATATCTGAAGAACAAGTGGCTTTTCTGAAAAATAGATCCTTAACGGATCATGTGCTGGTGGCTCATGAAATTTTTCATAAGTTTAGGCATTCAAAATCGTCTAAAGGTTTTGTTTCTTTCAAGCTTGACTTAGAAAAAGCCTATGATTCTATGGGTTGGTCTACTTTAAAGAAAGCTCTTGCTTATTTTGGCTTTCCACAGAATATATCCAATCAGATTTTGGAATGTGTCTTGAATACTAAGTTTTCTTTAAAAATTAATGGTAATTCTACTGGTTGGATTGAAGCTAAGAGTGGATTTAGGCAAGGATGCCCTTTATCTCCATATTTATTCATTCTTTATGGACAATTATTATCTAATGCTTTTAAGCAGGAAGGTGGTTCTCTTGGGATTCGAGTGCATCCTCATGGACCTAGGATTTCTCATTTGCTCTATGTAGATGACATTATTGTTTTTACTGAGGCTAATGTTAAGATGGTTAAGAAGGTTAAAAGCATTCTTAATGATTTTTGTGGCTGGACCGGCCAAAGCATTAATGTGAATAAATCATGCAGGTTTTTTGCTAAACTGTAAGTAGAAGAAGAAGGAAGTCTATTATTCGTATTATGGGCTTTAAAAGTGTTAAGGAGTTTTCTTACCTTGGGATTAAGATGACCTTGAGGAGACTTATTGGAACTGATCTTCAGTTCATCATTGACAAAGCATTGAGGATGATCAATGTTTGGGGTGGGAACTTCATTTCCTTGTCAGGAAAAATCAAGTTGGTTAAATCTGTTTTGCTTTCTTTTTCGATATTCCACTGTACTCATTCTTGGATTCCGAAAGCCATTATGCTGGAGATTGATAAGCTGGCCAGGAGTTTTATCTGTAATAAAAGAAATGGTTGTAGTGGGTTACACTATGTTAATTGGGAATCAATGTGTTTGCCGAAGGAGTTTGGGGGAAGATCTCTCCATTCTGTTTATGCGAAAGTTGGGCCTCTTAGAGCAAGGATAGCATGGAGATTTAATCAAGTTGATGATTCTCTATTGCACAAGGTATTTTATCCTAAATATGGAGATCTGTTTGGGCATGAAGGCTTTAAAAAAAACTAGTTCTATTGCTTGGAAAATAATTCAGGATGGTGCTTCGTTTCTCAAACCAATTGTTAGATGGAAATTAAGCAATGGTGAAGTTGTTAATGTCATCAATGATACTTGGATATTGGATAAGAGTTTGATGAGATGGCCTACCTTTGTGAACTCTCAAGAGCTGGAAGAGGTGACTGTGGACAAATTCATTACTAATGGGCCGTAGAATTTGTTGGAGCTTGGTGATAAGTTTGGAAATGATCTGGTGAACCTTATTAGTAATATTCCTATCTCTACTGAATTATTAAAGGATAAGTTGGAACTTATCTCCTTTAATTCTCTTAAATCTATTGCTTCTCTTGCCTTCCAAGCCACGGTTGAGAGTAAGATGCAGGAGCAGGTTTTGTACTGGAATTGGATCAAGAAAGGGAAGCTCTGCTCTCGGGTTGAAACCTTTTGGTGGAGAATTTTCAACAAGGCTATTCCTACTAACCATTTCCTTTGCTACAGGAAATTAATTAATTATAATGCTTGTCTGAGAGGGTGTGGTATGGTTGAAGACATTGACCATGTTGTCGCCTGTTGCCATAAGCTCTTCAAAATTCTGCAGCTTCTTAACAAATGGGGATTTGGCATTCCTGATTTCAATTCTCTTGCCCAATGCTATAATTGGTTGGCTATGCAAAGTAATTAGATGATCAACTTGTACTGTAACGTTATTTATTTCTCTTGGAAAGCTAGGAACAAGCTCGTTCATGATGGTAGAGACGATAGCGATCTAGTGATAGCCTCGGAGGCCGTCAGCTATGCTGCTATTGCTTCTTCCAAGAGTCAAGTTAGATCGGGTATATGGGTTGCTAATCAGCCTCCAAAGCTATTCAATTCTAATTGGCATCCCCCTCCACCCGATTGGATAAAGGTAAATATTGATGCATCTCTTCTTCAGTCTTATAAAGCGGGGATTAGAGGTGTTTTCCGAGATTGCAAAGGTAGGTTTTTGTTGGCTTTTGGTCAATCTCAGGTTCATTGGGATATTTCTCGGTTAGAGCTTATGGGCATTCAAGCTATCAAAGGTTATTTACAAGGATGGATGTTTGATTACAAGGGGATCATTATTGAAGGTGACAATGCAAATATTATTAAGTTCATTCATGCTATCTCAAAGTCGAATAAAGAGTTGGAGCATCCTTTTTGTTTCAATGAATTTCAATTTGTTGTTTTTAATTGTATAGATAGAGTTGGCAATAAGTTAGCGGATCTTTGTGCTAACTATGCTATTTTAAGTTCTTTTTTTTGGGATGATGTTGGTTCTTCTGAGATTCCTGCTTCTTTCTATTCTTTGTTAAAGGAGGAATCTGATGGCATTACCTAGGTCTTTGTCTTAATAATATCCTGGCATCCTTATGCCTTTCTTCAAAAAAAAAATCAAGTGACCACCTCTAATTGAAAATATTTCTTTTAATTTTTGAAAAATTTGCATGTCTACTTTCTTGCAATCAATTGATTATCAAATATGGCATATGTTTAAACTGGTTATTCTGTACCGTCATGTATTATAGATGAAATCAAAATTGATATTCCTTTTATTGAATGGAGAAGAATAGAATAAATTAATGCACAATTGAATGCTAAATGCCTGAATAATTTTTTCTGTGCTTTAAATTTTAAAGATTTCATAAGAATCTCTACATGTACTACAGAAAAAAAAATTTGGGATAAATTATGCACTACATACAAAGGTATAAATGAAGTCAGGCAATCTAATTTGAATATTTAAATGCATGATTATGAACTTTTTTGTATGAAATCTTATGAGACGATCTTAGACATGTATACTAGGTTTACTTATACTTTGGGTAAAGAACTTTCAAACTTTGAAAAAATCAATAAAATTCTATATTATCTACCTAATAAATTTCATGCTAAAGTCACCGCTATATGTGAACCAAAAGACTTGAATGATTATTTGATTGATAATCTAATTGACTCACTCATTGCCCACGAGTAAAGTGTGAGTCAAAAGCTTTTGGATACAGGTGAAACTATAGTGCTAAAAGCTGAAGAAATGGATGAAAGCACTTAGTAAATGATCAGAGTGAGGAGTTAACATCAATAACATACAATTTTGAAAATCTACTAAAGCACAAGCATCAACATCAACAAAAGTGGAACAAAGGTAAAAATGATAAGAATGTTAAGATTTCTTCTAATGTTATTTATTTTATGTGTAGGAAGCCCGGACATATGAAAAATTAGTACCATAATTTAAAAACTCTTCCTGTAAAGGAAAAGGGTAAACATAAGCAAATTGTAATAAGGGCAAAATAATAAAAAACAAAAAAAATCTCTTGGGCAGATCTAGCTTCTGAATCATCAGACCAGGAGCAAGGTAATGAGGTATAATATTTTGTTGGTGTGTTTATTTGTTATATTGTTAATGCATGCATGAATATTTTAGTTTGTTATGAATGTTTTTATGTTTGATGTTATTTAGTGTTTTTGTTTTATAGTAAGATATTTATATTTGTATTCTTTTATTTTATTTTGCATGTATGTTTTTGAGAGCACTCTCTGATCTGCACACACAAATCACATCTCACATTATATATGCAAAAGAGAATCAATCACTTCTCTATAATCACAATTTTTCTTAAAATAAAAAATTTACCTTTTTTACTTTAGATTTTTGGTAAGTGATTATTAGCTTCTCTAAAAAGTTAAAGAAAGAGAAATTGATGACTATCCATCTTCCTTTAACTCCTTTAGTGGTGAAACTTCTTTTGAACCAAAATTTATTTCAAATCAAAAATTAGACTTCAAAATAGAAATCGATTTATTCTTCCTACAGCAATCTATCTTATATGAATAATGTTACAAATCAATAGATCACTTTCAAGCTTTCTTAACTAGGTTATTGCATTTATCATATGGATATGATTCTGTTTTATGGTTTACTCTTCCTGAATTAGAGAGCGAGTTTTTCTTCTCTTATTTCTAGAAGATAATCTTACAACTGAGAGTCTTTAAAGATTTTGAAAGGAAGTAAGCTCACAAAAATGACAAGAAGCACAAAATGAGCCCAAAACTAAAAAGATGTGCAATGATCGCCAAATAATTACAAGATATACAAAGTGTATCAAAAATCAAAAGATGCATATAGTGCACTAAATAACTAAAAAAGAGGCACAGAATGAGCCCACAAAGAAATAAGCTTCCTTCTCTTTTAAATCTTTAAATCTTAGAAGAATCCATGTGCCACTTGATATCTTCAAACACTTGAAATTGAAAATCATGATTCCTGATTCATTACTTTGCAATACTGTTCTATCAGATAGTTTTTCTGAAATCAAGTTTAAAAAGATCACTTTTCTTATCTAATTTTTTTCTGAATTAGATTTATGTTTAAAAAGGAATTTTGACCTGTAAGGAGTTTGAGCTAGGGTTAACAAATTCAAATTGATTACAGTAGTTCCTACAACTAATTTTTTTCTGAATTGATTACAGTAGTTCCTACAACTACTGGAGAGAAAATTATCTCAACGTCCTCCAGTGAAGCCTTCATGTCAACCTTCCACATCAGGCCCCAAGTACTCATCGGTAACTATTGAGAAAGATGAAAAGAGTTGTTAATCAACTTTTTAAATGCCCGGGATAGAGCAATATCCTAACCATATTCAATGGACAGAGAAAAGTTCAAATTTTTATCTAAGATTGATTTGATAGACCCCTAGTCTGGATTGACTAGGTACTTCTTTAGAATTATAATATTGCCTTGACCAAAGTTCTTTTTGAGCCAATCTTTAAAGACTATACAGTCTTCGATTGTGTGGCCCAATATGTAATGATATGGGCAAAAATTAGGGTCGTCCCTTTTATTTGCCTTTTTCGGCTTCTTGACCTTCAACAATCGAAAGTCTAGTTTCTTTAAAAGACTCTTGAAGATTTTCTTTACTAATTCCCTTTTAAATGGATATTGACGGCCAATCTCTCTTTAAAATAAATTGGGTTAGGCTCCTTAGTAGACTAAGGGGTTACTTAAAAGGGTTGTTGCTTCTGAGCTAGCTCTACTGGAGGACTGCTAGACTGAGCACTAGCTAGTTTCTTGCCCTTATGAACTACTGAAACTATGGTGACCTCTTTATAAAAGACTTCTGAGGCTTGCTTGATTTCTTCTCCTCATGTGAATCCATCATAAATAGCATTCTGGAAGCCTCTTCCTGCAGGTTATTAGCTTTATTGAGAAGTTCTTCAAAGGTTTTGATATTAAACCCCTTTAGTAGAAAAGTAATAGGCCCGTGAATATTCTTTAGAATAATCTCTACTATAAGTTGATCTTATAGCTAGGTTTCATATTTCATCGAGAGATTTCACCATCTCAAGATGTACTCAACCAAAGACTCCCATATTTTTCTTTTTGATGAAGAGATCGCCCATAATTATTCATTATTGGGATCTAGAGAATCTCTTTAAGAATAGTCCCTCCAGCTTAATGAAAGTTTTCATTGAATCATTTTATAGATCAACGTACCACTCAAAAGTAATCCCAGATAGATCGCTCATAAACTAGCAAATGAATTGAGCATCCGACCCTCCTACATTACAACAACTTATTCAGAAATGGACTAGATACTATATTGGGTTTTCTAAACCACTTAATACTTGTAAAGAAGGTGGCTTGAAGCCCTTTAGATGAGGGAAGAAATCATATTCTTCAAGGTAGGGCCTACCCTTTAGAATAGATATGGCCCCTAGAGAATGATTTAGGGCTTCCCTTACCTGGGTCTTAATCATCTGGCATATATCTTTGTCTGCTGGAGAAACTGGAGAGGTGGCTAGTGTAGACTCTGGAGTTTTGGGACTAGAATATGTCTTCCTACTATGCTCACCCACTATGTGTACTGTAGGTTGTGACTGCTTTACCTTAATGAACTAGCTTTACATCTATTCTACCCTTAGCATCATTTCTTGAACTTTCCTTTCCAGACTTTTAATGTATTCATCCTTCTCCCTCAACTTGATCGAGCTATCTAAATCTGAATCAACTACTACTAACTCTTCTTCTTTACTACATAAGTGTTTTGAAGGCTCAGCATCTTTGGTTGATGCTAGGATCTCAACCATATAAATATTACCGACTGAATCTTGATCCATTAATAAATCATTTGAATCCAGATTGAAGGCTTCTATCGCCTTCTTCTTAAGGATATCCCAGATCTCCTAGACTACCTCATCAACCGATCTACCATTGATAGATTCAAAGTCAATTTATAAGTATCACTTGTATTCTAATATTTTATCAAACTCTGTTTCCTCTAACTGGGAAAGGATATCCTCGATCTTCAAATCTTCATCTATAAGCTACTCGACTACTAACTATTCTAACATTTCTTCATCAGTGTTTAGAATAATCCCCTCCCTTCTGAGTGTCCAAGGGTCTGTAGTCGTATGTGTGGTATCCTCAACAAGCTAACGGACATCCATCTTAATTGGTGATGGAGGAGCTGGAAATCCAACATCAACAGGGGTGGAATCCTTACATCCCTGAATAGGGAGTCAGGCGACATCAACTAATGGTTGAAGTGGATTATCTTGAATCTGAATTCCTTCAGATTTGCTCAACTTCTTTGGTGCATAGTTCTTTTCAAGTGACATGGGCCTCATACCCTTAACATCAACTATTTTTTCAACTTTGATGACCTCCTTTGACATGGTTATCACTAGGGCCAACTTTGAGAATCCTGAGGGAGGGATCAGTGGCCTACTACTGTAAAGGCGGCCCTTATCAGATCTAATAAAAATTATCTCCTCCATCTTTACAGATGGTAGGAGAGGCACCCAATGATATCCATCCACTAAAATGGACGTGACAGACTGCTTAACAAATTTCTTATTTTTCCTCATCGGCTGAGGAGTCAAGTTCTTCGCTTCAGATTTCTCTTCCTTCAGAACTTCCTTTTCAAATTTATGTGAGATCACCCCTTTCAAGTTCCTCATGTATTGTTCTTTGGTCTCACCTTCCTAGGCAGCACAGGTGTGAATTATATTTCTTAAAAATATTAACTGAATAATAAAAAATATAATAATTATATAAATAAACAAAAACTTCAACAATAAAACTAAGACCAAACATCAATGGATTTGGCTTGGCTTCCAACCAGCGCTAAATTTATATTCTTTAGCAAAACTTGCCAAGATTTTTCATTTTGCCTAGGTTGCGTCACTACCACTTCTAATGTGGTCCACAGTATAATCATTCCCTTTCAACTTTAGATTAATTTCAATATTACAGGGTAATATTCTTTGAGGTATACTACAAAAAGGGATTACAGGTTATCTTATTTGATTTCTAAGTTTTTAATCGAGAAAACTTAACTTTGCAATTGAGTTCCCAATTGAATCATAACCTTTTCCAAAGGTGTTTTCCTATCTTAGAACTAATTGTTCTCATTAAAACATTGGCGATAATAAAGTCTAGGGTTTATTGAGGATTATGCCAATTTCCTCTAAGATTAGATTTACCAGGATTCCAATAATAGTTACCACCATCATTATTATTAGACCAACTAAAGTTAGAGTCGCTCCTCCAACCTGTATTATTAGTATTATGATAGGGATTATTTTTTCTTTCAATGAAATTAATATTCTCAACGCCTTGTGCATTATTCTCTCTAATAAAACTCAAATTTGCTCTACAAAAAACATATGTGATCTAGATCATGAAGTAACTCAACAACCATCCAACATTTTAATTATAGTAGCTACCTAAGCAGTCAAAATAGATAAGAAATATAACTCATAAACTCTAACTACTCTTTTTGGATTCACTCTACCAAAAGGACACTAAAAATTACTTGTTACCATTTCATCAATTAATGAATCAATTATTGATCTGAGATATCGTATGAACCCATTATAGAAAGTTTGAATAACCAACCAATCAGGTAAATTATTAGCAGGGTAATTTTGAAGCTAATCTTAAAATCTCATCATATAATAATTCTCCTTCAATATGTGAAAAAGATGTGATATAATACTTAAGCTTAGCAATTTTGGAAGGTGCAAAATGCTTAGCTAGGAATTTATGTGCCAACGCATTCCAAGTGGTTATAGAGCCTAGAGGTAAGGAATTCAACAACATCTTAGCTTTGCCCCTAAGCAAAAAAAGAAAACAATCAAATCCTAATTGCATCATCATTAACAATATTATACTTAAATTTTATGTAGATTTCTAAGGAGCTAGAAAAGTGTAGGTTGGGATCCTCAATGAGAGTTCCCTTAAACTAGGAATTTTGAACCATCTAAATTATGGTGGGTTTCAGCTCAAAGTTATTGGCCTGGATAGTAGGTCTATTAATACTCTGGTAAATTCCATCAACGATAGGATTGGCATACTCCCTAAGAGATCTGGGATGGTACAAATTTTAAACTAGTTTAGCCATACCTAAAACTGAAGTATTTTTAACTTACTATTTTGTGTACAGGTCCTCTCATTCTCTAAGTCAAATAATAAGAGCTCCTTTTAGATCAACCAAACATGCAACAATAAGGAAAAAAATAAATTATAGAAAATAAAATAACTAAAACATGTAAGATTTTTCTTTTTCAAACTTTTTTAAATAAAAAGTAGGCAGATACAAGTTACAAGATACATGAAGGACTAAATATGTAACTAATTTAATATAGATCAAACTACAAATTTGCATGTTACTTCCTTAACAATGGTGCCAAAAACATAATTATGGGTGAGAGTACGTGAATTAGGGTTATGTTAAGGGTTAAAATATTCTGAGATTTTCTTTCATATGTAATACCCACTAAATACACAAGTGCACATGTCGATAAACCAATAAAGTGATTTAAGAGATTATCAATCCCACGAGTTCTGCTAACATACAAATGAACTAATAGTGTCCACTATAACTATGATGTTTATTCTAATAAATAAAAATAAGGGTTGAGATTCTATCTCTATATGGGAATGTAAAGAAAAGATAGGATATCCAATGATTAAATATTTTTTACTAATTATTATGAATAATCTATATTTTCTTATCTAGGCTCCTATATGTTTGATGTGGATCAGAGCATATGCATCCTTAAATCTTTATCGAGCTAATAGGGATGTGAAGGGAGGTTTATGTCCTTCCTATAATGAAGGTATCTCCATATAACCTAAAACACTAAATATCTAATGTCTAGACGGGTAGTAGTTCCCTTTTAACACTCCTATTGGTTCTAATATTCATGTGTCGATGCAATATATCTCACTAAATTTAAACTGAACACATGTTCTTTGTAAACACTAAATTAAGAATAGGAGATATTGAAAACATACATTATTCATTAAAAGCATAAGAGTCTACATTAGTACTAACAAAGGATTCACACCATTAGCCCAAAACCCGATAATTAGCCTGCCATGGAATTACAAGGGAAAGTACAAGAGTCAAGGTGAAAATAAATATCACCTAAATAGTAAAAGTTCACTCTCCACACTCCTTCCCTACTCCAAATATCCGCTTTCTCATAAATAGATAGGCTAATGATCTCCAAATGAAGTATCTTTCTCACTTCTAGCCTCCCTTAAACTTGACTCTATGGGGCATTACACTTAAGCCCTTAAGACTCACTAAAAATGATAAACACCACTGAAATGATAGAACCCCCTACTAAAATAAATTGAAAAGACAATTTATACTTGTATAAAAATTGACTCAGGAGTCATGGCACTCAAAATGGTGGTACCACAACATTACAAAATGAATTAACACCTCAACATTGCTAAGTGGGATCCATAGAGGCATTGGCCTAAACCACTGTGTCTATTGACAGAACTAACATGGCTTTTGGTTAAGTCAGCTTGACTCCTCATTTTTTCAATTGCTCCACCGATGTGCTAAAAAGTTTAGAGCTATAGTTCTTGAATGTGGAATCTTCTACTATGGCATTATATAATTCAGCACACCGATACTTAAATTCTTGAGACTCCGATGTTGTGATGCTAATGTCAAATGTTACAATATTATGGTGCACTGTGATGCTAATCTTTGCTCCACCGAGGTGCTGAATTAATTAACATTTATCTCAAGGCTCTAGTGCTATAATATTATGATCTAATAGTGGGGTGTTGTTGATGTTGTGATGCTGGCAATTTAAGTGTTGCAGTGTTGGTTCAACACTTATAATTTTCTCTCCTTTTTCTCATACATTCTTCCATAATAATAACTAAAAATAACATTTTTAATGATATTAAAGGTAGACAACCACTACAAAATTTACATTTAACATGCCATAGTGTTGTGAGCACCTCAACGCCACCTGAGGAACACCGTCGTGCTTTGCGCTCTATAAATTTGAAAAAAAAAAAAGATCAATGTTGAAGTGCCAACCTCTGGAGGGTCCTAGTGCTGAAAGATGAGCAAAGTGTCACAACACCCAATCTTTAATAGCACCATGGTAGAGTAGTTATGAAAGGAAGCACCCCACTTGGTTAACCAAGTATTATATAGGGTTAACCCAATGTCATGATGGAGTCAGTTAAGTAACACTGATGCATTAGTTCATATTTTAATACTATAGTGCCACTTTGTCAAGTCTCATAGTGCCTAAGAAAATTTGTGTAAAAAATATAAATAGTTTTATATATTTTTCTTTAGGTAGTTTAAAAGAGTATAGAGAGACCAGGGAATAATGAGATACATTTACAAGAGTAGTTGTTCATCCTTATATGCACAAAATTATACTTTAGAGTAGAAAGAGTGTGTATAAACTTTTTTGGAGTCTTTATCTATAGGATCTATTTGGGATTCTCCAATCTATATGATATTTTCTAAATATTTTCTATTTGTACCTTTCATAAGAAACTAATAAAAAGTGTTTTACTCTTTCTATGGCTAGCTAAAATTCTTATTTTGGGTTGATGATGTGAAAAATCAATATATATATCCTAATGTATACTCTTATATATAAATGTGAATGAATTTTTTTCAATTTCTCTTATGCTTCATTTAGTTTATGTAATGGCCATGTATGAAATTAAAATATAGTGCGATATATTTCCTTGAAGGAGGAATGTTAGAATAATTAGGATAATTGAGATGGAATACTTTCATACCTAAACATAAGATGATTAAGATTCTAGATTCATTAGAGATAGTATTATTGTGTAAAGGCTAAAAATCTTTATTTACACCCTTACAAGCTCAATAGATATCTAAGGGAGCATATTCTTTGTTCCACAACTATTATAAATGAGTCTCATTTGAAAACCATAGGTTAATTCACTATCATTAACCTAGAACATCATTATTTCTTAGTAGTTATAGCATTTACCGCTTTATTTCATTATGTATGATAAATTTAGTAGCTTGAGTATATAGTACTAGAGTTAGTTCTAGCACCATTTTTTCTCATGGGATCAACACTCTCACATACACGTTATTACTTGATTGGTATATATACTCTCACATAGTTGTAGCACAATTATTTTGAAGATTATAGAACATATATTCATAATAGGAAGTTAATTCATAAGTAGAATCAAGAGTGCTCACCCCCATCAAGTTTTTGGCTCCATTGGCAATAAAATAATGTGTGTTTTTGTAATTATCATTATATTGTTAAAAAAAGCTATATATTTAATCCTTCTTTTTTTTTGGTATTTTTGTTATTTTTATTATTTATGAGTTATGAACTTGTTATTATTTTGGTACTTATTATTTCCAATTTCTTTGTTATAGTTTATTTCCAATGTTATTGTATGCAAAGTAGATCCAGTAAGAGACCATTATTATTAACCAAAGGACCCTTAAAAAAGCCAAAATGATTTTAGTTGTAAGAATCATCAAACCAAATCCAGATCAAGACCATGCTTGAAGTCTTAGGGATTATGCCAAACCCTTAGTAGATAGAGTTTATTAGAGTATCCATCGACCTACTGTCCAAGCTAATAATTTGAGCTAAAAACTATCACTATCCAAATGGTTCAAAACCCTCTATTTAGAAAAAATCTTATTGAGGATCCCAACTTATATTTAGTTTGTTTCTTATAAATTTCTATAATATTCAATTTTTTGGAGTCAGTGATAACACTATTAGACTTCATGTGTTTCCATTTTATGTATGGGACAGTGCTAAAATGTGGTTGAATTCCATACCCCTAGGTTCTATAACAACTTAGAATGAGTTTGCACATCCATTTCTAGCTAAGTACTTTCCACCTTCCAAAATTGCTAAGCTTGGGAATGATATTACTTCATTTACAAAATTTGATGTAGAGTTAATTTGTGAGAGATGGGATATATTTAAGGAGATTCTTACAAAGTGCCCTCATTATGCTTTTCCTGATTGGTTAGTGATTCAGATATTTTATAATGGGCTTGTATGATCCCCTAGGTCTATAATTAATGTAGTAACTAGAGGACTTTGATGTCAAAACCCTTTGATGAGGCTTATTCCTTGAGAGAGGAAATGGAAATAAATAACTTCTAATGGCTCTTTAATAAAGTGAATCTTAAGAGTGCAGTCAGAGTTTATGAGTTGGATTCTTTATTTATTTTGACTGCTCAAGAAGCTGCCATGTATAAGAAGCTAAACAATCTTAGATTTAGTTCACTATCAGGATCACCTATGCATTTGGAAGAGAATGATTTGAATTATATTGGTTAATCTAGGACTCAAGGGGTTGAGAATGAGAATGTTAATTGAATATCAAATAATCTATATTTGAATACATACAATCCAAGTTGCAGGTTCCACCCAAATTTCATTTGAAGTAATAATAATAGTAGAAATTAGTGGAATATATGTTAATATAATCCTATACTACCTTGAAATAACCCTCAACTAGTTATAGTGAACGCTGGACCTTCTTATCCTCCATGATGTAATCATAATAGTAAATTCAAAGATAAAAAGTCACCTTTAGAAGATTTAGTGCTTCATATTAAAATGTTGTTCTAAAGCCAAGATGGTACCCTTAAAGACATAGAAAATCAAATAGGGAATCTTCTTAGTATGATTAATAGTAAATCCCATGATAAGCATGATAATCTTAATGATACAAATTTGAAAGAGTGTTAAAATACTATTTAGTTAAGGAGTGGCAAAAATTTATGAGACCATTATAAGGAAAAAGATCAAACTCAAGAGGAAATTATGGTAGAAAAGCTTGTAGTGACTACCACACCTAAGAAACATCCTAAACCTATTAAAGAAGTTGAAAGAGATATTAGGAAGTTTATAGATAGAACACCACCACCTTTTCCTTGAAGGCTAATTAAGCAAAATTTGGATAAATAATTTTCTAGGTTTTTGGAGGTATATAAATAATTAACCATTAAAATACCCTTCTCAGAAGCCTTAGAGCAAATACCCACTTAAGCAACATTCATGAAAGATTTCCTTAATAAAAAAAAGAAAACCAGGGAATTTGAAACTATAACATAACTAAGGAATGTAATGCTATAAAAATATAAGCCACCTTAAAAGTTGAAGGACCCTGCTAGTTTCACTAATCCCATGACTATATGAGATAAATTTTGTGGTAAAGAATTATTTGATTGAGGATCAAGCATCAACCTTATGCCTTTATACATTTTCTAGAGATTAAGTTTAGGACAAGTTCAACCAGCTAGTATCACCAACAGCATGCTGACAGATCATTTAGTTATTGTCAAGGGGTGGTAGAAGATGTTCTTTTTAAGCTAGATAAGTTTATTTTTCCTAAATATTTTATTGTCTTAGACATAAGGATATGGAGATGCCATTATCATATGGAAACCCATATAAGCAACAGGTAAGTCTATGATAGATAATCATAAATAACAATTGACAATGAGTGTATTTGACAAAGAGGTAACTACAAATTTTCTTAAGTCCATAAAGTTTCCTGGTGATAAGAATAAGAATTATTTCAGGGTTGATTTGGAAGAGACCATTGTTAAGAATTTTAAGGGTGATTTGTTAGGAGAATGGACTTTGGAAGAATCTTTGGAGGAAAATTATAATAGTTTAAAAGAATCTACTCAATTTGTTGGAGACATTTCTAGGAGTTTTTTTTTTTTCTTGAATAAAATGCCAATCGCATTAAAATAAAAAACTTATTACAACCTAATAATTAAAGGCTAAGCCATCACATTCCTCCTTTAATAAAGACAAAAATGAAGGAGGAATATCAAAATAACTAATATCATCCCAAATAAAATCACTAAAAATAGCATAGTTAGCACACAAATTGACTAACTTATTACAACTCCTATTAAAAAAATTGAATACAACTTGATTGAACTCCTTTAGAAAAGAATGATCCCCCTCCAGCAAGTGATTAGCATTCCATTTGTCATGAATATTCAAACTTTGAAGTAATTTGACAATATTGAAATTGTCCCCTTCAATATAATACCTTTCACTTCCATCATCCAACCTTGGACAACCTTTTTCAAAGAGTGAATCGCCATCAGCTCCAACTGAGCTTCATCCCAATGTAAATAACTAAAACAAAAAGCAAGCAAGAACCTTCCTTTATGATCTCTAAACACTCCACTAATACCAACTTTATTAGATCTTAAAAGAGAAGAATCAATATTAACCTTTAACCATTTGGGTGGAGGAGGGTGCCAAGAAAAAAATAGATGAGATAGCTCATTAACACCCTAGTTTTCCGAATGTATATACAATAGAGATGATGCCAAAGCAAAGGAGATAGCATTCACAGTAACAAAAATTGAACTATCTTCCTTTCCTCCATGAATAACTTTGTTCCTACTCTTCCAAGAAAAGAAAACTACCATATAGTATAAATTTGTAATGAAAGGATTAATATATGAAAATCTTCTCAAAGATTTAGTGCAATTCACAAAGGAGGAAAAAATTGGCACTTGAAAACCCTAATTGTTAAGAACATTTATAATATGAATAAGTTTTGAACAATTAGCTGCTATATGGCTCGCCTCTTCAACAGCAAAGCATCCTCTTGGACAACCATCATTATCTAATAGCCTTCTATACCTTAAAAAAGCATTAAATGGAAAGGCATTATTAGATAGATGCCACCAAAAAAGTTCCACCCAAGGTCTAAGCCAAAGCTTTTTAATCTAGCTCCAATACAAATCCTCATCAAAGCCTTCAACCAACACTTCCTAGACAAAAGTTGCAATAGTTTTACCAGAATCCTTTGCCTTCAGCTCCATGTTATCCATCATAGATCCAGAATCAATCAGCACCTGCTGAATCAGTTCAACCAAGTGTTTGCCAAAATAATTTTCAAGCTTAGCCACATCCCATAACCCATTTAAGATAAAATTTTTAAGACCATAACCTACATCTTCCAAATTAGCAACAAATGTCGGCCATTTAACAATCCTCCTATCTAAAATCCATACATCCTTTAAAATATTGATCAACTCTTCCATTGAAACTTTCCACCTTATAATTGGATGAAGAAACAAAGCTCCATTAATAATTATTCTCCAAGTAGCCGAGTTATTTCTCTTAATTTCAGTATTCAAAACATCTCTTTCATAGTTTCCAATCAAGGTACGATTAAGAAGTGAGTTTGGTTTATCAATGAAATTCTAGGTGAATTTAGCACGAAGGGGACCTGCTTTAGAAACCGCATAGTGTAGCGCATGGCCACCCCTATTTTTTGCTTTGCATAACACCTCCCAAGCAGTATAATGAAGACCTTGATTTCCATCTTGCTTATGCTAAATAAAAAATCTAAACATTCTATCAAAATCATTTAATATCCCCATAAGAACTAACGAATGCATCGACAAAAATATAGGGAGAGAAAGGAAAGAAGATTTAACAAGAACCATCCTCCCTTCTAAAGAAATAAATCTATTCCCCTAAACATTCAATTTATTCAAAGTCTTCTCCATTAAATTTTGAAAATCTTAAGCAACAAGTCTCTCATGGAAATCTTCACTCCAAGATAAGTCATCTCCTTTAGTATCATGAATTTCAACAAGTGTGAAATAGCTTTTGTTTTCTTCATATTGATTGATTTACCAAAAAGGATACAAGATTTCTGCATATTAACATTTTGACCCGACCACTTGTAATAGTTATCAAGAATACCTTTCACCTCCTTCACACACCTAGAGTTAGCTTTAGAAAAAATAAGAATATCATCCGCATATAGTAAATGAGAAATCATAGGAGCATTTGGAGGAATTTTGATTCCAAGCTTTCTTCCTTTTTGAACAAAAGCATTAAATAAAAGCTGTGAACAAAGTATAAATAGATATGGAGACAAGGGACATCCTTATCTAAAACTACTTCTAGCTTTAATCCAATTAGAAGTATTGTCATTAATCAAAATAGGAAAACTTGGATCCACCACACATTCCAACAGAAGTTCAAAAAATTTTGAAGGAAACCTGAAATACTCTAGCACTTGCCTTAAAGTCGACCATCCCATGCCATCATATGCTTGTTACATATCAATTTTGATTACCAATAAACCTTTCTTAGCTTTAGAAAATCTTAATTTATTAAACAACTCTTGTGCCAATAAAATGTGATCAGATAAAGAACGGCCTTTAACAAATGCAGCTTGTTATTCTAAAATAATTTTATGAATAACCCTTTCTAGTCTATTTAATAATATTTTAGCCACCAATTGGTAAATAGACAAGAAAAGACTAATGGGATGATAATTAGAAGGAACCATAGGATTATTATTCTGAAGAATGAGAATAATAAGAGTTTCTTTCCAAGTAGGAGACATCTTACCTGAAAAAAAATTGATTAATGGCCTTCCAAACATCTTCACTAATAATTTTCCAATAAGATTTGATAAAAGAGTAAGTAATTCCATAAATGCCTTGTGATATTTTACTCCCAAGGTGATTAACTACCAACTGAAGTTCATCCTTAGTGTATTCCTTCTCTAAAAAGAATTTATCATCATCTTGAAGAGTCTTCAAAGAATTAGGCCAACCTTGAAGAACATAGCTCCTGTCCCTCCACTTATCTTTGAGGTAATCAAAAAAAAATTCAATAACCTTCTGCTCTTCTACAATTGCTCCATTACTATCTTTGATCTTCTTAATTTAGTTTCCATTCCTTCTAGCACTAGCAAAAGAATGAAAAAATCTCAACAGCAACAAGTTCTCATCAGATAAACTTCTTTTAGCCTCCTCCAATTATAGTTTTAAAATGTCTTTTTTGAGAGAATCCTTAAACGTAGTGAGATTTTGAAGTTTAACTTACTCCAAAAGAATAAAACTCTCAAAGTACTTCTAAATTTCTTATTGAGGATTTGGACCGAATCACCTCCATAAGATTTTTTCCATGAACTACAAACAACTATTGAATAGTCATGATAAGATGCCCATACATCTTCATACCTTAAAAATCTTTTTTGATAAAATCCAGACTTGAAGATCTTCAGAACAATCAGATAATGGTACAACGCCACTCTAGGTAGATGCCTTACTATAGCAAGGTGTATTACATTTAAGGCAATAGAGTTTAATAAACATCTGTCCAACCTTTCCAAAATATGAGTACCCCCACCCTTATTGTTACACCAAGTGAATTTAGGACCCAACAAACCCACCTCATCATAATCATTGTTATTCATGAACATTGTCATCTCCTTAGGCCCTTGACAAAAAACAAATTTTTCCCTCCTCTTTTATCTTCTTGAGACAAAATACAATTAAAGTCCCCACTGACTACCAAAGGAATATCTTTAGAAGAAGCCAATTCCAAGGTATTCCATAAAGTTCTTTTTTTATAAATATGTTTACTACCACAAATAGTAGATATTTACCTAACTCTTTTATCCACCACAACAAGTTTTCCAATAATAGCTTGAGAGGAATCCTCAATAATAGAAAAAGAAGCCAACTCAGATCTCCAAAAAACCATAATACCACCAAACAAGCCATCAGAAAGAAATAGAAAAATCCCAATCCACACTCATAAATCTATTGACTTCCAACCTATCAATGGATGAAATTTTTGTTTCCATAAGCCCCACAAAAAATACATCATGATCTTTCACAAACTCTTTTAGATATAGAGAGGCTTCTCTTTTTTTTGCCCTTCTACAATTCCAAAATGCAACGGAGGTCATTAAAAAATTAAGGGGGAAGGACCCCCAATCCTTTCTTTATTCACAACTTCAATCTTCCTATTGCAAGGAAGAATATTTACTGGGAAAAGGGATTTGAGTTCCTTCTGATGTTTAAATTTTAAAGAAGCTAAACAACCCTCAACTGACACACCATTATGATTAGAAAAATCCATCTCATTAATAGCATTTTTTTCCCAAAATCGATAAAACTTTGACAGCTTCTCCCACTTTAGAAGTATCATCACAACTCCCACTTAACACATTAAACATATTGTTAGAATAAGGGAAGGAATTCAAACAAGATTTCATTTATAAGGACAACAAACTCTTTTCTGAACCTTCAGGAATAGATGCCTTAGGCTCCATCAACTCATTGCAATCATTAGAATCATGATCAGTAACTATCTCTTCTTCATGCATCATGGACTGATTAAGATTAGATGCTTTAGAGATAGATTTGATAACCTTCTCTTTGGTATTATCTTCCATGCCAGAGCTCTAAATATGCTCAACTCCCAACTGCACCTTTTGGGAAAACTAGGAACTTTCCCTAAAATAACTTCTTTCCTGTTACCCATTATCTTCCTCTGACCTCCTCCATAATTTGCAAAAAAAAAAATTCTTCTTTCTCCCATAATTAACACACACCCAAGGACCGTAAAAAGAATCAATATCCATTTTAGACATAAGAGGTTCTTTACTAATCACACCTTCAGACTTTGTATTGATCACATCAGAATCTCTGGCAACATTGCCAATAGGCTCGTTCATATTACAATCATTTATCAAATGACCAATCTTTCCACATTTAAAAAAAATGTAGAAAATTTTTCATACTCAAGTCTTTGAAAAAAAGCCTAGAAGAACCTTCAACCGAAACACCCAAAGGAAGCCCTTTGTATAACAAGACACGAACACAAACTCTAGCAAATTCTCTCCTTTCCCATTGAAATATATTACCATCAATCAATAAAGGTGTTCCTACTAAGGATGTAATTCTTGTCACATTTATTTCAAGGAGGTTTATGGGGAGATATATAACCTTTGATACCTCATCTTTTGGTAGAACAATAAGACAAACTGTAGAGGAAACACCTATTTTAGAGCTTCAAGCCATTCCTAACCATCTTAAGTATATCTATTTTGGATAACATATCTATAATGCCTATCATTATTTCTGCTAGTTTTGAACAAGTTCAAAAAGGAAAGTTGATTATGGTTCTAGATGATTATAAGAAAGCTTTTGGATGGACCATATCTGACATCAAAGGAACTGTCCCATCATAATGTATGCATAGGATTTTAAAGGAGGGAAATTCCTTACCAATAGCTGAGTAACAAAGATGATTGAACCAATCCATGATGGAAGTAGTTAAAAAGTAAATACTTAAATAGGTAGAAGTAGGAATTATTTACCCCATTTTTATAGTGCCTATGTGAGTCCTATTCATTCTATTCCTAAGAAGGGTGGTCTGATAGTAGTGTCCATTGAACATAATGACCTCATTCCCACTAAGATACTCACTAGTTAGAGAATTTCTATAGACTATATGAAACTAAATAAGGACTCTAGAAAATTTCATTTTCTCTTGTCATTCCTTGACCATATATTAGATAGGTTAGCAAGACATTATTTATATTATTTGCTAGAAGGATCCACAGGGTACTACCAGATTCTTATAGCACCTAAGGATCAGCACAAAACCACCTTCATCAGTACCTATAAGATATTTTCCTTTAGAAGGATGCCCTTTTTATGTAGTGCTCCTACAACATTTTAGTGATGTATGATGTTATTTTTTTTTTAGATTTCCAAGAAGATGTTAGATGTAGAAAAGGCTAAGGTCTAGGTTATAAAAAAGTTGGCACCACCTACTTTGGTTAAAGGTATTAGGAGTTTTTTAGGGCATGTTGGGGTTTATAGGAGATTAATCAAGGGCATCTCCAAAATTTCCAAATCTTTTGTAATTTATTAGAAAAGGATGTTCCATTTTTGTTAGATTCTACAAATTAAAAACCTTTAAAATTTTAAATAGTACTTAATCACTACACCTATTAGTGTTGCACCAAATTGGTCTTTTCATTTGTAATTAATGTGTGATACTAGTGATTATGTTGTAGGTGTTATTATTAGCAAAGAAAAGGCAAAAAGTTTCATGTTATTTTTTATGCTAGTTGAACTTTAAATGATGTACAATGTAATTATACCACTACTAAAAAAGAACTACAAGATATTAACTTTGCTTTGATAAATTCTGGTTTTATTTGATTGGAACAAAGGTTATAATGTATGTAGATCATTCTACAATCAAACTTCTTATGACAAAAAAAGATACCAAACCTAGATTAGTGATGTGGGTACTTTCATTACAAAATTTTGTGGTAGAAATCTTACAAAGGAAAGGTACTGAGAACTAGATTGTTGATCATCATTCAAGATTTAAATTTGAAGAGCATGCATCTCATAAAATGGACATTAATGATTTTTTTTTTTTTCTGATGAGCAGTTATTTGGTTTGTATATGAGTATATTTCCTTGGTATGCTAATATTATAAATTATACTATCAGTGGTGTGATCCCTTTTGACTTACCATCTACTAAAAATTGTAACACTCTACATGATGCCAAATATTTCTTTCAGGATGAGCCATGCTTATTTATAAAATATAACAATCAAATCATTTGGAGATGTGTCCCTAAGGATTAAACAGAACTTATAATTAAAGAATTTTATGATTAACATTATGGAGGGCATTTTGGAGGATTTAGAACTACTTCCAAAATTCTTCAATCAGGATTCTATTAGCTAACTTTATTTAAAGATGTTAATGATTATGTTAAAAGGTGTGCTTGATGTCAAAGAGTAGGCAATATCACTAGAAGAAAATGAAATACCCATAAATTATGTTTTAAAAGTTAAATTGTTTGAGGTTTGGGAAATTGATTTCTTGGGTTTGTTTGTGCAATCCCATTAGTGCCAATATATTTTGATTGATGTTGACTATGTATCCAAATGGATTGAAGGAATGGAAACTTATAAAACTGATGCTTAGGTAGTACTTACTTATTTAAAGAAAAATATTTTATTAAATTTATAATGCTTAGAGTTTTAGTCATTGATGGGGGAAGTCACTTCTGTAATACAAGAGTGAAATCAATAATAACTAAGTATGGTACCCAGCATAGGATTGCAACAGCTTATCATCCCTAAAATAGTGGACAAGATGAAGTTAGTAATAGGGAGATTAAAGGAATTTTAGAGAAATAGTAAATTCTAATAGGAATGATTGGGGTATAAGGTTGGATGATGCTTTATGTGATTATAGTACTATTTTTTAAAATAATTATTGGAAGGACTACCAATTGCTTAGTCTCTAGAAAAGCTTGTCACCTTACATTTGAATTAGAATATAAATCATTTTTGTCAATCAAATAATTAAATTTTAATCTTAAGGAAGCCATAAAAAAATATAAATTATGTTAAATGAATTAGAGGAGTTTAGAAGTGAAGTTTATGAAAATGCTAGGATCTATAAAAAATAAACAAAAAATTGGCCTGATCATACGAGGTGTTACCATTAAATTCAATATTAAAATTATTCCTTAAGAAAGTTAAGGCTAGGTGGTCTGGACCATTCACTACTTCTATAGTGTTTCCTTATGGTGTTGTAGAGATTCAGGACAAAAAGACCTCCCAAAATTTTAAAGTTAATGGACATAGGTTAAAACCATAAGTAGGAGGGGACATAAACTATTTAAGGATCATTCTAAGTTGGCATATCCTAAGTAGAATTTTTTGGCATAGTTTGAAAGAAGTCTAAAAACTTAGTGTTAATGGGAGGCAACCAAAATTTGTTATGTGTTGTTAGGTATTTTACTTTGTTTTGCCTATTTTGTGAGCACTTTATTATATTTTATTTTTTATTAAAAATTATATAATTTGTTAAATGCTTCAATTGGCTTAAATTTCTTACTTGCTAAACAACTTTAATGTCCTCTTTTAATTGAATTTTGATAACTTATTGGACCAAAATGAAAATTATAATTTAAAATTACTAAATATTAACAATACTACAAAACCGTAAGTGCTTAATTGAATAAACAAAGAAAATTAAATCCTAATTTAACTATGATAACAAGCAGCTAAGATAAGTGTCTAAATTAATACTTCATATTGAATTTAAATGGCATAACCCAAAAGCACTAACTATTGGTTACAAGATTGCTTAACTAAGTTTAGAAAAAGGAAGTAATTAGATTAATTTATAAAACTCATTATAAACAAAAATATGTAATTAATAAACTTATAACAATCCTTACATAATTCCAATATAGGATCTCTTATACGAACAAAGTTAATCTGATATTCAAAATCAAAAATTTAGAATTTATGTGTATTAAAAGAAAGAAATGAAATTCAAAAAGATCAAAGGAAAGAAAGAAAGAGCGAATGGAAAATGAGTGCTATAACATAAAAAAATTTGTACTGGTGATGATTGAATTCGTAATTGATTCTAATACTTAATTTAAAAAAGTGAGCCTAAGTAACCTGTTACATTTGAATGTTTATAAATGAATTTTAAAATCAACTCATGTATAATCAATTCCTTAATCATAAACCTTTCAATCTAAATCAGTAGTCAAATTATAATTGCACTTATAGTAGATGAGTTAAAATTGGATATTAATAATAATGATTCTATAGGATGCTTTATTCATGATTGTTTAAATAAAAATTTCCACAGTTTTGTCATTAAAATTTATATTTAAATGGGGAAGTATCATCTTACATTTTAATTATTTTAACTTGCAAATTTTTATTTAAAATAATGAATTGATCAAATGGTGCAAACAGATTACATTATAATAAGAAATAACCTAATTTGGAGGAATTTTTTAAACAAAAATTGCACTTGTTTAAATTGTGTGAATTCTTTTAAAAAAGTTTGTATTGATTAGTATTGTGCAGAAATGTCTTAGAAAAATGGAGAAAAATTACAAAGTTAGAACTAACACTACAGTTCACCAAACATCAGTGCCATAGCAACTTCATTACCCTTGTGCTAGAACCATACATTACAGCACTAGAATCTAAGGGAAAAAATGCATTTAATTCAACACCCTGATGGAAAAATGTCAGTGAAGCATTGCTATGAGCACCTCAGTGCCACTAGAGGAACACCATAGCATTTTATGCTCTGCCAAATTTATAAATAATTCATTATTTAAGTTTTAATCACTAGATCACTGTAGTTCCAGATGTTGAGTCAACCACCATAGTGCCCAATCTTTAACAATAAAGTGGCAGAATTGTAATAAAATGAACAGTCATGATGGGTCAACCAAGCATCACATCAGGTTAGAAAAATCATATGCTAAGCAACCTAACACCATAGAGGAGCCAATTTAGCAGCACCAAGGTGCTAGTTCATATTTTAATGTTGTTGCGTTACTTTGTTGAGCACTACAATGCCTGAGTTAGTTTCTGTAAAAAGTATAAATATTTTTTATGTTTTTTAATTTTTAGAGTCTAAAAGAGTGCTGAGAGAGAGACTAGAGGATAGTGAGATATATTTAGTAGAGTGGTTTGTCATCCTTCTCGTGAGTAAAACAACACCTAGGAGTGGAAAGGAGTGTGGAGAGCAAATGTATAAGAAGGGACTCACTCCAAAGAGACTTCATATGTAGGATTTATTTGGGATTTTTCAATCCGGGTGATATTTTATTCATTTTTTCTATGTACTTTTCTTTAGTAATTAATAAAAGCTATTATTCTATAATTTATTTCAATGGCTAGCTATACTTCCTATTTTGGGATGAAAATATGAATAATCTGTGTATATCCTAATGTTTACTCTTAATTATAAATATGAATGAATATTTTCAATTTCTTGTATGCTTCATTAAATTTATACAATTGCTATATATGAAGTTAAAATCTAGTGTAATGCATTACCTCGATGGAGGAATGTTGGAATAATTAGGATAATTGAGATGGAATATTTTCATACCTAAATATAGGTTGAGTAGGATTCTAGGCTTTATGATGATAGTATCATTGGAGAAAGGTCATAAACCATTCTTTATACCCTTACAAGCTTGACAAAGATGTAAGGGTATTCTCTGATCTACAACTATTATAAATGAGTCTACTTAGGAAATTATAGGTTCATTAAATGCCATTAGTCCATAACATCTTAATTTCTATGTATCTTCACTATTTTCTAACTTTCTCATTACTCTTAGCATTTATCCCTTTATTTCATTGCATATGATAGATTAAGTAGCTTGAGTAGATAGTTCTAGAGTCAGCTGTAGCACTGTATTTCCTCATAGGATTGACATTCTCTCAAACACTTTATTACTTAACCACCACTTACACTTGCATTATTTGGGAGCTTATATAACATATATTAATAACATCAAGCTAGTTCGTAAACAACATTAAGCTGGCTCACCCCATCAATAAATATGATTCCAATTCTAGCTTTCCATGGTGAATTATTTTACGATTCTTTATCCCTATGATGATACACGTCACCATTGAAATGAAACTCACAGGTGGAACTTTTATTTTCTTTTAAATTCATACTCTACTCATCTAGCAATTCATCATTTAGTAAATGATCATTCAGAACTAGATGTACTGCTAGGAAGCCATCCAAAGCTCATTCCTTCACAACACATAGGGGAATAAGGGTTATAATGTATTATAATAGAATCATAGACCACCCTTCTACTCTTCTTGATAATGTTAGACAATTTAATGATAATATAATATATTTATCATAGAAAGCAAGTTTATATTATGAGAAATCATATAATGCCTCAACTTTTGAGCCCCATAAATCAAGGCTAAATAATGCTTCTCAATTAATGGATAGTTCAGTTTGTTTGGAAACAACCTTCTACTTAAATAGTAATGTGCATTCTCTTTTCCTTCCTCATTAACTTGTGTTAACAAGATACCAAGAGTTTCACATAAAGCTATTGTATATAGGATTTACGACTTCCCTAGGATAGGAGTAGCCAAAACTAAAGAATTCATTATGTATTAGTTAACATTATTGAAAGCCTTTTGATAATTATTATCCTATTGGAAATGAACATCTTTTTTGCACCAAGTTGTGAACGGATGACATCTACCCAATAAATTTAATTTTAATCTTCATAGATATACTAAACAATCTCAAAGGGATCTAAATTGAGTGAAACTTTTAGGTGGTAGCATTTTCAAGATTACTTTAATTTTTCTTATATTAGTTTAAATTCCATGGTTTATAACTATGAAAACTAGAAACTTTCCAAATACAATGCTAAAGGCACACTTCAGAGGGTTCATTTTAAGATTAAATGAGTAAAAATTAATTCTCATGCCATTTGGATGGTCTTACCGTTTGTGACTTTTAATAAATAGATCATCAGCCTAACACTCCACCTATTAGTGGATAAGTTTATAAAAAAATCATCATCATTGCCTGCTAGCATGTTACTCCAATGTTCTTTAGTTTGAAGGGCATAGCCTTAAAGCAAATGACTCTTATAGGTATCATAAAGGCTGCATACTTTTCATCTTCATGAGCTATTTGATCATAACTGGATTAGCCATCCATAATGGAGAATATTGCATCTGAAGTAGTAATATCTACCATGAGTTCTAGAGGAAGTAAAAAACTCATTTTTAGGACTAGCTTTATTAAAGTCTCTAAAGTCAATTCAAATATGAATTTGGCTACTTTTCATCATTATTGGAATAATACTAGCTAACCTGGTCTAATATTTCTCTTCCCTAGTGAAACTAGCTTCTATTAATTTCTTCACTTTAGCAATTACTTATTATTTTATTTTAGCTGCATTAGTCAAGGTGCTTATTTTATGAGATCCATCTTAGGTTGTATTTCCAGTTTGTAGACCATTAAATCTAGAGATAATCTGAGTGTTTCTTCATAACTCCAAGCAAAGTAGTCTTTATACTCAAAAAATGACTTAACCATTTTATTTGCTCATCCTTATTCATTAAAGAACTTATGAAGATTATATGAAGGACTTCTTTATTACCCAAGTTTATTTCTTTTAAATTATTTGCTATTGATTTAATCTCCTCTTCAAGTTCAAGGGGTACATCCCTAACCTGATAGTTATCAAAATCATCAAAAGTCTCTAAACAAAATTCTTTAAAAGATTTAACATTCCTTATAAGGAGACTATTAGACTCTAGTTTATTTTTATAACTACAGAATCGTCGTTGTCATTAGAATGACATAGAGAACTAAAGCTAACATCTACGTTTGATTTTGGTTCATTGTACTTTATATTCTATTGGTTTTCAAATTGTTGAACTTCACCTTTAGTGAAAGTAGATGATGAGAAACCTTAATAAGCAAATTTATTTATACAATTGGAGTACCAGTCAAAAGCTAGTTCTACTATTTCATTTAAGATCAAGTCATTAAGTATTACATTAGTATTCACACTTTTGCTAGTGGATGGTATAAAGGTATTAGCTTTGCAATGTTGATTTGGAGTAGGAGAGACTTTCAATGCCAGCCCAACTATATCATTCTGTGATAATGGGGATAGTATCACATTCTCTACATAATAATTTAATCACACAAAGATAGACTTTACTGGATTATCTTCTTCTATTATTTGGAGCCTATCCTCATAGTTATTTTCTTTTATAAAAATTTTAAACTTTGGCTGTTCAACTATATTCATATATTCTACAGCTGTTGATTTTTTTCAAATACATAAATTTTTAAATTCATATATTCTACAACTATAAATTTAATTCATATATTCTACAGCTGTAAATTTAATCACACAAAGTTAGACTTTACTAGATTATCCTCTAAATTTAATTCCAATTCAATATGTATTGTAAACATCTTTATTGACATTCCTTTTCATTTTCTTTTTCTATTAAATTTTGTCAACCTCTCCCTCTAGATTACTGGGAAATTCTACCTCCTCTATGTGAAAGAAGGGCAGGGAACCAATGATAATCGTCTTTGAGGTCATGATGTTTTTCTTTATCTTTTTGCTTTATCTTCTTTTAATTTTTCTCCTTTTTTTTCTTTTATGTTCTCTTTTTCTTCAACTAATAGATGATTCGATAGAAGATTATCTGCTTTCATGCATGTAATACACAACATCTTCATATATACCAACTTCATGAATTGAGAATTTCTATAATTGACCCTTCATACATTGCTTAACACCCTCACGAGAGCCTTTAATACACTGATATAAGGAAGAAGACATCTTTCTATATTCATGGACCTAGTGTCTATCTTAGAGCGACTTAAAAGATGCCTTTGAATCTATTATATGGAATTTGGCTTCAGTTCTAAGGCAATTTATTTCTAGTAGTAAGGTTATAGAACCTAAAACTCACTCACCCTTTCAATGAATCTTCATAATATCATTTTATTAGAGCTAAGTTTACGAGTATCCAACCTTTAAATTAGCAAGATTTCTAAGAGTCATTATCTTGATCGATGCACCCACATCAACAAGATCATGAGATTACTTTAGGTTATCTATATTTATAAAGAAGTATAACAGGCAATTATAATTAGTAGTTCTTAGAAAAAAGTCTTCATTTGAGAGTCTCACTCCTGGAACCTCTTTAAACTATAGAGCATCTTCTAATGATGATGATGCTAGCTAAGTCATACAGATTACTTGATCAGTAAAGCTTTGATTAAAGCCTCCATCATTTCTTTGGAAAGAACTACAGCATCATAAATACTCAGTTTCATAGGCAACTTTCTGAGATGATCTAAATATTATAATCTATTTTAGGGATCTGATGATTAGTTACATCTATTGACTATACTGGTTAAGGCTGTGTTCAAGTTTTAGGATTATCTGTGACTAATTTCCTTTAATTTTTGTAGATTTCCATAATAAAAAATTTACTGCTATGGAGATTTACTTGAACTACCTCTTCAGGGGAGGAGGCAATAGGATTTTCCATTTATTTATTATTGGTTATCTTCACATTCTTATCTGGTGAACCATCAAAATGAGACATCTCAATTTTTATACTGATAGGACTACCTTAAATGTTGAGAATAGGAGAATCTCCATTATAGGAATTTTGAAGAGATTCTTTAATTTCATTTCAATTTATTTTAGATTCCTCAGAGTTCTTTTCTACTAAAATATTTGAATTTCTAGCTGACTAAACATCATTAGATATAGACAAGATTTACACTGAATAATTCTTCATTTTTTGAAGACTATGTTTTAGTTCATTAATGTTTTCTTCAATAGACTTTCCTAACACATGGGGCATGTCAATTGGGAAATATTTTCTATCTGATGTAGAATCCATTAGAGCCATAGCTTTATTTCTCCTTTCACCCTCCTCTACATGATCTTTATTTGATATGAGTATAAAGAGAGTAGCTACTATTTTAGTTTACCAAACCTTCTTTCAATAGATATTGGGGTTGGCTGATTTGTAAAATTTTCAATCCTCACATAATGGTGATTTTATTATTGGCTACCTACTAAATGTCATTGGTCGACTCTTAGTGACTAATACACATAAGAGTGATGGGAGACTTTAAATAGATTATTATGTAAATAATAAAATATAGAGGGATATGATTGTACAACCTTGATTAAATGAAGCTCCAAATTTTACTAGCTTTACTAAAAGTCTATAGTGGTGACTGATTGAGAATGTTTGATCATTAATACTCAAGATATTCATTGTTTACTATAATGACTAGCGGTAACTACTTGTTTAACTAGCTTAGCTTCTTTAAATTGTACTCTTTTAAAAAACAAACCTAGAAACTACTTCTTTCCTAAGTATTTTTAACTGTTCCCCATCACTAATCACTCCTTTGATGCTTTTACAAAGTTTATTTTAGATAGCTCAAAGCTGGTTGCACATTCTTGGACTAATCCTTTCAAAAATGATTTAAACATTCTCTTCCTCTTTCACAAGGAAGGGATTATTAGTGTTCTATAATAAACATGAGGTGGAGGGTTAGCTTTGCTAATAATGCTTTCTTCTCTAGCAGCAACAGATAAAGGATGAAAATGGCTTCCATCCAATAATACTAAATATACATGTGCTTTTTCTTCTATTATAGTCTTTATTACAGTAGTCAATAAAATTTCTTCAACTAGCATATTTGCCTTATCAGGTCTTTGCCTCAAATGATGGTTCTTATTTTGTCACTAAGATTTAGTCGTCTCATTAGAAATAATAGAAGATGACCAAATCTTGAACTTGCAATAGATTGATAATTCAGGATAAAAAGTATATTTAACATTATGGTTATTTACATAATTTTGGAAAGTTAGATAAAAGAATAAGGACGGTTTAGCAATTACAAGAACTAATGTTGACCTATCTACCAAAGTGAATTCAATGGTAGGTCTCTAAATGGATAATTCTTGAGTCTTAACTACAGTGCATTGAGGACCATTAATAGTCATTTAAAGATTTTAGAATATGGAACTAAATGTAAAGAACATGCCTTTACAAAGTTAGGCCAAGTTGATGTCAACATTGAGTTGTTAACAAAGCTAAAAATTAGTTTTTCGACCATTTCTGAAATTAAACAAAAATTCTATATCAATTTTTGAAGTTATTGGATTTGGCAAAGATATTTAGGTCTAAGGAAAATAGTAAATTAAATTTATTGAATCCGCAGAACAAGTTTAAATTCAAATGAATCTGAAATTTAAATTTATGATTGAAATAGTTTAAATCTATACCCAGTCCAATTTTTTTCACACTAGAGAAGTGTTTGAAACTCAAATTTAGATTTCATATTAAATGTTTTTTTTTCCATAGAATCTAGATTTGAGTGGAATTAAAGATTTAGAATGTTTGATCTGGACCCAGTCCAAATGAATTCAGATAAGGGAAATGATTGAAAATATATTTTAAATTTAGGATTGATGACTTTTATTGAACCTTAATTTAGTTTTAAATTGAAGAATTAGAACAATTGATCTAGAACCAGTCCAAATGCCATGTAATGTCTGGATTAGGGAATTAAAATTGGATTTTAAAGATAAAGATTTAAATTAGGCTAAATTCACTTTAAGGAAGGCTAAGTTTAAATGTTGATCACTTCCTCACAAGGGTGAAATGAATGATAGGAATAATAGAATTTAAGGAAGTTTGAACTACCTACCAAAGAGCAAGTTTATTATCAATTTAATGTCTAGACTCTGCTCAAGATGGAAAGTTCAATTTATCCCTTGTGGAGTCACTAAAAAGATTTATAGACAAATTAGTTGTGCAAATGGATTTAATTTATGTTTTTTTAATCAAATCTGTATAGTTACATCATGCCATCCTTAAAGACATACTAATGTTTCATTATTGACTAAAAAATATTAATGAAATTTACTTTCATAATCAAATTCAATATAAGGATAGTAATAATCATCCTGAAGGATAAAGTAATATTCACTTATCATTTTAAAAATGAAACTAGCTAAGGTATAAGACTTTAGTTATGGTCCAGACATTTTTCCCCTACTTTAATGAACTAAAGTAGGGTATACTATTTTACTGAGTCAAATATTCCCTATAAAGGCAAGCTTCTATAATCAATTACATCTTAAGACTAGTTCTGAGAAAACATTCGATTAAAGTGGGGACTGTACTTAAATTTACAAAGTTTAGATCAAAGATTTGAATTTTAACTTGCCAATTTGAAAGGGAACAAAGCCTGAGCATTTATTTATAGAGTCAATGCAAGAAAGGTAGATAGTGTTTAAGATTCTATGGAAAATCCTAGAAATTCTCCAACCTATACTAATGTTAGTCTTTATTGATTTATGATAAGATTTAGTTTAAATTTGAGATTATAATTTGTCTAGATGATTGGATAAGCCTTCTAAGGAGGAAGAATTGAGTGTTCATGCAAATTTGGATTCCTGTCTTCTTGGAGTGGAAAGCCAACTAACCACCTAAAACACACATTTTAAAAATATTCTTAGAGGCCTAATGCACTTAAGGTAGATGGTTATTTTTTAAAAATTAAATCAAGGATTTAGGTTCAAATTTTTAGTCAAGAATTTAGAATATATCTATGGTTCAAATGCACCTAGCTAATGCAATTTAACATGAAAGCTAAGATTAATAAATTTATAAATTTATTCATACTCTAATTTTTTTAGAAAATCTAGCATCACAACAGCCCTATACCCAAAAAGAATACAATGACCAGCCCGTTGCTTAGGCTCCTCATTCTTTGTTTTTGGTTAGTGTGTGTTGGGCTTGTGTGTTGGACTAGTGTATGCTGGGCTTGTGTGTTGGGCTATAATTGCTTCTGAATGGGAGAGATGAATCATCGATTAGAGAGTTGTAGCCAGCCCCATCTTTTTCTTAAAAACCTAGAATATATAAAAGGCAAAAATAAAATGACAATCTTATCCTTTGAAACCCTTAATCGAAGGGTTAAATTTAAATCATGCTGCCCTTAACAAAATTAGTAATGGATGATCATGATATGATAAATGAAAGCTAAGATTAATAAGCCCATATAATTATACAATATTTTCATTTAAATGTGTCAAGCTAGTTTGTAATAATCAAACTCGAATTGACTTGAGAGAAATTAATTTGAGTTGATTGAAGTTTGGAAAACTAAATTAGCTTGAGTTGAGTCAAGATATCTTAAATTGGATTAATTGAAATCGTCAAAAATTAAATTTCATTAAAATTGATTCAAACCAACTCCACGACACCTAATTGAATTTTTTTTATAAAAGTCAAGTGAGCTTTGATTAATTTAGACTTTGCTCAACCAAAATATTAATTAATTGGCTCAATTTCACAATCAATGACAGTGTTGAAGAGAATCAAATTCAAAATAAGTCAAATCAAGGTCGACATCCACCAACTTGATTTATGTTAACAGATCGACCATAACTAATTTGCATCTCATTAATTATAGCATAATTGGATTAAATTCAAAAAATGCTAAAATGCCTTAATATTAGGCAATAGAAGCACAATTGAGCAAAATTTTATAGTTTCAAAATATAACCAAAATATCAGATATTCTATAAAAAGAATTTAAAAACTTTAATCATACTACAACACTATTTTTTAGAGTCTGAATTATTTTTATTCAATAAAAATTGCACAAATTAAAAAATACCAAGTCAAAAATTCCTATAAATTATTTAAAGAATCTATCTTTAGAGCATATAAAAGGTTATGCATTAAAAGTTCTACCAGTATAAATTTATCCTCATTTTCTTATAATGAAGATATGAATTTAATCAAAAAAATCTCAAAAATATCAAATTATTGAAAACTGAGATAGGTAAAACGTAACCTACCTCAATCGCATAACCTTTCCAACTAGCTCGACGTCTAAAAATGGCTTGAAGCTACTGAAAAAAGTTTTCCTCCAAATCCTTATCTTTCATTCTCCTCTCGATCAACTAAATGTGATCAAATGAATATAATAGTGGTTTAATTTTAAATTTAAAGTACAATTAGTATTCTAGTGTAGTGGTGCTAGTTCAAAAATCTAAATTACAAGGCTTAGAGCAACGTAATGTCACTATTTGATGCCTGATACTGTAGCAGTGTCGAGGCACTCAAACACCTATTATTGAGGCGCTCAAATAGTAATATTTTTTTCAAATTTTACCAAAATTTACTCTAGATCTTTGGGACTAATTCTAGAACACATGCAACTTTATTCATCACCATAAAATTCTCAAACACATATAATTAGGTTCAAAACACAAAATTTCAAATATTTCTCTTTTCCACTTGGGTTGAATTAGTCTAAGCTATACTATAATCTTAAAGCTCTCACAACTAATGAGTTTAGGTAAACTTAAGGAGTTATTTGGATGTCTTGGCAAGCCACTTGAAGGTTTTGAATGGGCTTATCAAAAGAGTTAGGGTATATGGGAAAAGTAGGATTTTAGGGTTAATTTGGTCAATAATATATGGGAATGGCTCTAGACATATTTAAGAACGTGTGGGCAAGGATTACGATGGGGATCCAATGTTTAAGTGTGTTTGGGAGTTTGAAAATATATGTTTTGATCATAAATGGGTATTTTTGGGAATTTGTGTTTTGAGCATAGTCAATGGTTTGTCATAGTTTGATTTTGGTTCAAAATGGCTCAAGTGAATGGTTGGAGTGTCCCTTATACAATTGGCAAGTTTTATATTAATTTAATGTGTAAAAATGTCAATTTTGTTGGGTAGGGACATGTTGGGTATTTTATAAAATGTGAGTGTTCAAGATGGGTCTTGGGGTGAGTGAAGTTTCATGTTGGGGCTGAGTATTTAGAGTTTTGATTTTAAGGAGTGAGGGAAGGTATGGGATGGGATTTGACAATGGATTTGGAGACCTCTTATGGTCTAGGTGTTGTCTCCAATTAGGTCTTTAGGTTTCTTCCTATGGTCCTTAAGTGTTTGGTCTAGTATAGGCAAGGGAAACCTAAGTGCTAAGGAGGGTGAGAGGATTTATAGATCTAACCTCATTGCAAAAATGAGGTCAATAATTCATGACATGTATACGCACATAATCTGATGCATACAAGTAGAGGGGTAAGCAAGCGATAACCTAAGTGACAGGGTGAGGCTATTATTCTTGTTTGTATAATGTCATTATGCTGCTAGATTTTTCTTAGAAAGCCAGACATAAAGATTTACATTACTTTCATTTGAAAATTTTAGAGTTAGGGTAAATTTTATTTCAAATGTTAGTAGTAAGGTACATTTGAACCCCTCACATCCTTATACCATGATTTTAAATTTTAAACTACAAACATTAACTCTTGAAATAATGGTTTCACAAAAGTGACGTGATTAGCTAGCTATCCACTTCAAACATTTGTATGTCAAGTTCGTACTTTTGCACAATTCTAGCATTTCCCTCTCTCGGGAGTTTTCTCTTGATCATTTAATAAATTATCAACCTAAACCTTAAAATTAACCCCAATCTAAATTAGTAAAGCGTCATTTTAGAATAGGTCAAAGTCTTTATATGTTTTCCTAGGAATCTAAAACATTCTCAACCTTTCATCCATTAACTCAATAAATAAGTTTTTAAACTTTAAACATTTTCAAATTGATAGATCTATTTCAAATACTTGTCAAAACTCTTAAAAATCTAAAGAAGTTTAGTCACCACATTTATCGAGAGTTTTCTCAAGATTCATCCTAGGATGTAACTAACCATATAGGCTTCCCTTTATGGGAGACTTAGAATTAGCAAAAAAATAATAAACCCAACTTTAGTTCTCTATAGTAAGGGAAAAATCTTTAGATGTAGATTAAGTTTAATTCATTATTAATTCAATTTTTAAGATAATAGTTGACCAATTATTTATCTTTTGAGATGAATAGTACATTCACTACGTTGAGTTTAATTTTCAAAATAAATCATGTTACTATTTCCAAAATGAGAGTGAAACATCAATCTATCTTTTGAGAAAGTATATTATTAGCTATGTAGATTTGATTGTAAGACATAAATGGAATCCAATGGTATAACATATTTATCCACACAGATGCTCCTAATGGAGACACACTAGGATGAACAAAACCCTTATGAACTAACTCTTCAAGTTGCATTATCAACTTCTAAAGCTCCTTAAGTGCCATCCTATACCAAGCCTTAAATATTGGAGCAATACTCAAAAGCACACCAATAAAGAATTCAATATCTCTATTGGGTGGTAAAGGCACTAATTCTTTTGGAAAAACATCAGGAAATTTATGCACAACTGTAACATCAAACAAAAATCTAGATTCCACATCCTTATCTAAAATAGAGGCCAAAATACTATATAACCCTTACTCCACAACCTATCCACTTGCACAGCAGTGATTAGGCATGATAGAACACCTCTAACTCCTTAGAATAAATAACTCTCACTACCTTGAAATAGAGTGACTTTCTTCTTCAGACAATTAATTAGTGCTTCATATCTGCTCAACTAAGACATACCCAAAATGACATTGAATTCAAAAATAGGCAATAGCATCAGACTAGATCTCCACATTTTATCAAATATTTCAATATCATAAAAACATTCTCTACTGGTTATCAAACATTTCTATTTAGCAAAATAACTAAAAAAGAAAAAGGTAATAGTTTAGAAGGCAAGTGTAGCAAATTAAAATATTTCTTAAAAATAATTGAATAAATGGATCCATAATTGAACAAAAAGTAACAAGACAAATAAAAAAACCACATCTAGGGCATATTTGGCCTTGCACTATGTCAAACTATGCACACCTGTCTAAACTAGAGCTGGCAGAATAGAGCTACTAGACTCTCTCTGACTACTAACTGCTGCTTCTGCAAGACAATCCCTCGATAAACACACAAGGTGAAACAATTCTTGATCTCCCTACAGATCGAACAGAACTGTCACACATAGGCTAAAAATATTAGTTAGCTCTTTCCTACAAATACTTAGCTACCCTATTTCTGTTCAAATAGCAATGAAAGCACTATCCTGTCATCTTGTAGCACCGACCAAAATGCATCTTTCCATAACTATAGCACATAAGTCATAACAACCTAATAATTTTGGAAAATAAAATAAAAATTGAGATATAAAATATATGTTTGAACTTGAGTGCTATGGTGCTAAACTTGTTAATTCTACTGCATTGGGTCTATAAGCACAGCGACACTAAAAGTTGTCACCATGGCATTGAAGGCTCTATTTTACACTAATTCTGGATTCAGCATGCAGCACTGCAGTGCTAGGTAGTGGCCCTATGGCACATGCACTAAAATAAATTTTTATCTATATTTTCTCAACTCAATCACCTCCCTCACCCTCACATCATGGCTTGTCATGAAAGAAAGAAGAAAAAGGGTGAGGAAAGAGAAGAGAAATAAAAATAAAATCAAAATTTTTGTCATCAATTTATTTTGTTATTTTTATGAAAATTTCTCAAATTATGGTAGGTGACTTTTATCATATTTCTTTTTTAAAAGATTTTAATTTTGACCATTCACTTTCTTTCAAATTATTTTATTGTATTTTCCCATGATCTAATGAATTTCCTCCACATAATTATTTATTTTGTTATAGTATTGATTATTTTAGACATTTTGACTAGTTGATTATATGATTTTACTAGGTAAAATAAAAATAATTATGTTTTATGTAGTTTACATAGAATAGTAATTTTGGCATTTTAATATAAACATAATAATAATACTAGCATTGAGAATAAATATGAGTATATGATTAGATAATAGCTGGTTGTTATTATTATTATAATACTATGGTAATAGTATGTGTAAAGATAAGCTAAGGATGGGGATTCACTGATGTTAGCTGGAGTATAAAGGATGGGGAGCCAAAGGGCTTTCATTTAAATACTTTGGTTTGGAATTAACCTCTACTAATTAACATAATTCAATGATTGAGAGCTATAAAAAGTTAATTACTATACAAATGAGTAAAGAGTGATGAATCTATTTATTAAGCTAATAGTTATGGACTTATTAACTACAAATTACTAAAAAAAACATCACTAATGATATAACTCCTTACTTATTTAGTGTGATTCCTAAAATGCATGTTACTATAAAGATTAACTATTACTACACTATTTTCACTATACTATTTTATAATTCTATTGAGTAATGTTACTATTACTGTATTGTTTTACTATTACCACCATTGGTTTTACTGATATTGATAATATTACTCATGATACTAATATTGTTACTGATATTACTACTGATCATTATCACTATTATAATTATTGATTCATTATTTACTATCTCATTATCACAAAGCACATGATTCCTATTACTGAGCAATTAGATATTGATTTGATAATGATATAGAATAATTTAATATCATGCGTATATCCAATATGATTTTATCGCATTAGCATGGTTCCGACCATCTTTATAGATATTTTAGTTTTACTGATTTATATGATTTTCTTTTTGATTATATAGTACTTATATGATGACTACTATAGAATTTCAACATACATACTAACTTATTGGTTTATTATTTTATATATTCATTCTTTCCATACAATATTATTTTATTGACCTCTGTATTCTATTATTCCATTGCTTCATAAATTTTACTAATACTGCATATGATTTACTATTTCTGCATAGATTCATGATTATTTTGATTGATGATATTATGAACTTATTGTTGACTTAGATATTGCTTCTTTGTCAAGCTTCAAGTTTAGTTATAGATAAGTAACCAACTAAGCTTTTAGCTCATTATGTATGGTTTAAATGATTTCAAGCTAGGAAATAAAATTGAGAGTATGGGTCTGATCAATAATAGGATTCCTTGGGTTTATTATTGCTTATTTCTTTTTATCTTTAAATATTTTTTTTTTGTACTCAGGAGTGGAAAGATGGGTATTATATCTATATGACTCATTGGTATTATACACAATTTATGGAGTTTAAATATTGATGTATATTAATAATTTGATTAATAGATTCAATTTCGCTGATATATTTATATAATTGATAAAAAAATTAGATAGCTCTAATTATTATTATTATAAAAATGGAAAAAGATATAATCCTTCCGAGTTAGATTTTGGGGCATGACAAGCTTTGTATTAGAGAAATTATTGGTAGAATTAAATTATTAGCTGAGCTTTAAGAATTAGTTGTGAGTTAGATAGATTGGTAGATTAAGGTACATTATTTTGCATACTTAATTTATGGGTAATTTTTTAAACTAAGTATCATTTAAATTTTAATTAAGTGATTAACCAATGAAAAAAAAAATTTAAAACTTGGCAAACTCACCCATTTAACGGGCGACTTTTTTGTGAAATAAGTCTCCCGTTAAATGGGAAACTTATGTCCATTATCTTATGCTTGGTCAAGTAGTCGTTATGCTAAGCAAGGAGGCAAATAACAAGAAAAGTGACTGTAAGTAAGTCGTCCGTTAAATGGGTGACTTTGGCTTATTACTTTAAAAAAAAAAACAAAAACTTTTGTATGAGTACTATTTATTTATTTATTTATTTATATCATATAAAAATAAATTAATTAATATATCATGCATCACAAAATCTTAAAATACATCTAATTTAATTTATATTAATTGTACTCAGAAAAGCTAAGTGATAAATACTATAAGTAATATTAGTATGAGAGTACATTGGATTCCTCTATTATAAATAATTAATATACAGTTATTAAGGACATTGGATTTCTCAGATGGCCTATGACATTCAAAGCATAGGATCCTTATAATGTCTCATTTTATGTAAACTGACATTACATATAGCTTGTAATAGCATATCACTTCAAATGGCCTGTAAAGTTATAATGTCCATTCAAGTCCTAATGTGTTATATAGTTCCAAGTTATGGTTCAATATCATCATTGCTATATAAAGGGTTTATAGAAGAGACATGAAGTATATTTGTTAAGCTAGTGCTTGAGTTATTCACAATATTTTGGCCATGTATAAAGAAGCTTAAAGGCATCCCCAATAAAGAAAGATTCGATGATGCAAGCCGAAGAATGCATGCTTATATAACACAAGCTGGTGACAGTCCATTGGAGCATAAGATGAATGAGAATGAGATATTTAGGTGTTGTGTGCATGAGTAGTCTGAAGACAAGGATGATTGCCTTTGTGCTATACATGCTAAGTTAATAAGGGTAAAACTATATAGGATAAGATATTTCTTAAATGCTATTAGATGAAAATCTCTTAAAATTAGGTTTCGAGAAGAGAATGGTCACCTTATCAGCTCTCATTTCATATAGATGTGGTACCATGAGATGAAACGACATAGTGATGGCGATCATTCCCCACTAGATATTGACTACATCCACCTTGATATTGAGCATGTCATTTTATATCATGGTTGGTGTTCGAGGTTTGACCAATTTATTATGGATTTCTATAAAAATTGGATGAGTGAGTTATTACCTGATGATAAATGTAGACAATTCTTCAATGTTGAGGACTGGCAAGACCTGTAATATGAGATCGAGTTCCATCTGAAATGTTATTTGACTCAAACACAACTCCAATCACGTTTGCATGAGCGGCTCAAGAATTAAGAAATCTATGTCTTCTTCTATATTGAGTATGAACTATGTCTATGTATTTTATGTTATTATGGTTATGTATGTTAAACTTTGTTAAGTTTTTTATTATGCTAAAATCCATGGTGTTACAGGCGTTTATTAAAATATATGGTTATGTATGTTCATGTCTACTAGCAATTTTTTAATATTTAAATATAACTCACTAATCATCTAGTAAGAAATTTATCCAATGAAGATATATTAGCACAAATATATCCTTGTATTTATATGTTTGTTTATCATTTCCCATAGCTTTATTATATGATTTATAAATTTGATTATTGTATAACTACCGTACTCCCAAGCATCTCATTTATTCTTGGATGGTGTTACCATTATATTGTCTCTCCAATCATTTTAATCTTTAAACTTTATTAGAAATATTTAATAACCAAACTATTCTAATATCTCCCACAACTCCCCAAATATCAATAGGTTTTTCATATGGGAATTGAGGCTATATATATAACTAGTTAGATGTATGAGCTAGAACTGCACCTCCAAGTGAGTACGTCCAGAATATTGCTATGTCCTCCATCAGTGGAAAGTACTACAAATGAATTTCAGAGCCTAAAGTATTTGGGAGTAGGTAACATCCAAGCAGAAATAAAATATAAGCTTGCACATGCCTCCAAAAATCCATCTCAGAAAGATCAATGTATGAGTCTCTCCAAAAAGTCCACCTCAACCATCTCAGTGGAACACATGTCTGCACATGTGCTTCGCCCATCCTGAACTTTGTTGTAATTCATGGGTTGAATGGGTCATGGCACAAAACATTAGGATCTAGACGTTGGCCAAGTAAATCATTAAAACAATCTGGCCAACTCAACCATCACCTTCCTGCACCTACAACTGGGTGGCCAACAAAAGCATGTCCATCAATCTGTATCCCCAATATCATCGAGACATCCTGGAATGTGATACTCATTTCACCAATTGGGAGGTGAAATGTATTCGTCTATGGTGACCATCTCTTTACCAGAGCTGTAAGTAAGTGGTGGTCCATCCTCCTATACCTCATCTGGCTGACACTATCCAGACCCACAAAAACCAAAGCCTCCATGAACCTAGGATAGTTGATGGGCCACTCATGCACCATCTGCAAGTGTGAAGCAACCTCCAATATAGTACCCTATAATGAATAATATTGTTAATAAAATTTGGATAATTTTTTTGTACAATAAAGTAATTCATAATTTATATAAATTTACCTACTTAGGATGAGCTACTCGGTGGCTACCAACAAGTCAAGAAATGCTAGAATGGATGGTATGTACAAGTGGCTGTGTGGGTGCCTCCACACTGGAAGGGCGCCTGCAACGCCCACGTCCTCTATCTTATACGGCTGTCATGATACCTGGTAGGAAAAGAAATGTTAGGCATGTATAAATAATTTAAATTTATTATGACACTTAAAAAATATAATAATCTAAACAACAAAGAAAAAGCTAAGGAAATCTTTACAATTAGAAGCAACTGCTACATTTAACTGTAACAAAATTTTCATTCAAGCACATTTACAAAAGAATTCATACGTTGAAATTTTTTATTTTTACAAATTAATATTTGAAAGTCATCATAACTAGCATTTCAAATATATAGAAAATATTTTTAATATGAAATATCAATATATTTATCAAATAAACATTAAGCTCACCTAGTAGGACAAGTTGCCCTGTTATGTCCTACTAAGCCACATGCACCACATTCTCTGTTACTTCTACCTCTTCCCTCATCCATTGTGTTCCTAAAATAATTTATTCTAGGTCTCCCAGTACGTCTTCTAAAATTTGGGGGGAGGAGTGGGTGTATGCCACTTGCTGGATCATGTTGTGCCCAAGTATATCGATCTGGAATATTTTGAAATTGACCAGCATAGGTCATTTTTGTAATTATATAAGTTGTAGTATTCTGAGACGTAATTGTGTTGGCTTTGCCTTAGCATTAAAATGCAACTGACTATGAGTGCATATAGGAAATGATATATAATGCTCCTCCCAAAACTATAAATGCATTTTTTATCATTTACTAAATCAACCCTGGAAGACCAAGATGGCATGTCAACCACTTGGAACTCACGCATATTGATTTGAATAGGTTGTGGTAACCTATATGCTTCTTGCTCAATCTTTTGTAGTGTTTCTTGTACTATTGGTGCGAAGGGACTGGTGACATCAATTTCAAAACCCTCTAGCATCTATGTTCTTTATAAGTGCCATGCCACAACATTATAGTAAATTGTTGTAACCAATGCTTGAACAGGCAAAAGCCTAGCTCTTTTAAGAACTCCATTAAATGACTCTGACGCATTAGTTGTCATGACTCCATAACAAAATCCACCATCATAAGTTAGAGCCCATGACGTAACATCATGCTCCACCAACCACTGGTGAATATCAACCTTCACCTTTATCATATCTATCATGCTCCTATCAAAGACCATTGGGTCATCAGTGTTCCCTGCCATGTACATCTTCTGGCAAAGAAAGGATCGTGGCTATAATGACATACTCAATATTATTTATAATTGACCAACCCTATAATGCGAACTGAAGATCCTCTTTCTTATTAAAACACATACCCTCCATCAGCTCTATTGGAATTGAAAATTCTTCCTCGACTTGGCTACCAACATATTCCCTTTCATTTGCTATGTCCTCATCCCATTCACGAGTTGTTGAATATGCCTTCACAAACTCATTGTTTATAGTTACACCTTCTGCAATGTCATAACACTAACGTTGGACCATGCTATGGATCTCAGGATTCATATCAACATTCACTTCATTTGAACTATATTGTGTGTCATCATCACCATCATCAAGACCTAGATCACTCGATCCACTGCTCATCATTTCGTAACCATCATCGACATTGATCGATGGTCTCTCAAAAGTTCCTGGAATGTCCTGGTAAAAACTTCTTTGTCGTTCACTTCATCACATAAATGATATTTTGTTAACAAAGGGAAATTTTTTAAATATTAATACTTTATTTAATATACATTTAAATGAAAAACTTACTCAACATATTGTGGCATGAAACTTGGATTGGTCGAATTGCCTTCTATCACCCTGTCGAAAGTATATGTCTCATGCACTTGAGATGTTAATTACTCAGCAACTAAATTTTGTGCAATAATATCTTTGACCTCAATATAAAGTAGAAGTATATGTCTAATTGCATGCGATAATACCATCTAACATACCTCATCATCCTCCACAGCTGAAGCTATGAACTAATTCCCTAAACGAAGATGACAAAGAAAGTTTACTATGTACTTCAACATATCATATTTAAGGGCTTTCAGAATCCTAATCTTCTGTTGTGCTAAGTTCATCTTAGCAGACACTTGCAAGGGCCGATTACTCCCCCCAACATATGTTGGTGAATATCTATCATCTAAAGACATTGTTGTACTACTACGTATTGCTTATGATAACCTATAACTACATAACACAATCTTACTTCAATTAAATAAATGAAACCACACATGAGCATTTAACTAAATATATTTAAACATATATCATTTTTTCACAAAACGATAACTAAATAAATTTATATTTAAATTTTACATTTACAAAATCTCATTCACCAAAATCAAAAAAATCAATTCAACACATTATATATTTAGCAAATCATCTCATTCACACAATACCAAAAGAAGCCTTACAATAAAACCATGCACATGTACAACAAAGTTTTATTCACCACCTCTGTTTGGCCATCAAATTGAGGATTAAAGGTGCTACTTCTCCTTAGTCTCATATCCATCATAGCCCATAGTGCTTTCTAGAATGGGATAAGGAATGTGGAGTCTCTAATAAATATGATTGAGCTTAGCTAATTTATTTTATTTGAGCGGAGCATTAATATGACAACTAGTTTTGATATTTTATTGAAGTTTGTTCATCTAAATTTTTATGGAGTTTAAATTAACTTGAGTTAGACAAATTATATGTTTGATATTAATGAATTGAATATATAACCTAATTATTAGACATAATTGAATTTATAAATTTTAATTAAAAAGTATAATTCATAAGATATTATAGTTAATTAATGAAATCTATGTATTAAAAAGAAAAAGGGTTTACATAAAAATATTTAGCTATTTATTTAATATATTGATCATACATATATATTTAATATTATACATAATTTTTTTAGCCATAGATATATAAGAAAATTGATACAATAACATATAATACATCATCAAATAAGAAATTAAGCTATCATGTACAAGTATTTCATCGAGGATAATATGACCATAATTTTCATAAATTTTATTTTCAAAAACTCTGTAATATTCCTTTACAAAATATAATAACATTTATATAGCAAAACATTCTGATGCACAACTTTAGACTAATATTCTTATCATAATTTTTTTTAATTAAATATTCCTTAAGTTAATCTTGGAATTGAATATCCCTTATAATCCCTCAAACTTGCTAAGAGTCTCTTCATCCTTCCCTTTCCTTCTCAGAATTCATGACCACTAAGTAGTATTATCCCATATGAATCTCGACCCTTATGCTTGTCAATGGTATACTAGTTTTATTGCTTTTGCGCCAATAGTTTTATTGTTATACTTATGCCACGTTGAGGTTAAAAATATATGTTAACACATTATATCTATCAAAATAATGTCATTCTATATTTACCAAAACAAAGCCTAGCAAGAACTAAGTACTTTTGACATATCAAACTGTTCTTCATGCTTTTAAAATAAAAATTCACATAGCACACACAAATCATAATCTAACCCTAAAGGAATCCTAAACTTTCAAATAATCACTCAAATGAAGAATACTACTAAAGGAAAAGAATTTTAACACAAAAATAAAATAAAAACTTCAAACTAGCATACCTCGCGGAAGAAGCCAAAAATCCCGAATAGCCGCACGTTGTCACCGAATGTTTTGCAATTTTAGGGAAAGAAATGGGGGCTTCATGGGTGTTAAAGAAATGGTGTAAGTCACCCGTTTAACAAGCTGGTGACTTTTAAATGTTTTTTTCGTTAGTTAATTACTTAATTATATCTTAAGTGATGTTTAGTTTAAAAAATTACCCCTTGATTGATTATATGTGTAAATTGATCAAATAGGATTTTTGTAAGTAAAAAATTGAAATGGATCTTCTAGAGAAAAATATACCAAATAAATAACACAATACAGCTCTAGTACAATCATAAAATATTATACAGCTGGCTAGTATTCTAGTAGAGGTAATAGGTAATATATAGAGCAAGCTAGCTAAGAGTAAGAAAGAATAGGGAGATAAACATCTACAAATATTTCATAAACTGAAGCCTCCACTATTCGAAGGAGCTATAGGACCCTAGGCTATAAAAGATTATCTAGTAAGATTATAGAAGATCTATGACAACATATAAAACTAGAGAATCGAAAGGTACCATTAACTATCTTTCTCTTTGAAGGTGAAGAGGAGAAATGGTGGATATGACAGCAGAGAGAGAAATATTAGTGGAGATCTAATACATAGATGGCTTGGGATGAATTCATTGCAGTGTTTGGTATATAGTTCATACCTCCATCAATCTGATGATAGATCTAGGAAGTTTTCATCATATTAGAAGAGGGATATAAGACTGTGATATAGTATGAAGCTAAGTTTACTATATTGGCAAGGTATGCTACTCATTTAATCCCTACTACATAAGAAAAGTGTTACAAATATTTACAAGAATTGAATCGGGAGTTCAGACATCTGTTATTACCTCTATGAATTTAGGAGTCTTCTGAGTTAGTAGAATAGGATAAACTGATAGAGATTGATTTAGTCATATCGAGATACAAGTATGATGTGGTCTCCTTGTATGATGTGAGCAGGATGACCAGAGATAAATCAAGCAAGGATAGAGAGAAAGTGTTAGTGATAAGAAAAGCAGATATAATGATTTGAGGAAATCTGGATTGATAGCATCTGCTGACAGCTATAATTAATGTATGCATAATGGAAGAAGACATTCATGTCAGTACTACCTATTGATAGGATGATGCTTTCAATGTGGACAACTAGGTTACAAGGTAACATATTATCCATAGAAAGAATGAAATAATTCTAGAGCAGGACCGTAGAGGACTACAGGTCGAGAGCATATAAGAAAAGAACTATTAATAGGGCTGGTGACAAAGTTATTAATGTTAGTCAGAGGGAGCCTATTACACCAGGACTGCTAACACCTACTTCAATGATGCCACAAGTATACAACTTGCAATATCAAGAAGACTGACAACAACCTAAGAGTTTGGTTGACAAAAAAATTATTTTGAATGATTGATTGACATAGTATTTCATTTCATAAATGAATGTCATGTGACTGAATGAACTATTTGATAATATGATAGATATTGATTCCTAATTTGATCTGAATCCTTTAACAAGATTTTGATTTGATTTGTTTCGATTTTAATTTTGTCATACAAATTTATTTTTGGAGAAAATTTATTTTATACTAGTTTTATGCCCTAATCCTTAAGGAAAATGTCAAGGATAATATTTTTCTAATGTGGATAGATTGTAGTATCCTAGTTATTTTGAAAAAAATAAAATAAAAATATGTCTCATTTTTTATTTGAATTGGAGCACTGAGGAAGTGAGCTTATTAATGATGCGGTGTCAGGCCTATGAGTGTAGAGGTGAAAGAAGTTATTGTCATGGTATTGAAGGCTCTATTCTACAATAATTCTCGATTCATCATATAGCAGTGTAGTGCTGGATAGTGATGCTGCAGTGTTACGCACTAAAATGAGTTTTTACTTATGTTTTTCTCCACTCACTTACCTCCCTTACCCTTTACGTCATGGTTTTTCATTGAAGGAAGAAGAAAAAGGGAGAGGAAAAAGAGGAGAGAGAAAGAGAAAATTCAAATTTTCATTACTAATTCTTTTCACCGCTTTTATGAAAATTGCTCATATTATGGTATATGAATTTTATCCAATTTCTATTTCTAAAGATTTTGAATTCAACTATTCAATTTTTTCTAAATTAATTTTATTACATGTTCTTTGGATTTAGTGAACTTTCACTGCATAAACTTTTCTATATTATAGTACTGATTATTCTAAACATTTTGACTAGTTAATTGTGTAATTTCACTAAGTAAAATCAAAATTATTGTGTTTTGTATGATTTACATAAAATAATATTTTTTGTATTTTTAATATAAACATACTGGTAATGCAAGTATTATGAATGAATAAGAGTATGCAGTTGGATAATAACTCGTTATAATTACTAATATAATAATGTGATAATAATATGTGTGAAGATAAGCTAAGGATGATGATTTACTGACACTAATTGGAGACTGACTAACCTATACAGAATGATGGGCCGATAGGCTTTCCTTTAAATATTGTCATTTCATGTTATCCTCTACTAATTCATATAATTCACTAATTGGGAGTTATAAGAAGTTAATTACGATGTCGATGGGCTAATAGTGATGACTCTATTTACTGAGCCAATGGTTTCTAATTTACTAACTACTAATTATTAAAAAACATCTCTAAAACTAGAACTCCTTACTTATTTGGTGTGATTACTAGAATGCATGTTACTACATGAATTTATTGCTACTGCACTTCTGCCACTATACTATTTTATTATTCTACTAATTATTGTTACTATTATTATACTATCTTACTATTACTACCAATGATTTTATAATGATACTATTACAAATGATACAGCTACTATTACTGACACTACTATTGATTCACTATTAAAGTTAGTATTATTGATTGATTATTTACTATCTCACTCTCATTGAGCATGTGATTCTTATAACTAAGCATATGATCTAAGATATTAATTTGATACTAATATAAAATTGTTGAATATCAGGTGTACACTCTTATACGATTTTATTGCTTTGATATTATTTTGATAGTCTTTACAAATCTTTTACTCTTACTCATTAATATAATTTTCTTATTAATTTGATAGTACTACTACAATTATTATTTTATCTTTCAACATCCATACTAATTTATAAGTTTACTAGTTTACAGATTTTACTATTTTCATATTATATTATTTTTTTAGCCTATATTATATTGTTCTATTACTTTACAGATTTTACTATTACTGCATATTGTTTACCATTTCTGCACAAAATCATGCTCATTTTATTTACTATTATTTTGAATTGACTAATAACATGCATACTACTTATTTGTCATGCTTTGAGTTTAGCTGTAAGATTTCATAAGCTGGTGGGCATTTTAGCTCATTATATGTGGTTTAAATGATTTCAGGAAAGAGGATTAGGAGTGTGAGACTAATCAACTATAATATTCCTTAGATTTTATTATTATTTGTTTCTTTTTTATCTTTAGATATTTTTTTTACTCATGAGTGAAAAGAGGGGTACTGTGCTTGTATAACTCCTAGGTATTATATAGAATTTTTAGAGTATGAATATACATTTATGTTGATGTTTTGATCATTAGGTTCATTTCTGCTAGTATTTGTAATATTAATAAAAGAAATTAGATAGCTCTCATTATTATTATTACAAAAAGATAAAAGATATAATTCTTCTAAATTAGATTCTCAAGCGTAACATAGGTGCCCCACTAGTACAACCTTCTGAATTGGGAATGCTACCACCATCAAGAACTAACATAGATTGAACACCTCTCCTAGAATCTCCAAGTCCAAACCTACTCCTCTTTCTAGAAAATTAGCTACTGCCAAATGTCTCATTGCTAAAGCTTTTCTTACTAGTAATCCACTATTATTGAGGAGAGAATAGATAATTCTCTATTAAATAGACCCTTTTCACTAACTCAGAGAAATAAAAATATGGAACAGAACTACATACTATCTTAGACTATAATGGAACCCTCTCAAAAACCTATAGCACTTCTCCTTATTAACAAGATGTAGAGCATGCCTGGCTAAGGCAGTGAATTCTACCAACTGCATAACCATATCCTACTCCCTGAGCCAATTTTAAAAATATCTCTTGCATCTATTATCATATAGATAGTGCTATAAACACGATCTAAAGATAGCTATAAAATCTTTCCAGCAGATTAGGGAATTTACCCTTCCCTAAAAATCCTCCCTCTATTGATCCAAAAACCAACACTTAGCCTCCCCATCTAATAGAAACATAACCAACAGTACTCTCCTCTCATGAGAAAACTAAATTCCATCTAAAGTCCTCTCTAGCCTCATTAACAAGTTATAAGCTGCTCTGTGCTACCATACTCTCAAACCTCATAGGCTTCTATCTAAAAAATATTTATAAGTTCATGTCAACATCATCAGATCTAATAGAAGAAATCTTGCTATAAGCCTCACCATCAGCTAGGCTACTAGACATAAAAATTGACAAATGGAATCAAAATTAATAGTAAGACTAGTACTCTATACTACTACTCTGACTAGCAATCAGCCCATATATCACATCAGAGTCTTGCATATCAATCAAACAACCAGACGGAACATATAGTTGAATAATCATGTATAATGAATACCCAAATATTACCCAGAACTATCTCATTCAACTACAAATCAATTTTTATAGCTCTATTTTATAATCAGGCCACCAAAACTACTACTCTGATACAAAAAATGAACTATTACAACCCAGCCTGATATGGCCCACAAATAATAGGCCATACTACATTGACTTATGACATGCAAACCTAAGATCTAAGTTTTAGGAGCTTTTTAGATTTCTCTTATAGTTACACATACCAAAGAGCTATTAAGTAACTTAAATAAATATAAGGGAATAAACTCATTCATTTATTATCTTTTCATTTCATTTATCATTAAATGTATATACAGTATTTATACCCATAGTACATGGTTGCCAACAAAAATAAAATAATCAAATAACTAGTCAAAACTATAGAGAAAATCTAGACTATACCTCTAAAGACTCAAATATATCAAATCCTGAATACTCAACTACTTAATAGGTGTTTTCTCTTTCCCCAAATCTGAAATAGAGAGTAGAAAGTTGGTCACATCCTCCGATCTAAATTTAATAAATATTTCATTAATTAATAAAAACAGAGTTTTAAAAGTACTTAATAATAATAATTTATTGTGCTAAACATAATAATGCTTGAAGTTATCAAAATTTTAAATAACAATGCAATCAAAATAAATAAACAAATAATTCATATATCAGAATAGAAAGTAAAATATTTCTCTTAGACCCTTATGCCTCTCATTAGAAGTAAGCACTTATAAGTCCCTGTATTAGTTGATAATAATTCTCAATGCATAACATATATTAAATATTCAAAGATTCAGACTCTTATGACTCCCTCTGAATTTAGAACTAAAATAAAACTTCCATCACATAGCTGATCTCCTAAGCATCACACATTTCAAGCTAACAAGTATATAATTCCTTGCATTGTGGTAAAAGAAATAAAAATAAATAAAATTCAGAATTTCATAGAATGCTCTATGGGTAGATAAACTACTAGGTAGAATTTCATAGTTTTAGAATATCACCAAATTATCTGCTATTGTGCATAACATTATTTTGAAGCTTTAATCATACCGCAAAATTATTTTTCAGAGTCAGAATTATTTTCTACTTAAATAAAATAGCGTAATTTTCATACTACTCCATAAAAAGTTTCAAAAAACATACCAAGATGTCTAGAATCATTGTTCCTATAACATACAAGAAGTTGCACAATGAAAGTTTAACGATCATAAAGTTATTCTCAATTTTATACTATGAAAATATAAATTTATTCAGGAAAATTTCAAAAATTTTATATTTTGAAAAAATATAACCTTCCTTGATTCGGACAACTTTATAACATATATCAATTGAATAACTTTCAGAACTGAGCCGATCGCAAAAAATGAACCAAAGTCCCCTGAGCCCAGCTCTCTCTCTCTCTCTCTCTCTCTCTCTCTCTCTCTCTCTCTCTCTCTCTCTCTCTCTATGGTTGTACTAAGGAGAAGAAATGGGTTTTGATAAAATTTAAATAAGTGGAAGTACATATTTTATTTAAATATTTTAAGCCTAGAGCCGCGACGCCTGATCCTATGCACTGCTGTCTCTCTCTAGAAGGGCATGGCGATGCAACAACACATATAGTGCCACAACACTGAATTATTTTGTCCAAAAAACAAAGAGCTCAGTGTCGTGATGCATCCTACCTTGTGGTTGTGGCACTCTAGGGAGAAATTCTAAAATTTTAAATCATGTACATAAACCCCTGATACTAGCTCCATAATAGATTTGCATTCACATGCATATAAAATATTCCCAAGTACATGCAATAGAGGTTAAATGCAAAAAATTAGTGAGTTATCTTCATACTAGGTCAAAATGGGTAAAATGGTGCATTATTTTCATAGGTGTTGCATGACATATGGTTGGCCACAAACTATAAAAGGTCATAATGAGGAAGGGTGTTATTGGACATTTTTAAAATATTCTCAACCTTGGAGGACACACTAGTCCTCACTTTGGGAGGAACTTTTCTGGGAATTGCTAACTATCAGCTTGTCGCATCCACCTCTCACCTTACAAAAGTCGTGCCTATCATATTGAAAAAATGGTCAGGATGTGGAATTTTCTATCCAAAATATGAAAGTGGACCTCTATGACTCAAGCATAAAGGTCATCCAACCTAGTATGTAAATCATGTACCCAATTAGTAAAGGCTATGACCTCGAAGTCACGTAATGGACAACATTGATTCCCATACATGAATTTCTCAAAAATAGAAAAGAAATTTTTCTTTACCCAACAAGTGATGACTCATTGCCACTCAATCTTTTCTAACTTGAGATATAGGCAACTTGATAATTCCACCTCTAAGTAAAATTATGCATAGTAAGTTGAATAGTTAAATATTTTGAATAGATATTAAAGAAATATTGCTTGGGTTGGGGCAACCATTTTTCTCGCTAGGGGGAGCTAATTTGGAGCCTCCAGGACAATCACCTCAAGGTGTGAATCAACCACTTTTGGTGTTATGTCGACCACCTTCAGCTTTGCAATGACTATACCATAATTTGGGTTAACTTAGCTGTCAAAACATGTTAGACACACCACTCAGTAAAACCCACCACTCAGTAAGGCACCCCGTTGATGTTAAAGGGGTGAGCCACTTTTGTCTCACTTTTCTTGAAAGAACTACTTTTTACTACGCCACAACTGGCTAGTTAAGCTTCAATCCATCAACTTCTACAGTGTTATGCTTGCGTAGTAGGGTCCTCCAAAAATTGTGGTTATTAAAATGACCAAACTTCAAAGGTGTGAACTTGAACATCTTTGTGCGAGCTGATCTACTTAAACAATAAAGCAAGATTATGAAGTGTAATCCAAACAACACTCCTTGTCTCTATTTATATACAATGCTAATGTTAACCCCTATGGTAGAACAAAAAGGAAAAAGAATAAAATATTTTGCCAAATCATTACACATGCCTGCTATAATCAGAAGCCCATTCCGATATCTCTTCCAAAATTACGCCGTAGCTACAGTGCCCATATCCCTGCAAACGGCGCCGAACTGTCGTGTCACCCACGTGTGGAGAGTTGTTCAAGCGAGTCGTTAAATACGAAAATGGGATGAAGCCGCTACTACTGCTCTCCTTCCACGAAACTTCCACATTCGCTTCTTCCCGTCATCTGCTCCTCTCCCACACTCCCGAAATCCCAAACCTTCGCAAGACCTCCGCCTCTCTACCCGTCGGCCTCCCCGTCCCGATTCTCTCGATCCACAGAGAGAGAGAAGAAGAAGAAGAAGAAGAGTTTCCATACCTCCTCACCAAGCAGTCAAACTCTACCCTAGCCCAACGCCAGCCCCAACGCATCCTCTTCCTCCAATCCTCAAGCCGCTCCACTCTCAAACCTCCGAACCCTTACCTAGCCGAGCTCCGCCTCTGCCCTTCTTCGGCTCCTTGGTCGCTGTCCGAATTTGCTCCTTCCACGACTTCCCTTCCTACGGGATCGAGAGTTACGACATTTTGATCAGACGAACCAACAGGAGTTCGCTTGCTGTGAGAGTAACTTTCTCCCTTAGCGCGATTCTTCGGCCCAATCCCGCAAATTCGCCGAACCTGGGTTTAAGCATTTTTTTTATCTAATTAATTATAGATTAATTATAATTAATCTATAATTAATTTAGATATGATTAATTTATAATTAATTATAGACTAATTATAATTAATAAAATATAGTTAATTATAATTAGTTTACCACTAATTATAAGTTAAAATAATCTATTTATAATTAATTTTAAATTAGATGTAATTAATTAGAAATGATTAATTATAACTAATTTATTATTAATTATAAATTAGAATAATTAATTTTAAATTAAGTATATTTAATTAAATATAATTAATTATAATTAGTTTATCATTAGTTATAAATTAAAATAATTAGTTTATAATTAATTTTAAAATTAAATATAATTAATTATAAATTAAATATGATTAATTATATTTAGTTTGAAATTAATTACAAATTAAATTAATCTAATTTATGATTGATTTTGAATTAATTTAATTAATTATAGATTAAAATATAATTAATTATGGTTTACTTTTAATTAATTGTAAATTAAGTTCAATTAATTTATAATTTGTTTAAAATTAAACATAATTAATTATAATTAATTTATAATTAATTATAAATTAAATTTGATTAATTTATAATTATTTATGAATTAATATAATTAATTATATGTTAAATATATTTAATTATGTAATTTATAATTAACTATAAATTAAAAATACCTTCTCTCGCCTCGAACCTCAATTGTCGCCAAGGTATAACTTCTCAACCTTAAAACTCCGAGAGCCCGTTCTCGTCGTTTACGTCGGACCAGAAAACCACCTATGCATACGCTTTATTGTGCGTGGAGGGATGGGACCTCGGTGCGGCGCCCACGATGAGGCAGGTGATCACCTAAAATCCCATCCTCGGTGTTCGTATCGAGCCGGCAAACTGCCTATGCACGCGCTTTATTACGTGTGGTGGGAAGGGAACCCGATGCGACACCTACGGCGAGGCGGGTAAGCCCTATGCACGCTTTTCGTAGCATGGTGGGGACAATTTTAAGTACCCGTACGAGGCTCTATACCTGCGGGGAAACAACTGCCCTTCTTTTGAAATAGGTACCGTCAAAGACCCCATGCACGCACTTTATTGCGTGTGGTGCGAATAAAGACCACGGCCGAGGTGACTGAGGACACCTACCATGCACGCGCTTTATTGTGCGTGGTGGGAAGGCCCAGACTCTTGTCATTTTTTCCCCTAAACGAGATAGACGCCGGGAGGTTGCCGAAATTTTGGGTGAATTTGAGACCGTACCTGGGCTTGTTTGAACTCAAAAGGAAAAGACATGAACTAGAATTCGAATTAAAATGAATAGCAAAAACTTTGAAATGAACAATGAAAGGGACTTGAATGAATATTTAAACTCAAGTCAAAACTTAAATTTGATCAAAGGAAACTTGAACTTGAAACAAATAACAACAAGTTGGATTCAGGCTTGAGCTTAGTTTGGATAACAGGGAAACATTTCTTGAACTCAAATGAGTGAACAACAAGGACCGCATGGGACCTGATTTACATTTGAATGAACAAGAACAAGGAACCTTGACATTGAACTTGAACTCGAATGAACAAGTTTTAGAAAATCAAACTCATGATCGCATCGGAAATATAAAAGTGCTTATCAATAATCTTGATTACCCAAATAAGCATCAACGAACAGAACTTGGACCTAAAATTGATTGGGATGTAAGGACTTTTGCTTGAATGCAAATAACAAGATTTAAACTTGCGCTTGTTGCTTGAACTCAAACGAAGACTTGATTTTGAGCCAACAAAGGACTTATGACTCAAACCCGAATGAGTACAGAAAACTTAAGCATTTGAACTTGAAGACAAAAGACTTGAACCAAATTTGACAGCACATGGAATCAAACTCGGTTTTAATGAATGAGCCACCAAATCTAAATGCTTAAAGAATCCTGCTTAATGATTTGTGATGGGTTAGAGAAAGCTCTTATACCTCAACCACTAACAACAATTTGATTCCAAGAAGATACACCAAAGAAGGAGATTAAACGCAAATGAACAAGCAAAGATTCATGTTGTATCATTCTCCTACAAGCGAGCACACTAATTTACATGCAAGCAAGGATAGAAGGTCATAGCAAAATGCAAATGCCCACTACTAGGGGTGGAAATTTTGTTGCAAACGCAGTCATTCCCCCTACGAGTAGGAGGGGTCAATGTGCACTAAACACCTCAACCTTCCTACAAACAACCAAGTCTCTTGCAAACACATATTGCAAGCACTAATGAAAGTTCATAATATCTTGGAGGTACAAGGGACAGTCACAATAAGCTTAATCATATGCTCATGAACAAAAGTGTGAAGACGATGCAGCAAATACAGTCGAGGTTCACTGGCAGTCTATTCATAGATAAGAGTCAAAAGCATGGCATGCACATGATAGACTGCATGAAGATGATAACAAGCAGCATGTGATGAAAACTACGACACTCCTACAGGCAACAATAGTGCAGTGTCAAGCAAGAGAATTAATCCCCTACAAACCAATGACTGTGGTCTTAGGATGGCAGACCCGTCCCTACAAGCAAGTACAATCATCATACCATCTGAGATTGGTGAAAGGTGGATATGAAGCAAGCACAATGGTTCTTCTACAAGTATGTCCGAGAGATCGTGGTAAACATAATCATTTCTTGTGAGCAAGAACCGATGATACAACACACTTGTGGATAGCAATAGTGGTTATACTGTAGGTACAATGAACCCTTATGGACACAAGCACAAACAACACCTGCAGCAGCGGTGATTGAGATGCTGAAAGTATGTTGGGTATTGGAATAACTCGATGCACAGAGAAGGACACCTCCGATGTTACATCTTGTAGAGATCTACTACACTACAGAACTTGAAAGGAGTTCTCTTCAGGGCTGCAATCATTGATTTCCAGCCAACAGTAGGAAAAGGCGATCATGACATAACTAGAAAGTTGCTTGTTGATTACTATATGAATCATAAAGAGAGAAAGCCGGATCAAATCATTATGGTGTGAGTGAGTCTCAGTTCAACCAGGTCCTGAACGTTGAGCTGAATAAGAGTATTGAGGCTTGCAAGTTCCTCGATGAATGGTGGTCGTGTATCCAATACACTATCCACAGACAAATGTTGAAAGATTATGAAGAAAAAAGGCTCCTATAAGTTATTGTAGGAGGCCCGTAGTACATCTGCCAAACATCCAAAATTACCCCTGCACATGCACCATAGTTTGTATACACTTAGGTACACAAAGGGCTAAATAAAATTACAACCCGTATGGGCCCCGACGAGCGTGTTATTGGTACACACGTGACGTCTAGGGATGCTACGCGAGTTAATAAATAAACCCAAGTTTGAGCCCGATCCTTCTAAACGGGTAGATAGGAGTCGACACGGCTCGAACCATAAAATAAATATATGGTTGGGAGATCGACCAAAATATTTGTTTTATAGTTCATATTAGGCCTTCAAGCCCTTCAACAAAGAAAGTTCATCAATAATGGTCCGAAGCCTACAAAACCTGATCCTCTGTTGGCAGCTTGACAGAGTGGACAAGGTTCAATCCATAAATATGAATGACCCAAAACACCCCGATGATGGCCGTGTTGAATGTAAGTCACAACCGGAGGGGTTCGCAAGCACTTTCAAATGCCTCCCCAAATCCCAAACTCCTATAACATCCAAAATCAAAAAAAAAAAATTCCTAAATCCAAAAAATATTTAAAACTAAAATCCAACCATCAACTACTTAAAGCATAAAATCCATCCACCCTCCGTAACAGTTTGCCGAGGTGGACAATTCTGAAAATAACTGCAGCTCACAAAGAGCTAATGCCTGGTCAAAAATATCACTAGGATTCATTCTCAAATAATCTCCTACCAGCAAGGATGTGGTACGAGTCCTCTAACTGGCAGTTTCACCGCCAAATGGCACTGCAGGATAAACGATTATGACTCGGGGCCCTCTGAACCAGGTGGTCGCCGCCAGATGGCACCATTATATTATGGTTATGGCCAGAGCCCGTATGCTCCCCAATGACATCAAATTCTTGAGATATGAATCAATAGGATATGATCGATAGGGCACAAAGCCCTCTGTTAGCTAAGGTGGATTCAAATTTGTCCCCTTAGGCAAATATTCAACCCAGGTCTACAAGGTACCCTTGGACGAAGCAACCCATGGTTGCTGACAAGGATCCTTCTATCAGGTGAAACTTTCAATTTTAAATATCAATCACTCTTCCCCAAACTTCAAAACCTATACTGCTACTATATGACAGACTCACGTATCGTTACATATCTGATTGACAACCAGCCTTAATCGAAAGTTCTCTCTCGTTATCGGAAGGGGTAATTAACTATAGGGGCTTGCTCCTATAGGAAACCAGAACTCAGATCATAAAGTCCTCGCAAAATGAGGGCGAATTCTCTCGGTAGTGTCTTATCTACAATCCATCTGCCTTCCAAAATTTACCCCGGAACTTGATCCGTTAAAACTTTCCCCTTAGAAAGCAAAGTGGGCGGAGGCCGGGGCCGAATTTTCAAAGCCCACAGATTTCTGACGACTCCACTGGGGATTGGTTTCTCTTTCCATCTTTGGCTAGTCGTCTAAGTACCATCATAGCAGTAAAACCTACATGTCCTAAAATTTCAAAATTTTCAAAAAGATCATTTAAAGAATCAAAAATTTTGAATATTCTAAGAATGATTGCTCAAACAAGTTTATTAAGATAACGAGTTCAGCAGTATTTTGAATTTATATTATTTAAATTTGCTCGCTAATATTATCTATTTTTATTTTCTATTTTGTGCAAGTCTCTATATTTTTAAAAGTGTGGGGTGATGGATCAGACTCTGATTACTAACCCTTACCTTTCATTTATGCAGATGGATCTACAGAATGCACCAATGACTGTCCAGCTGTGACAAGGAGCCAGGATCCAACTGACGAATGCTATCATCGAGACAGGGAATGCTGGAGTTACCATCCAATTTGGTAGGATTGACTTCCCTGCCAATGTTGAAAGGACTACCGCCATTCCTACGAATTGCAGAAATGCTGATGGGTCTACTAGGAGGCCCTACCCTACTGAAACTGCTACCCATCGTGTGCATCTGCCGGCACAATGACTTACTGTCGAGAACCCTCATAGGAGGATCTCTGTGTTTGAACGGCTATCGCAGCCAAAAATCCCAGCCACCAAGAGGGTTGTAGCCGGAGGAAGGATCTCCGTGGTGATTGCAAACACCACACCTCTGCCAACAGGGTTATCTGCACCCAGGAACAACATTGCTGAAGCTTCCTTATCTAGAGGAAGGCTCACCATGAGGCAGAGGAGGAAGAAGAACGCTGAGCTTCGGGCTCAGCAACAACTCCCTGTCCACCCGTCCAACTTCCCGGCTCAAGAGCCAGAGGCTACAATTCCTACCCGGAACGAGTTTACGAACCTGAAGTGGGTAAAAAGAAATAGCTCTTATGGAGAGCTAAAGAAATCATTCTGGAGCAATGGCCTGAGGTCCCAGTTCCTCCAAGAAAGAAAGAACTTGAAATCCTATCAGTTAGGGTGTATAGGGTACTAAAGACTGTAAAGGAGAAGGGTCTGAAGAAAAAGAAGTTTCAAAGGCCATTGGTTATTGAGACCAGAAGGACCCCTCCGAAGGAAAGGCTATCTTATGATTTAATAGCCGAAAGAAGAAGAAAATAAGTCCCACGTAGTGAACATCGGGGTGTGACACCTGAACCGCACGTTTAGGGATCCACCGCCGAAAGGTCCCAGTGAAAGGGAAAGTAAATCTGGAGGCCAAGGCCTCGCAGAGAAGAGAAGAATGAAAGAAGGACAGACCCAGGAGTGACATCTGGTACAGCTTCCCGGAGATCCTCCCCCATTAGTAAACAATATCAGAAATGGGTCCAGAAGATAAGCCATCACGATGACATCCCTTCCGACGGTCGACACCTTGGAGAATCCTCTAGGGGATCCCGTCGCGCACTAACTCCTCCCAAGAATGAATCCAACTTCGATCGCAGCCCGCAGATCGAAGAGATCTTCCTACCAAGCCAAGAACCAGAGATCCAGTGGCACCGCCGCTTAGAGATCCGAGTGCTGGAAGAGGAAGGATGAGATATGGAGGAAGAATATATAGAAGATATTAAAGAAGAAAATATAGAAGAATATATTGAAGAAAATTTAGAAGATGTAAACAACACCTTAGACATGGAAGTAGTCGATATGGTGAGGCATATCAATATCGATGGTGAGGCCTACTACGATGACGGTGAAGGCGATAATCATTAGTAACCGCCAGTTAGGCAAGTTTATAGATGTCATCATGAAGCTGGGTCCACCACAGGCAGAGGTGGTCATTCCCAAGGAGAGGATGAAGTTGAGGAGGTAGAAGGGAATCCCCCTGATCCCAAAAACATCACACTCGCTGATATGCGGCGAAAAATGAGACAGTAAATGAGAGCCAAAGACTGAAAAATCTCTCAGTTGAATGAAAAGATGATGGAGATGATGACTCAAATGACAATGATGATGCAGATGATGCAGAGAAATGCTGCAGTTAGTTATATGCCCAATCCTCCTCCTGATCCTCCAAACTTCCAAGCGCCGCAAGTATTAGGAGTACGTAGAGCTCCTGAAGGTGGCAATGAAGTTAATAACATTACTCGCAAACCCACTCCACAGAATATTGCAAGTACCTCTGAGCCTATGACTGCTGTGCAGCTTGAAGGGATTATCACTGAGAAGATCAAGCCTATTATAGCTATTAATCAGGCAAAAAAATTAGTAGGAAAGGGTCGTCTGTACCCTGCTGAATATGATCAGGTACTATACCCGAAGGGATATTCTGTGCCAAAGTTTAACACTTTTGACAGCAATAAAAATCCTAGACAGCACCTGGCACAGTTCAAAGTCACCTGCGGGAACACTGGAGAAAATGATGCTCTACTCTTCCGATAATTCTTTAGCAGTTTGACAGCAGCTACTTTCGAATGGTACGCTGAACTACCAAACAACTCTGTAAAGACATTTACGGAGTTAGAAGCTATGTTCGTAAAGAGGTTCGTCAATGCGACCGAGAAAATAACGATCGCTGGCCTTGCTCTAAATAAGAGAAAAAAGGAAGAATCAGTGACCAAATATATCACTCGCTGGCGTAACTTGAGCATAAAATGTGAGCAGTAGCTTGAAGAAGGGCATGCCATATAATTTTTAATGGGAAACATTGATGATAAAATGCAACCATTCCTGTGTATGGCTACTATCACCACATTTTAGGATTTGCTGGACAGAGTGGCAAAGTTTGAGAAACTGAACTTATCAAAATCCGAGAACTATTCTAATAAGTCTAAAAAGGTTAAAGCCTTAGGTGCTAGAAGAGGTGAGGCTGACTCCATATTTTTCTCCAGAGCTGATAAGAAGAAACAGATGGCGTATAATGTAGATAAAGGCAAGCAACCAATGCAATATCAAGAAAAGCCTAAGCAAGTCTACAACCCTAACCCTCAACCAAAGCTTACACTCGGGGGTAATGATAAACCACGAACTTATCAGGGTGGTGGAGAATGCCCGAGCCAAACAACGGGAACTGGTGATCGAACGTTCCCCTCCCTCAAAGATAAAATGAACAAAGAATATTCATTTAAAAGGGAGAGCGTTGCCAAATTATTTTGACAGGCATTAAAAGTGGGTTTAGAACTGCCAGAGTGCAAGAGACCCGAGGAGTCAAAACACAGTGGCGATCCAAACTACTGCCCATATCATCGGGTAATGAGTCATCCAATTGAAGATTGTTATGTCTTCAAAGATTGGCTTGAAAGAAAATATTGAAGAGGAGAGCTCACATTGTCTGATAATGTGCTAACTCATCCCAGAAAAGAATCAACCCGGGTAGTTACGACTTCCTCCATACCCTCGGTTGAAGAAAGGAAAAATGAAAAAAAAGTCAGCTCAAGAAGAGTAGTGGGAAACTGCGGTCTCCAAGAAAATTGTGAAGATGCTGAAACAGCTTGAAGGAGTTCCGGATGTAAAATGGAAATCTCCTATGGAGCCAGTGTTAAATCTGAAGGCACTGCCTGTGGCACAAGCATCTACTTCTAAATAGTTTCCCAACCAAGCCAGTCCTTCAAAATTTGGAAAGGCAAAGTCCAAGAAGAAGATTAAGTTGAAGAAGCCTAAAGAGAAAAAGACTGCAACTCAAAGGGCCATCGACAGTTTGGACGAATACTACCAAACTACAAGGCGACCTATTAAGCTCGTTGATTTCATGTCAGAGCTTCAAATAGAGGAAGCTGAAGAAAGCAGTGAAGACCCTCTTTCGGTAGAAGTATGTCGGGTCATCTCAGTGGCGCCAAATACACTGATAAAAGGAGAATGTACTGAAGATGTATCATCTGAATATTATATGATGGTATCACCAATGGATTACAGTTCAGAGGAGGATCTGTATTTTCTAAAGAAAAATGAATCGGACCCCGACATATCGTCGCAAATGGGACACGTAAATCTGGGTGGCGATTCTGAATCAACAGGTGAATCTCTAGATGCGACGATGGCGGACTCTGAAGAAAATGCACCATCAAGCGAGTCTGAACAAGAGGAGATTTCTCAGGTACAGTTGAGAAGCGGAAAAATACTACCACCTCCGACAAAGAAGGAGACCTCCAATAAAGAGAAGGGGAAGGAGATAGTTGTCAACGAAGACATTATCCCCAAGGACCCCAAGAAGAAAGATACTCCAGTTAATGAGATATATTATAATATCTTATCTCATCTGAGGAAGATCCATGCCCAGCTAGCATATACGACGCTCTGGTGATGTCTAAGGACCTTCGGGAGACTTTGATTTAGGCTCTCAAAGACCCTGAAAGATACGAGGTGTATTTCGCTGAACACAACCTGACTGAGGTCTTGCAAGCTCGTAACGAGCCGTTCATCACTTTCACTGAGGATGACATGATGCTCGGGACTACAGACCACAACCGACATCTATATGTTACTGCAGAGAGTGACGATTTGGTAATCAGTTGAATTATGATCGACCCTGGGTCCTCCACAAATCTTATGAGCTTAAAAGCACTAAGGTCGTTGTACCTCAATGTGGAGCCCCTCGGGCTAGATAAGCTCATGGTGCATGGTTTTAACGAGAAAGGGCAAAAAATCCTTAGATCGTTTATGCTCCCTCTTGTATTTGAAGAATTGCACACAGAAGCCAAGTTCCATGTAATTGACGCGGACACTTCATTTAAGGCGCTACTAGGTCACCCCTGGCTGCATGAATATGGCGTTGTCCCCTTAACACTACACCAGTGCATGAAGTATCTCAGGGATGGAGAGGAGTTCAGAATCTTCGGTAACATCTAACCCTTTACAGTCCATGAAGCAACAGTCTATGAAGATGCACAGTATTTCATGCCAAAAAAATTGAAGCCGTCAAACTCTCTAAAGGCTCAAGCATCAAATCCAGAGAGTGCAAAGCGACCTGAACAGAAACGTGAGAAAAAGCAAGTGGGGAGAAAGAAAGGCAGCGCCGACTCTTCCCAAAGAAGTTACCACTTCCACTCATAAAGAAAGAAAATATGTACCACACCTTGGGAGCGACACAGATGAAGATGAGGTTACCTCTACAAAATCCCAGAGGGTATGTCATTCGATGGACGAATGGAGTAGGGAGGTCGCATATTCAAATGATGATTATGACTACGACTCTATCTACATGAACACGGTGCAAGATGTATTCTTTAGAAGAATAGATAGCCTGTCAATCTCAGACAGTGTGCTCGTAGTCACTCGCATTCCCCTACAGTATTTCAAAGAAATAATTCCATGAGATGTGCATAAGGTTAAAGAACTTGTGACTCTTTATCTACCCCCGATCAAAAAGGGGATTGAGTCACGGAATATATTCTATTCCGTAGGAAAGCTTGAAGAAGTGAATCGTGACTGGGGCCATGTCTTCATCGATTCTGAAGAATTACTACCTACGAGGCTATCTAGGTTTAATACCAAAGGTATTCAAAGAATGTTGCGAAAGCGGATCAATATTCCCACCTCCAAACGACAACTTCATATGTACCTAAATCTCTGGTATGAAAGGAATCCGCATCCAATACGGTGGAAGGATATGAATGTATAAAAGGTATTGGATTCGTCAGGCGAAAATACATCCGGAAGGAGACTTGTTGAGCCATCACTTGCAGGGAAGTTGAACCCAATGACGGTTTTGATGAAGAAGTCTATGAAGTTGATGATTACGATGATCAACCTGTAGAGGCCAAGCCTGCACCTGAAGAGCTTGAAGATGGTGGACAGGAAACCACTATGGACAAACTAAAAGAAGTCAACTTGGGAACCGAGGATGACCCTCGCCCAACCTTCATTAGTTCCCTTCTGCCAGAAGACCAAGTGGAAGAAATTAAAGAACTACTCTGTGAATTCAGGGATTGCTTTGCCTGGACATATGCTGAAATGCCTGGCTTATCCCCTGATGTTGGAGTTCACAGATTAGCCATCAAACCAGATGCAGTACCAATCAAACAAGCTCCAAGGAGAATGAGATTAGAGATTGAAGAACAAGAGATTGCAGAAATGAAGAAGCTCATAGATGCGGGCTTCATCCGAGAAGAAAAATATGCCGATTGGATTGCCAATATTATCCATGTCAAGAAGAAGAACGGTCAGATACGTATCTGTATAGACTTTCGGGACCTCAATAAGGTGTGTCCAAAAGATGGTTTTCACTGCCTGTATCCGAACTCCTGGTAGAAAACACATCAAACTATAACATGTTCTCATTTATGGATGGATCATCAGGATACAATCAGATTAAGATCATCAGGCTCCTAAGGATGTAAAACATATATCATTCAGAAAGCCCATCGGCATTTTCTGCCACACGGTCATGCCCTTTGACTTAAAGAACGCTGGTGCCACCTACCAACGAGCGATGACCCATATTTTTGATGAACTAATACATCATAAGGTCGAGTGCTATGTAGACGACTTGGTTGTTAAGAGCATGGACCAGAAAGATCATTTAAACGACCTGAGGATTGTATTTGAAAGAATCAAAAAATTCGACTTGAAGATGAATCCCCTTAAGTGTGCTTTCGGGGTCTCCTCTGATAAATTTCTTGGCTATATCGTTCGTCATTGAGGCATAGAAGTTGATCCCAATAAAATCAAGGCGATTATAGAGATGCCACTGCCAAGAATCCTCCGTCAACTGCGCTCCTTGTAAGGGCAACTAGCTTTCATTTGACGATTCATATCGAATCTGTCGGGTAGGTGCCAGCCATTTTCAAAATTGATGAAGAAGGATGTTCGCTTCAAGTGGGATGAAGAATGTCAGGAAGCATTTGACAGTATCAAGAGATACTTATTAAATTTGTCCATTCTTGCAGCGCCAATTCCGGGGAAGCCTCTTATACTGTATAGAGCAGCACTAGAAGAGTCCCTCGGAGCATTACTGGCCCAGCACAATGAAGAAGGAAAAGATAATGAACTCTACTACATCAATCGGAGATTGATCAGAGCAGAGGTACGTTATTCTCCTATCGATAAATATTATCTAGCGTTGATCTTTGCAGTCCAGAAACTCTGCCATTATATGCTCTCCCATAAGATCACCTTGATATCAAAGATTGATCCATTGAAGTTCTTGATGACAAGACCAGCATTGACAGGTCATTTGATAAGGTGGGCAGTAATATTACTGCAATTTGATATTATGTATATGTCATAGAAAGCGGTAAAGGGACAAGCTTTGGCAGATTTTCTCGCCGCGCATCCAATCCCAGCTGACTCTCCGCTCAATGATGATTTGCCCAATGAACAAATCATGCAGGTTGATGAAGAAGAAAAGCTACCATTTTGGGAGAAGTACTTTGATGGGGCATCGTTTATCAAGTCTCCCAAACCTCCAAATCATGAAAAGGCCCAAGCTGGCATCGGTCTCATCTTCATAGAACTCGAGGGAGGTATAATGAGATTCTCGTTCAGTTTAACAGAACATCGGACCAATAATGAAGTTGAATACGAAGCTCTAATAGCAGGACTAGAGATTATAATTGGTGTCCAAATCACAGATCTTTAAATTTTTGGTGATTCTCAACTTGTGATAAATCAAGTCCTAGGCATTTATAAGATCTACAAACTTGAATTGGCCCACTACCACCGACAAGCTCTCGAGCTTCTAAAATAAATACCGAATGTCAGGATAACTCAAGTTCCTCGATGATAGAATACAAAAGCAGATTGTTTAGCCAAATTGGCCAAGGAGCTTGCAAATGAACATAAGAGGCCACCTATATTCATTGCGGTTGAAAATCGTCGAGTCTTAGAGCCAGCAAACCTATAATTCCCACGGGCAGAGGGAATACCAGGTTCAAGCCAGCAGGATGCAACCCCGATTGATCCTCAACCTCCCCAACAAATCACTACTAAAAATCAACCAAGAGAACATCAGGTAGTAAATAGACGAAGAACCGCAGATTCTCAGAGTCATGATTGGATTGCTTAGATGTTGAAGTCGAAGATGATTGGAGGCAACCATTCGTCGACTACTTCAAAGAAAGCAAACTCCCAACAGATAAATCTCTGGCTGCATAAATTAGAAAAAGAGCATTGCGATACGCATTTGTCAATAATATGCTATATCGATGGGCTTTTGACCAGATGTGGCTACGATGCCTATAGACCAAGGAAGCTGATAAAGTGGTAGCAGAAGTTCATGAAGGATTCTGCGGAGCACACCAATTAGGTCCCAAGATGGCTGCTAAAATAAAAAGAATGGGTTATTACTTACCTACAATGGTGAGAGATTGTATCAACCATGCTAAGAGGTGCCACAAGTGTCAGATTCATGGTGATGTTATTCATCAACTGCCAAATCCTCTACACCCAATGATAGCGTCCTGGCCGTTCGAATGTTGTGGCACTGATATAATCAGATCGATAGATCCACCGTCATCGGCCGGGCACTACTTTATTCTGGCAGCAACAGACTATTTTTTAAAATGGGCAGAAGCAGCACCATTCAGAGAGGTCACGTTCGATCATGTATTCAACTTCATTACCCACAATGTCGTCTATAGATTCGGTGTACCATGCCGCATGATCTCAGACAATGGCACAGTATTCAAAAGTACAAAAATCTGTAAGTTTATCGATCGACACAAGATCGACTGGTGGTATTCGTCAATATACAATCCAAGAGCAAATGGTCTGGCGGAAGCCTTCAACAAGATGCTAGTGAAGTTGTTGAAGAAGATCCTCACCAAGAATAAAAGAAAATGGCATACGAAGATGGAAGAGACGTTATGGGCATATCGTACAACCTACAAAACATCGACCAAAGCCACTCCTTATTCATTAGTGTTCGGAGCTGAAGCAGTACTGCCACTGGAAATAGAACTACCATCACTTCGAGTAGCAATCCAGAACGATCTCACTCAAGAGCAAAATGCTCGATTGAGAATGGAGGAGCTCGACGCACTCAATGAAGTCAGGTTACAAGCCCAACAATATCTAGAGATCTATCGAGGAAGAATGGCAAATTCATTTGATCGAATGGTGCGTCCTTGATCTTTTCAAGAAGGGAAATTGGTCCTGGTGTTGAGAAGGCTAATCATCCCACATCGAAAGATTGGTAGTAAATTCATATCCAATTGGGAGGGCCCCTTTGTTATCGAAAAGGTGTATCAAGGAGGAGCCTACCAGCTTATCGATCTGCACAGTCAGAGGCCCATGCCGCCGATCAACAGTCGACACCTGAAGAAGTATCATGCATAAAATTGCTCAAAGAAATATTATGTTTAATACGATGTGTATTTCATGCATATTTATATATACACTTTACATTTTACATTTTGAAATTCTTTTATGTTGCAAGAATGCATGTCAAAATCTCCCTATAGGACAGGGGCATTTTAAATATTTATTTGGGTTGACATCATACTCCGCATCGAGATCTCCAAATAAATATTTAAAAAATAAAATTTCAAACTTTCTTCTATTCTGAAATGTTCCTGCAATATAGGGGCATTTTAAATATTTATTCGGGTCGACATCGTGCCGCATGCTGAGATCCCCGAATAAATATTTAAAATCATCGATGTAAATATTCTTTCATACTAAAGAATATAATGAATGCTTTTTCAAAGTATATGCAGGTGATCTTTCAAAAGATCAGAACACCACTTTCTCCAACGAACCAAGATTTTGAAAGTTAGGAAAGAGACTTTTTGTGACTACACACTCTAGCAAATCGAGCCAGAACAACTTGAAGTCTTTCAACTGCCTAAAGCTTAAGATTTGAATGGGTGTAAGAGGCCGGATCTAACACGCCCAAATATGGTCGGATCGCTGGCAGCTCCGTCTACTCAACACGCCATAAGAAAGGCCGTAGTAGCGGAACCCCCACTTCGTCAACCTGTCAGTAGGGACTGTAAGAAGTACGAAAAAAAATTTGACTCGACAAGTTCAAGTGATCGTAGTCTACTAAATCCTCCTAATTGACTGGAGAATTAGAGTTCCAGCGGGAAGGAGGAATCTCGAGCAACTATCGAATATTCGTAGGTTCCAAATCTTCAGCCACAAAGGAGAACCATAAATCTATGAACTTCAGTAAAATAAGCATTGGGAAGCATATCTCCCCTAGCTCAAGTCTGAAGCCTGAATGGGTGTAAGAGGTCAGATCCAATAAGTTCAAATATGGCCGGATCGCTAGCAGCTTCATCTACTCAACACGCCATAAGAAAGGCCGTAGTAGAGGAACCCCCATTTCAGCAACCAAAGGATGAAGAGCTATGAAATCCCAACTCGCTCAATCTGATGAACTCAAGTGACTCAGATTAAAGTCTCCTCAAGTGATTAAGGATCAAGAAACTACTCATTCTTGGTACTATTAACTGAACCCAAAACCTGCAAATCCTTTAACAAATCCATAAAGCACAAAGCTAGGATCGAAGGAAATTTTTCTTCAACAAGTCCACCAAAACACAAATCAAACGACCGAAGAAATTATCCTAAAGTTCATGAAAAGCTTAAAGCTGAACTAAGAGGATTCCGTTATCAACAAGTCCGTTATGCACAAAGCTCTGGACCGATGACTTTTCGCCAACGACCTAATACGATCCTAAAAGGTTTAGGTCACCGGCATCTACTCCTTCATCAAGCCCGCTAAAGCTAGAAGCATAGGGCCAAAGGCATACGAAAACCACCTGACAAGTCAATAAAGACAAATCAGGTAATCCTCCATCAATGTGCGCAGCACAAAGCACAGGGCAGGAGAAATCAAAATCTCATAACTCAAGCTAAAGCTACAAAAAGAAGTACCCTGAATGACATCTACAAGTGTCTCTAAGGACTGGTGGCATTTTAAATATTTATTTGGGTCGACATCGCACTGCGTGCTGAGATCCCCAAATAAATATTTAAAATTATATACAACACCATCAACATAACTCGAAGTACAATCATAGAAATCACAAGAGCAGAATGAAAGAGAGAGCTCATCAACAGCTGGATTTATAAAATTAACTTATTTTATTCATTCAGATTTCATATACAAGTTTACAAATCTCATCCTTTCACAAGTTTAAATTAACAAAAGAGAGAACAACAATGCCCTTTGCAGAGGACTACAAATTTATCTCTTAAACTATGTCTGAAAAGGAAGTCAACAGCTCTGCTATGCTCCTTCCAAAGACCAAGTACTCTGCACTTCTGGAACCTGCACAAAGTAACAGAAGTATCAATAGAATTAAGAGATTATGCAAGTACATGAAAAGCTACTAAAAAAAGAAAAGTGTACCTGAAACTAAGGTCTCCTGTAGCAGCTCACAAATAAGTGTCTCTCTCCTCCTGGAACCTGTATAGGGCAACAAGGGTCAGTAAGCAACCAAAGAAAAAAAAAAGAACAGAACAAACAAAGTAAAAACGTACCAAACCCAAAGCCTCCTATAGCGGTGAACTGGCTAGATCCTGCCCTTGTAGTAACCTGCACAAGATATAAAGTATTATCAGCATAATTATGAAATCAGAACTAAAAACTAAGGAAGCAGTAGTGCCAAAAGGAGAACCGAAAGTGGCAGTGCTATATACTATCGTTAATCTACAAAGTAACACTCTCATATGGATCTCTACTTGATAAGAGTTAACATATCAATCAAATTGTTGACTACAAGTGTATCCAAAGAGCTATAAAGGCACAGAGATAGACTCTTGGAGATCTATAAAATGAAAATCTTAGTGTGACATCCAAGCAAACTATTGGAGATCAACTAAATCAAAACCTTAGTGTGACATCCACAGCAAATATCTGGAGATCCATAAAGTCATTCAGCATACAACAAACGTAGTTCGCTCTAGACGTGAACCACATTTATTGGGGGGCATTTGTTAACCCCTACGGTAGAACAAAAAGGAAGGGGAATAAAATATTTTGCCAAATCATTACACATGCCTGCTATAATCAGAAGCCCATTCTGATATCTCTGCCAAAACTGCACCGTAGCTACAGTGCCCATATCCCTGCGAACGGCGCCAAACTGTCGTGTCACCCGCGTGTGGAGAGCTGTTCAAGCAAGTCGTTAAATACGATGATGGGACGAACCTGCTACTACTGCTCTCCTCCCACGACACTTCCACATTCGCTTCTTTCCGTCATCTGCTCCTCTCCCACACTCCCGAAATCCCAAACCTTCGCAAGACCTCCGCCTCTCTACCCATCGGCCTCCCCGTCCTGATTCTCTCGATCCACAGAGAGAGAGAGAGAGAGAGAGAGAGAGAGAGAGAGAAGAGTTTCCATACCTCCTCACCAAGCAGCCAAACTCTACCCTAGCCCGACGCATCCTCTTCCTCTGATCCTCAAGCCGCTCCACTATCGGGACCTCCTCAAATCTCTGAACCCTTACCTAGCCGAGCTCCGCCTCTGCCCTTCTTCGGCTCCTTGGTCGCTGTCCAAATTTGCTCCTTCCACGACTTCCCTTCCTACGGGATAGGGAGTTACGACATTTTGATCGGACGAAACAACAGGAGTTCGCTTGCTGTGAGGGTAACTTTCTCCCTTAGCGTGATTCTTCGGCCCAATCCCGCAAATTCGTCGAACTTGGGATTTAGGCATTTTTTTATCTAATTAATTATAGATTAATTATAATTAATCTATAATTAATTTAGATATTATTAATTTATAATTAATTATAGACTAATTATAATTAATTAAATATAGTTAATTATAATTAGTTTACTACTAATTATAAGTTAAAATAATCTATTTATAATTAATTTTAAATTAGATGTAATTAATTAGAAATGATTAATTATAACTAATTTATTATTAATTATAAATTAGAATAATTAATTTATAATTAATTTTAAATTAAGTATAATTAATTAAATATAATTAATTATAATTAGTTTATCATTGGTTATAAATTAAAATAATTAGTTTATAATTAATTTTAAAATTAAATATAATTAATTATAAATTAAATATGATTAATTATATTTAGTTTGAAAATAGTTACAAAATAAATTAATCTAATTTATGATTGATTTTGAATTAATTCAATTAATTATAGATTAAAATATAATTAATTATAATTTACTTTTAATTAATTGTAAATTAAGTTCAATTAATTTATAATTAGTTTAAAATTAAACATAATTAATTATATATTAATATAATTAATTACAATAAATTTATAATAAATTATAAATTAAGTTTGATTAATTTATAATTATTTATGAATTAATATAATTAATTATATGTTAAGTATAATTAATTATGTAATTTATAATTAACTATAAATTAAAAATACCTTCTCTCGCCTCGATCTACGTGCCAACCTCAATGGTCTCCAAGGTATAACTTCTCAACCTTAAAACTCCGAGAGCCCATTCTCGTCGTTTGCGGCGGACCGGAAAATCACCTATGCATACGCTTTATTGTGCGTGGTGGGATGGGACCCCGGTGCGGCGCCCACGATGAGGCAGGTGATCACCTAAAATCTCATCCTCGGCGTTCGTGTCGAGCCGACAAACCGCCTATGCACGCGCTTTATTGCGCGTGGTGGGAAGGGAACCTGGAGCGACACCTACGGCGAGGCGGGTAAGCCCTATACACGCTTTTCTTAGCATGGTGGGGACAATTTTAAGTACCCGTACGCGGCTCTGTACCTGAGGGAAAATAACTGCCCTTCTTTTGAAACAAGTACCGTCAAAGGCCCCATGCACGTGCTTTATTGCACGTGGTGGGAATGAAGACCACGGCCGAGGGGTCTAAGGACACCTACCATGCACACGCTTTATTGCGCGTGGTGGGAAGGCCCAGACTCTTGTCGTTTTTTCCCCTAAATAGGGGAGACGCCGGGAGGCTGCCGAAATTTCGGGTGAATTTGAGACCGTACCTGGGCTTGTTTGAACTCAAAAGGAAAAGACATGAACTAGAATTCGAATTTAAATGAACAGCAAAAACTTTGAAATGAACAATGAAAGGGACTTGAATGAACATTTAAACTCAAGTCAAAACTTAAATTTGATCAAAGGAAACTTGAACTTGAAACAAATAACAACAAGTTGGATTCAGGCTTGAGCTTGGTATGGACAGCAGGGAACCATTTCTTGAACTCAAATGAGTGAACAACAAGGACTGTAGGGGACCTGATTTACATTTGAATGAACAAGAACAAGGAACCTTGACATTGAACTTGAACTCGAACGAACAAGTTTTAGAAAATAAAACTCATGATCGCATAGGAAATATAAAAGTGCTTATCAATAATCTTGATTACCCAAATAAGCATCAACGAATAGAACTTGGACCTAAAATTGATTGGGATGTAAGGACTTTTGCTTGAATGCAAATAACAAGATTTAAACTTGCGCTTGTTGCTTGAACTCAAACGAAGACTTGATTTTGAGCCAACAAAGGACTTATGACTCAAACCCGAACGAGTACAGAAAACTTAAGCATTTGAACTTGAAGACAAAAGACTTGAACCAAATTTGACAGCACATGGAATCAAACTCGATTTTAATGAATGAGCCACCAAATCTAAATGCTTAATGAATCCTGCTTAATGATTTGTGATGGGTTAGAGAAAGCTCTTATACCCCAACCACTAACAACAATTTGATTCCAAGAAGATACACCAAAGAAGGAGATTAAATGCAAATGAACAAGCAAAGATTCATGTTGTATCATTCTCCTACAAGCGAGCACACTGATTTACATGCAAGCAAGGATAGAAGGTCATAGAAAAATGCAAATGCCCACTACTGGGGGTGGAAATTTTGTTGCAAACGCAGTCATTCCCCCTACGAGCAGGAGGGGTCAATGTGCACTAAACACCTCAACCTTCCTACAAACAACCAAGTCTCTTGCAAACACATATTGCAAGCACTAATGAAAGTTCATAATATCTTGGAGGTACAAGGGACAGTCACAATAAGCTTAATCATATGCTCATGAACAAAAGTGTGAAGACGATGCAGCAAATACAGTCAAGGTTCACTGGCAGTCTATTCATAGATAAGAGTCAAAAGCATGGCATGCACATGATAGACTGCATGAAGATGATAACAAGCAGCATGTGATGAACACTACGACACTCCTACAGTCAACAATAGTGCAGTGTCAAGCAAGAGAATTAATCCCCTACAAACCAATGACTGTTGTCTTAGGATGGCAGACTCGTCCCTACAAGCAAGTACAATCATCATACCATCTGAGATTGGTGAAAGGTGGATATGAAGCAAGCACAATGGTTCTTCTACAAGTATGTCCGAGAGATCGTGGTGAACATAATCATTTCTTGTGAGCAAGAACCGATGATACAACACACTTGTGGATAGCAATAGTGGTTATACCGTAGGTACAATGAACCTTTATGGACACAAGAACAAACAACACCTGCAGCAGCGGTGATTGAGATGCTGCAAGTACGTTGGGTATGGGAATAACTCGATGCACAGAGAAGGACACCTCCGATGTTACATCTTGTAGAGATCTACTACACTACAGAACTTGAAAGGATTTCTCTTTAGGGCTGCAATCATTGATTTCCAGCCAACAGCAGGAAAAGGTGATCATGACATAACTAGAAAGTTGCTTGTTGATTTCTATATGAATCATAAGGAGAGAAAGCCGGATCAAATCATTATGGAGTGAGTGAGTCTCAGTTCAACCAAGTCCTGAATGCTGAGCTGAATAAGAGTATTGAGGCTTGCAAGTTCCTCGATGAATGGTGGTCGTGTATCCAATACACTATCCACAGACAAATGTTGAAAGATTATGACGAACACAGGCTCCTATAAGTTATTATAGGAGGCCCGTAGTACATCTGCCAAATATCCAAAAAATACCCCTGCACATGCACCATAGTTTGTATACACTTAGGTACACAAAGGGGTAAATAAAATTACAACCCGCATGGGCTCCGGTGAGCGTGTTATTGGTACACACGTAACGTCTAGGGATGCTACTCGGGTTAATAAACAAACCCAAGTTCGAGCCCGATCCTTCTATACAGGTAGATAGGAGTCGACACGGCTCAAACCATAAAATAAATATATGGTTGGGAGATCGACCAAAATATTTGTTTTATAGTTCATATTAGGCCTTCAAGGCCTTCAACAAAGAAAGTTCATCAATAAAGGTCTGAAGCCTACGAAACCCGATCCTCTGTCGACATCTTGATAGAGTGGACAAGGTTCAATCCATAAATGTGAATGACCCCAAACACCCCAATGATGGCCGTGTTGAATGTAAGTCTCAACCGGAGGGGTTCACAAGCACTTTCAAATGCCTCCCCAAATCCCAAACTCCTACAACATCCAAAATCAAAAAAAAAAATTCCAAAATCTAAAAAATATTTAAAACTGAAATCCAATCATCAACTACTTAAAGTATAAAATCCATCCACCCTCCGCAACAGTTTGTCGAGGTGGGCAAATCTGAAAATAACTGCAGCTCATAAAGAGTTAATGCCTGGTCGAAAATATCACTAGGATCCATTCTCAAATAATCTCCTGCCAGCAAGGACGTGGTACGAGTCCTCTAACCGGCAGTTTCGCCGCCAAATGGCACTGCGGGATAAACGGTTATGACTCGGGGCCCTCTGAACTAGGTGGTCGCCGCCAAATGGGACCATTATATTATGGTTATGGCCAGAGCCCGTATGCTCCCCAATGGCATCAAATCCTTGAGATATGAATCAATAGGATATGATCGATAAGGCACAAAGCCCTCTGTTAGCTAAGGTGGATTCAAATTTGTCCCCTTAGGCAAATATTCAACCTAGGTCTACAAGGTACCCTTGGACGAAGCAACCCATCGTTGCCGACAAGGATCCTTCTGTCAGGTTTGGTCGACTACCTCCTCTGACTAAGTAGACCAGGGACCACGATGACTCGGGACGACGGAACCATGGGATCTTGATCGGGTCTATCATCCATTCCCCCACCATCCGCTTTAAAGTGCAAGGTGGTGAAACTTTCAATTTTAAATATCAATCACGCATCCCTAAACTTCAAAACCTATGCTGCTGCTATATGCCAGACTCACGTATCGTTACGTATCTGATTGACAACTAGCCTTAATCGAAAGTTCTCTCTCGTTATCGGGAGGGGTAATTAACTATAAGGGCTTGCGCCTATAGGAAACCAGAACTCAGATCATAAAGTCCTCACAAAATGAGGGTGAAATCTCTGGGTAGTGTCTTATCTACAATCCATCTGCCTTTCAAAATTTACCCCGGAACTTGATCTGTTAAAACTTCCCCCTTACAAAGCAAAGTAAGTGGAGGCCAGGGCCGAATTTTCGGAGCCCACAGCTAATAAAAAAGCCGAATCAAAGTCCTTATAAGACTGTCATATAAAACTTTCTTCTTGAGGCAGAAATAAAATTATGGTACTAAATTTTTATGTGCTTCTATTTTATCAATCAAATGGAATAGTAAGTATTTTCCCTTAACTAATTCTCTTATCCATTTTGTAAGTCACTCAATAATATAGTACAAGAATCAAAGAATACATGCACACCTTACTATGTTGGTATAAGTAACTTTAAGGAATCAATCAAATAATCACAGAAGAGGTCAACCAAGAGATATAATCAATAAAGAAATGTCCCCTCAAGAGGGGAAACTGCACCAATAAGATCAAAAAATAAATAGACATTCATTCACATGGAGCTTACCCTGAAGGAGCTCGATCATGAAAGTACACACCTAAGGCAGATTTGACTGAGGAACTCACCTCAATAGGACTCAACCCAAGGAGGTACTTGTCTTATGCGAACTCACACAAACTAAAGACTCGCTCCACCCAAGGTGACTCACCACTCTCAAAGGAGAACTCATCTAAATTACTACTAACCCCACAATAACATCCTTAGGAATTATTGAAATCCCCAGCTCAAAAGAAATCGCTCAGAACACCCGCCTAATAAGCGGTCTTCAAAAGCACCTACCACAGACAATAGTAGCCAAAACATATTAAAGATGATAGTCCATGTGCAACAATAAAGTTCTATCCTGAGTCTGTAATAAATAAATCATACATGATTTTTTATTTCTTTGCTATAACCTTTCATAATCTATAACAAACTGCTTGAAAGGCATTTTCAAAAATCTTTATGCTAATTTTACTATTCCTAGAGAACAGCGAATTGCAAAGCTAATTTTCTTAGTCACCCACTCACTCACTCTCCTACACTTGCGTTAATTGTCTAATTAGATTCGCTAGTAGGGTCAAAGTATTGCCAATGAACAAATATGATTCAAACATATATATCCTCTTATTTAGATAAAATTGATATCTTTTACCATATACTCATTTTAAATTACAATATGATGAACATCATTTGCCTTACGGGTATTGCTTATATTATGCATATAATGATTATTACGTTATTTATCTTAAATAAAATTTATAATCTATTTCAATAGCAATTAATAAATTTTATAACACCATTTTTTTTAAATAATATTTCTATCCGGCATTAAGTGCTTATTTAATAACACAAGGCATGATGTGTCATCTATTACAAAAAATCAGGACAAGGAAATGGCATATTTAACAAATGCAGCAGCAGCCTCAAATCTGTAACTCGTCTTTTTTTTTTTTTTTTTTTATAATTTCCTCTTAATCCAGTCTTCTACAAAGAGAAAAGTAGACAAAACAATAGGCAGTAACTGAACATACTAAAAATTGCCCTTCCAAAAAAAAAAACATGATTCGTAGTCCACCCCGCTCCAGTTCATTCCAATCAGCATTTTTTTCTTGGTGAAGAAAGCAGCAAAGTGGCACTTTCAAGAAATTTGGGTGCTTAACTTTTACAACGCTTCAACATAGATGTTAACATACTTGAACTTAATCACATGGACTTTGTACGAGTTAAGAAATACCTTGGTGTTTTGAGTGCCAAGCAGGTCAAAATCAATCAAGCAACCCTAAACATTTGTGCTGGCATGACCATTAAACCAGTTATCTCAGCTTCCTCAATGGTAGTGAATTTCCAAAAACCTTCTCCAGTTCACTTGCTTCAATCTTGAGATCATTCAAAAGCTCCATTTCTTCCTGACCAAGGCCTTTCAAGAAGAATTCTACATCCCGTTTGAATTCACTGAATCCCTCAACAAGCCTCTCAAATAGGGTCAACTCAGTCTCGCCCACCTTTGCAACCTCGTCCTCAATCAGCTCGACTTCTCTGATAATGGTTTTCTCACCTTCCTCCACAGTTTTCTCTAGTCTTTCTACTAAGGGAGGTTCAGGTCCGCAGGTGTTGTCCGTAGTAATGAACTTGGTGAAATCTTTTCCAACTCTTTTTGCTGCTTTTTCAAGTTCAGGTATTATGGTTTCAGGTAGTTTTGGACTCCTTGTGTACACAACTGCTCCTCCATAGCCATCCCATGCGTCATTTCTACCACGATAGTAGATGAATATATAGTCGTCGGGCTTGTTCTCCACTTTAGAAGATAAAATGTACCTGTGCATTGCATGAACAAGGCTAATGATTATTCTCCACAGGCTGAGGATAAACTTTAAAAAAGAGTTGAATATTTACATGTGAAAACAGACCATGTTAGAGATGAAAAAACATCAAGGTTGGCTTTCCAATAAGAAAGTCTTGAAGGTTCTGTATGGATTGGAGGAAAATGAAGTAATTCAAATGGCATACATGTAATCTACAGCTTGAATATTAATTAACAATCATTAATTTGAGATTTTCAACCTTTTTTTTTTCATTTTTTCTTTTACATAAGTTCATACTATAAAAAAAATAAAAATAAAAAATAAATAAAAGTTCATACTATCCAAAAGAGAACTGATTGCCTTTTCAGATTTAATTTTCAAATGCCTTGCTTACCCAGCGATTTTATAGTTCACTCCGCTATTCCGAGCTATCTAAATTACATAAATATTTGCGGCTAAAAATTTTCTTGCAAATTCTAGATAATATCAACAACCTACGTAAGGAAATATAAATATATGTAGGCATACATTAAAAAGATATTTGGCTTGATAAAAATGATCAGTTTTTCCAATCTTTTGTAATCTTTTGTGCGCATGAATGTTTTAAATACATCATCGTCAGCTACAACGATGCAATTCACAGGGCATAATTTCGGTTTCCAAATGTCTTGCTTGCTTATGTGATTTTGTAGTTAACAACGTAGTTTTTAGATTTTCAATACACTTTAGTATCACTCCCAAGCATCATATAATGTTTCACATTCATTCAAACTTAACAAAATTTTTTTATCTCATTGCGCAACTTTGTACTGTCATACGGAAGAAGTTAGCAAGGAATTTTTTAGCAAATTTTTTTCCAAGTCATATGAATTAGTTGTTAGTTCTTTGATCCATTTCTGAAAGAAAAGGAAAATATTCAGAGATGAATGACATCATCAATGATATCATAATACTTCAAATTACCACAAATCTCAAGCAAAACTGTAATGTAAGCATTGGTATATTCACTTGCTACTAAACTATATCGTTGATTGAATCATGTGCAAGGTCACGAATTTGATCTTAACAATAGAGTCATATTCACATTTTGTAACAAATCTCGTAGTGTCCGGTTGATAATATAAATCATCTTTCAGAATCAGCCATAGTGTCTTTTGATTTCCTTGATTGCTTCTCATTCTCTTTCTATTTATTAGAAATGTTAACTCAGTCTCAAAATCAAAAAAGAAATATATCATCTCACTTCCAAAACATCACAAACATGAGACAAAAATACCTAACTTGAAACAAAAACAAGAGCCTTATTTTTTTTTGAAAAGTGCATGAAGCAAATGCATTAAAATGAAAGAAAGTAATTACATACTCATAGCATCACACTCCTCCTTTAACAATTGAGAAAAGGAAGGAGGAATGTGGTCCAAACTAAAGTCATCCCAAATAAAACTTCCACTAAGAGCATAGTTAGCACATAAATCTGCTAACTTATTGTAATCCCTATTTACCCAATTAAAAATAACATTGTTGACCACCAGATGTAGAACAAAAAAAAAAGAGAAAATCCTGCAGATGTACCTCGTACCCATCGGACCCACGAATTCTGTCGGTACCTCGCTGAAACGGCGCCGTTCGAGTCTCTATCCCGGAAATCCTGCCCAGATTCTGCGATCCGTAGCCCCTTCGCGTCGTTAAAAGGGAGAGGAAACGAAGCCAGTTGGGGCGTTCTCAACTTCTTCCCCTCTCGCGACCTTACCCCTCTTCCCTCTGCCCTATCCCGTCGCTAACCTTCAAGCCGAAGCCAGAGGCTCCGACTCCACCTTCTCCTATCCCGTCGGCCTCCACTGCTTCTCCGACCAAGTCCCATCTGAACCGCAAGCCAGGGCCAGGACCCGACCATCAAACCTCTCCGATTCCTCCAATCCCGTCGGTCCGCAGAGAGAAAGAGAGAGAGAGAGAGAGAGAGTACCGAGCTCCTCTTACCTAGCCGAAGCCCCCAACCTCCTTCGACGATACTCCCTCCTCTGTCCGATCGGAAGCCACGACAGGAGTCGCTCGCCGTGAAGGTAACTTTCTTCCCCTCGCGTGCTTTTTCGGCCAAATCCCGTAAATCAGCCGAGCTGGAGAAGGGAGGGGGATAGTTTAATTAACATTAATTAAAATTAATGTTAATTAAATTTAATTAATTGTTTTTTTATTATTATTTTATTATTATAGTTAATTATCTTTAATTATAATTAACGGTTATTAATTATAACTAATTAATACTTAATTATAGTTATGAGTTAATTAATAATTATTAATTAATCATTAATTATAATTAGTTAATTAGTTATAATTAATCATTTATTATTGAATATATTTAATTATACTTAATTTTTAGTAATTAATTATCAATTATAATTAGTTACATATTTATAACTAATTATTTATAATTAATTTTGATTAAGTATAATTAACTATAGCTAATTATTATTAATTAAAATTAATCATTATTAATTATAGTTGCCTATAATTAATAATGATTAATTATAATTAATATTAATTAGTAGTAAAAGAAGAGTTTTCTTCTCCCACTTTTGCCTCGATCCATGTGTCAACCCCGACACCGCCAAGGTATAACTTCTAAACTCAAAACTCCGAGAACTCGCTCTCGAAGTTCGCGGCGGACCGGAAAACCGCCTATACACGCTTTCATAAGCGTGGTGGGATGGGACCCCGGTGCGGCGCCTACAACGAGGCGGGTAATCACCTCAAAATCCTATCCTCGGCGTTCGTGTCGAGCCGGCAAACCGCCTATACACGCTTTCTTAAGCGTGGTGGGAAGGGAACCCGGTGCGACACCTACGGCGAGGCGGGTAGGCCCTATACACGCTTTTCTTAGCGTGGTGGGGACGATTTTAAGTACCCGTATGCGGCTCTGTACCTGCGGGGAAACAAATGCTTTGCTTTTTCAGGTACGTCGAAGCCCCATACACGCTTTCTTAAGCGTGGTGGGGGACTGAAGACTTTACACGGCCGCGGTGTCCTCGAAAGAGGGCACCTACCATACACGCTTTCTTAAGCGTGGTGGGAAAGGCCCAGTTTTCCGTTGTTTCCCCTAAACGGGGGAGATGCCGGAATGCTGCCGAAATTTCGGGTGAATTTGAAACCATACTTGGACCTGATTTGGACTCAAGTAAACTCGAACGAACTAAAGTACAGAAGACTTGAACATAAATGAACTTTAACTGAAATCAAACTTGAATCGACTTCAGACTACAGTGGACTTTTGAATGTTCAAACGTTTGGACAACATGACATTGAACTCGAACTCAAGTGAAGAACCAAGAACTTTGATTTGAACTAAACACAGTAAATATGAACTTGAATTGAATATACAAGTTGACTATGCGAGTTGAACATTTGAACTCAAATAAGAACTTGAGTGGGACCTCAAAAGACTTTGAACTTTGGACAAACAAGAGACTCAAACTTAAATGAATTCAAAAGGACTCAAGTTGGACTTGTGGACCTGAGATTGATTCGAGGAAAGTGGTATTGAACAAACAAGAATGAACAACATTATATGAGATTCAAATTTGATATGAAGACCAACAAAGATTTCCAGTTTGGCTACAGAGAACTTACAAAATGTGGACCTGAATTTGATTTGGACAACAAGACTTGTACTCAAGTTTTGAACCATATTTGAACTTCAATCATTTGAACAAGCCACTAAATTCAAGCTAAGCAAGGGCTCGAGTGCAACAATAAAGACTCAAACTAGACTCGGATTTGAAATGACATGAACTTGATTGAACACAATGAACTCAAGTGAATATAAAGGGGGTTGTTCTTGCAAACTATTAGGCTCCAATGAGCTAAAACTAGGATGTTGGAATGCACAAACTAAATATACAAGAAGGTGTGAAGACTTATGATGAGCTAAAGAATTACAAATGCCATACACTCTGTCATGCATCAATTAACAATTCAAGGATTAATATGCAAGTGAAAGTGTAAGAATCCTTAGTAGACAAGAGACCCCAGAGATAATCCACTTGCAAGCAAAGTTTAGAATGAAAAGTATGATGAACAAGCCTTCAGTGCATTCAAACAAATACTCCTAAACAAGATTTGGAGATCTAACAATCTCTCCATGATAGGCATGGTGAATATTAGAGCCTACAATGATTACCCGAACTATCTGTGATATTATCATGGCAAGCATGCATTCCTAACCACTACGAGCATAAAGGGAGCGATCGTTGTAGTACTCTAGAGTTAACACTGAGCAACGCACAAGTGATCATGCCTATCTACTACAAATACAAGACCAAGATGCAGTCAAATGCATTGGACCCTACAAATAATGAGGATCAAAATGTCTGAAGAGATCAATGGTGGGTAGAGTTCACCCGACAAACAACAATCTCCTTGCAACAGGCACCAAGTGTATTCTGATTACAAGTAGCGATAGTCAACATGTAATGACTTGCAAACTAAAACATATGGAGAGATCGTCAGTGAATGTGGTTTAACCCTCAACCAACATCAAGTTACAAATGAGCGTACTGATCTGCATGCAACCAAGAGCAAAAGATCTGCAATACATACGACTCCCCTACAAATACAGGTGTACGCACCACATGTCATCTGTGGGTAGATACAAAATGACTCCAGTAAATGCAGTATCCTGAAGTCGATCCAAATCTATGAATGAATACATCTACCTACCTACAAGTGGTAGTAGGGGAGATCGTACAAATCCCCAAACGACAGTCCCCCGCACGTACACTGTAGTTTGTATACACATAGGTACACGAAAAGGGTAAAAGCAATCATAAACCCGCATGGGCCCCGGCGAGCGTGTTATTGGTACACACGTGACGTCTAGGGATGCTGCGCGGGTTAATAAGTGAATTCCAGTTCGAGCCCGACCCTCCTATACGGGTAGATAGGAGTCAACACGGCTCGAACTATTAAATAAATATACGGTCGCGAGGTCGACCGAGATATTTGTTTTATACAGTTATATTAGGCCTTCAAAGCCTATAATCAAGAGAATTCACTAACAAAGGGCATGAAGCCTACGAAAACCCGATCCTCTGTTAGCAGGTAAACAGAGTTGACAAGGTTCAATCCACAAATATCAATAATCCCAAGCACCCCGATGATGGCCGCGTTGACAGAAGATCTCAACCGGAGGGGTTCACAAACACTTTCAAAATGCCCTCAAACCTCAAATATTTTTAAGTGACTTCAAGGTCACCCCGATGATGGCCATGTTGAGTGAAAATATCAATCGGAGGGGTCCATTTCAAATATCTCAAAGTACCACCCAAACTCCCACAAAATTCAAAACTCCACAAAACTTCCAAAATCCCAAATTCCCTACAAAATCCAATCTTCTGAAAAATCCCAAAATCCAAAAATCTTTCAAACTCCAGATATTTAAAAATTGAAATCCACCCATCAACCACTTAAAGCAGAACACATCCACCCTCCGCAACAGTTTGCCGAGGTGGACAAATTAAAATTTACTTCAGCTTGCAAAGAGCTAATGCCTGGTCGAAAATATCACTAGGATCCATTCTCAAACAATCTCCTGCCAGCAAGGACGTGGTACGAGTCCTCTAACCGGCAGTTTCGCCGCCAAATGGCACTGCAGGATAAACGGTTATGATTCGGGGCCCTCTGAACCAGGTGGTCGCCGCCAAATGGCACCATTATATTATGGTTATGGCCAGAGCCCGTATGCTCCCCAATGGCATCAAATCCTTGAGATATGAATCAATAGGATATGATCGATAGGGCACAAAGCCCTCTGTTAGCTAAGGTGGATTCAAATTTGTCCCCTTAGGCAAATATTCACCCCAGGTCTACAAGGTACCCTTGGACGAAGCAACCCATGGCTGCCGACAAGGATCCTTCTGTCAGGTTGGGTCGACTACCTCCTCTGACTAAGTAGACCAGGGACCACGATGGCCCGGGATGACGGAACCATGGGATCTTGATCGGGTCCATCATCCATTCCCCCACCATCCGCTTTAAGTGCAAGATGGTGAAATTTCTAATTTTAAATATCAAATCTCCAATCTCCAATCTTTTAAATTCCCAAATTCTCTAAACTTCAAAAACCCATTGCTGCTACTATATGCCTGATGCACGTATACGACTAGCCTTAATCGAAAGTTCTCTCTCGTAACCGGGAGGGGTAATTAACTATAGGGGCTTGCGCCTATAGGAAACCAGAACTCAGATCATAAAGTCCTCACAAAAATGAGGGCGAAATCTCTGGGTAGTGTCTTATCTACAAACCCATCTGCCTTCCAAAATTTACCCCGGAACTTTAATTCGTTAAAACTCCCCCCAGAAAAGCACAAAAGAGCGGGCGGAGGCCGGGGCCGAATTTTCGGAGCCCACAGATTTCTGGCGACTCCGCTGAGGAATGGTTTCTCTTTCCATCTTTGGCTAGTCATCTCAGTACTATCGTAGCAGTCAAATCAACGCAGATTTAAAATTTTGAATCTCTCAAAATGATCATTCAGTGAATCAAAATTTTGAATTTTCAAAATTATCGTTAAAACAAATTTATCAGGATAACGTATTTAGCAGTATTTTAAATTTATATTATTTGAATTTGCTCGCTAATGTTATCTATTTTTGTTTTCTATTCTGTGCAAGTCTCTGCATTTTTGAAAGTGTGGGGTGATGTATCAAATTTTGATCACTAACCCTTACCTTTCATTTATGCAGATGGATCTACAGAACACACCAATGACTGTCCAGCTGGGACAAGGAGCCAGGATCCAACTGGCGAACGCTATCATTGAGACAGGGAATGCTGGAGCTACCATCCAGTTTGGTAGCATCGACTTCCCCGCTGTTATTGAAAGGGCCGCCGCCATTCCTACGAATGGCAGAAATACTGAAGGGCCTGCTAGGAGGCCGCACTCTGCTGGAACTACCACTCGTCGTGTGCACCTGCCGGCACAACGACTTGCTGCTGTTGAAAATCCTCGTGGAAGGATCTCTGTGTTTGAACGGCTGTCGCAGCCAGAAATTCCGGCCACCAAAAGGGTTGTAGCCGGAGGAAGGATCTCCGTGGTGACGACGAACACCACACATCTGCCAACCGGGTTACCTGCACCCGTGAAGAACACTTCTGAGGCTTCCTCATCTGGAGGAAAATTGACCAGGAGGCAGAGAAGGAAGATGAATGCTGAGCTCCGAGCTCAACAACAACTCTCTGTCCACCCATCCAACTTGCCGGCTCAAGAGCCAGAAGCTACAATCCCTACCCGGAATGGGTTTGCGAACCTGAAGTGGGTAAAAAGAAATAGCTCCTCTGGAGAGCTAAAGAAATCATTCTGGGAGCAACGGCCTGAGGTCACAGTTCCTCCAAGGAAGAAAGAACCTGAAACCCTATCAGCTCGGGTCTACAGGGTACTAAAGACTGTAAAGGAGAAGGGTCTGAAGATAAAGAAATTCCAAAGGCCATTAGTTGTTGAGACCAGAAGGACCCCTCCGAGAGAAAGGCTGTCTTATGATTTGATAGCCGAAAGAAGAAGAAAACAAACCCCACGCGGTGAACATCGGGGTGTGACACCTGAACCACACATTCAGGGATCCACCGCCGAAAGGTCCCGGTGGAAGGGAAAACAAATCTGGAGGCCAAGGCCTCGCAGAGAAGAAAAGAACGAAAGAAAGACTGAGTTAGGCGTGACATCCGGTAAAGCTTCCCGGAAATCCGCCCCCATCAGTAAACAACGTCAAAAGTGGGTCCAAAAGAAGGCCCATGATGATGCCAATTCCGACGGTAGACACCTTGGAGAGTCTTCCAGGGGATCCCGTCGTTCTATGACCCCTCCCAATAATGAATCTAACTTCGACCGTAGCCCACGGGTTGAAGAGATCTTCCTTCCTGACCAAGAACCGGAGATCCAGTGGCGCCGCCGCTCGGAGATCCGAGTACTAGAAGAAGGAGAAGAAGATATGGGAGAAGAAAATATTGAAGAATACATGGAAGAAAATCTGGAAAAAAATCTAGAAGAAAATCTAGAAGAATACATTGAAGAAAATTTAGAAGATGTAAACAACACCTTGGACATGGAAGTGGTCTACATGGTGAGACACATCAATGTCGAAGAGGAGGCCTACTACGACGAAGGTGAAGATGATGATGACCGTTGGCAACCGCCTCCTAGACAAGTATATCGGCGCCGCCATGAAGCTGGGTCTACCACTGGCGGAGGTGGTCATTCTCAAGGAGAGGATGAAATTGAGGAGGTAGAAGGGAATCCCCCTGATCCTGAAAACATCACACTCGCTGATATGCGACGACAGATGAGGCGGCAAATGAGAGCCAAAGATAGAGAAATCTCTCAGTTGAATGAAAAGATGACGGAGATGATGGCTCAAATGACAATGATGATGCAGATGATGCAGAAGAATGCTGCAGTTGGTTCCATGCCCAATCCTCCCCCTGATCCTCCAAACTTTCAAGCGCCGCAAGTATCAGGAGTGCGTAGGACTCCTGAAGGTGGTAATGAAGTTAATAACATCACTCGTCAACCCACTCCGCAGAATATTGCGAGCACCTCCGAGCCTGTGACTGCTGCGCAGCTTGAAGGGATCATTACAGAGAAGATCAAGGCTATTATAGCTTTTGATCAGGCAGAAAAATTGGTAGGAAAAGGTCGCCCGTACCCAGCAGAGTACGATCAGGTGCCATACCCGAAGGGATATTCTGTGCCAAAATTCAATGCTTTTGATGGAAATAAAAATCCTAGACAGCACCTAGCACAATTCAAAGCCACTTGCGGGAACACTGGAGGAAATGACGCTCTACTCTTCCGACAATTCGTTAGCAGTTTGACGACAGCTGCTTTTGAATGGTACGCTGAACTACCAAACGACTCTGTAAAGACTTTTGCAGAATTAGAAAATATGTTCGTGAAGAGGTTCGCCAGTGCGACTGAGAAAATAACTATCGCTGACCTTGCTCTGAACAAGAGAAAGAAGGAAGAATCAGTAACTAAATATATCACTCGCTGGCGTAACTTGAGCATGAAATGTGAGCAGCAGCTAGAAGAAGAACATGCCGTACAGTTGTTAATGGGAAACATTGATGACAAGATGCAACCATTCCTGTGCATGGCTACTATCACCACATTTCAGGACCTGCTGGACAGAGTGGCCAAGTTTGAGAAATTGAACTTGTCAAAATCAGAAAATTATTCTGATAAGCCTAAGAAGACTAAAGCCTCAGGTGCTAGAAGAGGTGAGGCTGACTCCATATTTTTCTCCAGAGCTGATAAGGAGAAGCAGATGACGTATAACGTAGACAAAGGCAAGCAGCCGATGCTATATCAAGAAAAGCCTAAGCAAGTCTACAACCCTAACCCCCAGCCTAAGCTGATACTCGGGGGTAATGATAAACCACGAAATTATCAGGGCGGTGGAGAACGCCCGAGGCAGACAACGGGAACTGGTGATCGAACGTTCCCCTCCCTCAAAGACAAAATGAACAAGGAATATTCATTCAAGAGGGAAAGTGTCGCCAAATTATTTCGACAAGCATTGAAAGCGGGTTTAGAACTGCCAGAGTGCAAGAGACCCGAGGAGTCAAAACATAGTGGCGACCCAAACTACTGCCCATATCATCGGGTGATGAGTCATCCAATCGAAGATTGCTATGTCTTTAAGGATTGGCTTGAAAGAAAATATCGAAGGGGAGAGCTCACATTGTCTGACAATGTGCTGACTCATCCCAGCAAAGAATCAACTCGGGTAATTACAACTTCCTCCGTACCCCCAGTTGAAGAGAGAAAAAATGAAAAGAAGCCAGCTCAGGAGGAACAGTGGGAGACTGCGGTCTCTAAGAAAACTGTGAAAATGCTGAAACAGCTTGAAGGAGTTCCGGGTATAAAATGGAAATCTCATACGGAACCAGTGTTAAATCTGAAGGCATTACCTGTAGCACAAGCTCCTACTTCTAAACAATTTTCCAATCAAGCTGGCCCTTCAAAGTCTGGAAAGAAAAAGTCCTCCAAGAAGAAGACAAAACTGAAGAAGCCCAAGAAGAAAACGGCAACCCAAAGGGTTATAGATGGTCTGGATGAATACTACCAGACCGCGAGGCGTCCTATTAAGCTTGCTGACTTTATGTCAGAGCTCAAGATTGACGAAGCAGAAGAGGCTGATGAGGATCCTCTTCCCACAGAAGTCTGTCGGGTCATTTCAGCAACGCCAATAACTCTGACAAAAGAAAAATATGTCAGAGAGATGATCGTTGAAACTTGTCTGGCAACATCGTCAATGGACTACAGCTCAGAGGAGGATCTGCATTTTCCAAAGACAGATGAATCTGATCCCGATATAGCGTCGCAGATAGGACATGTAAATCCGGGAGGTGATTCTGAGTCAACGAATGAATCCCTAGACGCGACGATGGCAGACTCTGAAGAAAATGCACCGTCAAATGAGTCTGATCCAGAAGAGATCGCTCAAGTGCAGCTGAGAAGTGGCAAGATACTGCCACCTCCGCCAAAGAAAGGAATATCCAATAAGGATAAGGGAAAAGAAATAGTTATCAACGAAGACATTATCTCCGAGGATCCCAAGAAGAAAGATACTCCAGTCAGGGGAATAGATTATAATATCTTATCCCATCTGAGGAAGATTCCTGCCCAGCTCAGCATATACGACGCTCTGGTGATGTCCAAGGATCTTCGCGAGACTTTGATTCAGGCTCTCAAAGACCCCGAAAGATATGAGGCGTACTTCGCTGAGCGCAACCTGACTGAGGTCCTGCAAGCTCGAAATGAACCGTTCATCACTTTTACTGAGGACGACATGATGCTTGGGACGGCAGACCACAATCGACCTCTGTATGTTACTGCAGAGAGTGACGATTTGGTAATCAGTCGAATTCTGATCGACCCTGGATCCTCCATCAACCTCATGAGCTTAAAAGCGCTAAGTTCGTTGTGCCTCAACGTAGAGCACCTCGGGCCAGATAAGCTTATGGTACATGGCTTTAACGAAAAAGGGCAGAAAACCCTTGGATCGTTTATGCTCCCTCTTGTATTTGGGGAATTCCATACAGAAGCTAAATTTCATGTGATTGATGCGGACACTTCATTCAAGGCGCTCCTGGGTCGCCCCTGGTTGCATGAGTATGGCATCGTCCCATCAACACTACACCAGTGCATGAAGTACCTTAGGGATGGGGAAGAATTCAGGATCTCTGGTGATATTCAGCCCTTTGCGGTCCATGAAGCGACAGTCTATGAAGATGCGCAGTACTTCATGCCAAAGAAGCAAAAGTTATCAAGCTCTCTAAAGGCTCAAGCATCTAACCCAAAGAGTGCAAAGCAACCTGAACAGAAAGGTGAGAGGAAGCAGGTGGGGAGAAAGAAGGCAACGCCGACTCTTCCCAAAGAAGCTACCACTGCCACTTCTAAAGAAAGGAAACGTGTACCTCACCTTGGGAGCGACACAGATGAAGAGGATGTCACCTCTACAAAATCCCAGAAGGTATGCCATTCGATGGACGAATGGAGTAGGGAGGTCGCATATTCAAATGATGATTATGACTACGACTCTATCTACATGAACACGGTGCAAGAGGTATTCTCTAGAAGAATAGATAGCCTGTCAATCTCAGACAGCGTGCTTGTAGTCACTCGCGTTCCCCTACAGTATTTTAAAGAAATAATTCAACGAGATGTGCATAAAGTTGAAGAACTTGTAACCCTTTATCTGCCTCCAATCAGAAAGGGGATCGAGTCAGGGAATATATTCTACTCTGTAGGAAAGGATGAAGAAGTGAATCGTGATTGGGACCATGTCTTCGTCGATTCTGAAGAATTACTACCTACGAGGATACCTAGGTTTAATACCAAAGGTATTCAAAGAATGTTGCGAAAGTGGATCAATGTTCCCACCCCTAAACGACAACTTCGTATGTGTTTAAGTCTCTGGTATGGAAGGAATCCGCGTCCAATGCGGCGGAAGGAGATGAATGCATACAAAGGTATTGGATTCGTCAGGCGAAAATGCATCCGGAAGGAGACTTGCCGAGCCATCACTTGCAGGGAAGTTGAATCCAATGATGTTCCTGATAAAGAGGTCTATGAAGTTGATGATTACGATGATCAGCCTCTAGAGGCCAAGCCTGCACCAGAAGAGCTTGAAGATGGTGGACAGGCAACCACTATGGACGAACTAAAAGAAGTCAACTTGGGAACCGAGGATGACCCTCGCCCAACCTTCATTAGTTCCCTGCTGCCGGAAGACCAAGTGGAAGAGATAAAAGAACTCCTCTGTGAATTCAGGGATTGCTTTGCCTGGACATATGCTGAGATGCCCGGCTTATCCCCTGACGTAGCAGTTCACAGGTTGGCAATCAAACCGGATGTCGCACCCGTCAAACAAGCTCCAAGAAGAATGAGATTGGAGATTGAAGAACAGGTGATTGCTGAAACCAAAAAGCTCATAGAAGCGGGCTTCATCCGTGAAGAAAAATACGCTGACTGGATCGCCAATATCGTCCCGGTGAAGAAGAAGAATGGACAGATTCGTATCTGTATCGACTTTCGGGACCTCAACAAGGCGTGTCCAAAAGATGATTTTCCGCTGCCTGTATCCGAACTCCTAGTAGACAACACGTCAAATTATGACATGTTCTCGTTTATGGATGGATCGTCAGGATACAACCAGATCAAGATGGCTCCTGAGGATGAAAGGCATACGTCATTCAGAACGCCCATCGGCATTTTCTGCTACACGGTCATGCCCTTCGGATTGAAGAACGCTGGTGCCACCTACCAACGGGCGATGACCCGTATTTTTGATGAATTAATACATCAGAAGGTCGAATGCTATGTAGACGACTTGGTCGTTAAGAGCATAGATCGAAAGGATCACTTAAATGACCTGAGGGTTGTATTTGAAAGAATCAGGAAGTTCGATCTAAAGATGAATCCCCTTAAGTGTGCTTTCGGGGTCTCCTCCGGTAAATTTCTTGGCTATGTCGTTCGTCATCGAGGCATAGAAGTCGATCCCAACAAAATCAAGGCGATCATTGAGATGCCACCGCCAAGAAGCCTCCGTCAACTCCGCTCCTTGCAAGGACAATTGGCTTTCATTCGACGATTCATATCGAATCTGTCGGGTAGGTGCCAGCCATTTTCAAAACTGATGAAGAAAGACGTTCGTTTCAAGTGGGATGAAGAATGTCAGGAAGCATTTGACAGTATCAAGAGATACTTGTTGAATCCACCCATTCTCGCAGCGCCAATTCCGGGGAAGCCTCTTATACTGTACACGGCGGCACTAGAAGAGTCCCTAGGAGCATTACTGGCTCAGCACAATGAGGAAGGAAAAGAGAATGCACTCTACTACATCAGTCGGAGATTAATCGGAGCAGAGATACGATATTCTCCAATTGAGAAACATTGTCTGGCGTTGATCTTTGCAGTCCAGAAACTTCGCCACTACATGCTATCTCATAAAATCACCTTGATATCAAGGATCGATCCGCTGAAGTTCTTGATGACAAGACCAGCGTTGACAGGTCGTTTGGCAAGGTGGGCAGTGCTATTACTGCAATTTGATATAGTGTACATGCCACAGAAAGCAGTAAAGGGACAAGCTTTGGCAGATTTCCTCGCCGCACATCCAATCCCAGCTGACTCCCCGCTCAATGATGATTTGCCAGATGAACAAATCACGCAAGTTGATGAAGAAGAAAAGGTACCGTTTTGGGAGATGTACTTTGATGGGGCATCGTCTATCAAGTCTCCCAAACCTCCAAATCTTGCAAAGGCCCAAGCTGGCATCGGTCTAGTCTTTATAGAACCCGAGGGAGGCATAATGAGATTCTCGTTCAGTCTAACTGAACCTCGGACCAATAATGAAGCCGAATACGAAGCTCTAATAGCAGGACTGGAGATTGCAATTGATATCCAAATCACAGATCTTCAAATTTTTGGTGATTCTCAACTTGTGATAAATCAAGTCCTGGGCATTTACAAGATTTGCAAGCTTGAATTGGCCCACTATCACCGACGAGCTCTTGAGCTTCTAAAACAAATACCGAATGTCAGGATGACTCAGGTTCCTCGAGGAAAGAATGCAAAAGCAGATTGTCTAGCTAAACTGGCCAAGGAGCTTGCAAATGAGGATAAGAGGCCACCTATATTCATTGCGGTTGAAAACCGCCGAGTCTTAGAGCCAGCAACCCTACAATTCCCGCAGGCAGAGGGAATGCCAGGTTCAAGCCAACAGGATGTAGCCCCGGTTGATCCTCAACCTCCCCAACAAATCACTGTTAAAAATCAACCAGGGGAACGTCCAGCAGTAAAAAGACGAAGAACTGGTAGATTCTCAGAGTCGTGGTTGGATTGCCTAGATGTTGAAGTCGAAGACGATTGGAGGCAACCATTCGTCGACTACTTCAAAGAAAGCAAACTTCCAACAAATAAATCTCTGGCTGCACAAATTAGAAAAAGAGCATTGCGATACGCGTTTGTCAATGACACGTTGTACCGACGAGCTTTTGATCAAATGTGGCTAAGGTGCCTAGGGACTAAGGAAGCTGATAAAGTGGTGACAGAAGTTCACGAAGGACTCTGTGGAGCACACCAGTCAGGTCCCAAGATGGCCGCTAAAATTAAAAGAATGGGTTATTACTGGCCTACGATGGTGAGAGATTGTATCAACCACGCTAAGAAGTGCCACGAATGTCAGATTCATGGTGATGTTATTCATCAACCACCAAATCCATTGCACCCAACAATCGCATCCTGGCCATTTGAATGTTGGGGCACTGACATAATTGGGCCAATAGATCCGCCGTCATCGGCAGGGCACCGCTTTATACTGGCAGCAACAGACTATTTTTCTAAGTGGGCAGAAGCGGCACCATTCAGGGAAGTTACGTCCGAGCACGTGATCAACTTCTTTACCCACAACGTCGTCTACAGATTCGGTGTACCACGCCGCGTGATCTCAGACAATGGCACAGCATTCAAAAGCACGAAAATCTACAAGTTTGTAGATCGTCACAAGATTGACTGGCGGTACTCGTCTATATATAACCCAAGAGCCAATGGTTTGGCTGAGGCCTTCAACAAGACGCTGGTAAAGTTGTTGAAGAAGATCCTCACCAAGAATAAAAGAGAATGGCATACGAAGATGGCAGAAGCGTTATGGGCGTATCGTACGACCTATAAAACACCAACTAAAGCCACTCCCTACTCACTAGTATTCGGAGCTGAAGCCGTTTTGCCACTAGAAGTTGAATTACCGTCTCTTCGGGTCGCTATCCAGAATGAGCTTACTCAAGAGCAAAATGCTCGCCTAAGAATTGAGGAGCTCGATGCACTCGACGAAGTCAGGTTGCAAGCCCAACAGAACTTAGAAATCTACCGAGGAAGGATGGCAAAATCATTTGATCGGATGGTGCGTCCTCGATCCTTTCAAGAAGGGGAATTGGTCCTGGTGCTGAGAAGGCCAATCATCCCTCACCGAAAAATTGGTGGCAAATTCGTATCCAACTGGGAAGGCCCATTCGTCATCGAGAAGGCGTACCAAGGAGGAGCCTACCAGCTTATCGATCTGCACGGTCAGAGGCCTATGCCGCCGATCAATGGTCGACATCTGAAGAAGTACCATGCATAAGATTGCCCGAAGAAGTGTTATATTATTATGTATTTCATGCATATCTATATACACTTTACATTTTTACATTTTGAAATTCTCTTGTGTTCCAAGAATGCATTTCAAAATCTCCCTACAGGACAGGGGGCATTTTAAATATTTATTTGGGTCGACATCGTGCTACGCGCCGAGATCCCCAAATAAATATTTAAAATCACAAAATTTCAAATTTACTCCATTATGAAATGTCCCTGCGAGACAGGGGGCATTTTAAATATTTATTCGGGTCGACATCGTGCTTCGCGCCGAGATCCCCGAATAAATATTTAAAATCACCAACACAAATATTCTTTTATACTGAAGAATACAACAAATTCTTTTCAAAGTATGTGCAGGTGGTCTTTCAAAAGATCGAGACATCACCTTCTCCAACGTACAAAAATTTGAAAGTCAAAAAAAGAGACTTTCGCAACTACACACTCTAACAAATTGAGTCAGAACGACCTGAAGTCTTTCAGCAGCCTGAAGCTTAAGGTTCGAGTGGGTGTAAGAGGTCGGATCCAACACGCCCAAATATGGCCGGATCGCTGGCAGCTCCGTCTACTCAACACGCCATAAGTAAGGCCGTAGTAGCGGAACCCCCACTTCGTCAACTCGTCAGTAGGGACTGTAGGAAGCACGAAGGCAAATTTGACTCGACAAGTTCAAGTGATCGTAGTCTACTAAATTCTCCTAATTGACCGGAGAATCAAGGTTCCAGTGGGAAGGAGAAATCTCGAGCAACTACCGAATTCGCGTAGGCTCTAAATCTTCAACCACAAAGGAAGACTCAAAATCTATCAACTTCAGCAAAATCAGCATTGGGAAGCACATTTCCCCTAGCTCAAGTCTGAAGCCTGAATGGGTGTAAGAGGTCAGATCCAACAAGCCCAAATATGGCCGGATCGCTGGCAGCTCCGTCTACTCAACACGCCATAAGAAAGGCCGCAGTAGAGGAACCCCCATCTCAGCAACCACAGGGCGAAGAGCTGTCAAATCCCAGCTCGCCCAATCTGATGAACTCAAGTGACTTAGATTAAAGTCTCCTCAAATGGTTAAGGATCAGGATACTACCCAAGTTTGGTACTATCAACTGAATCCAAAGCCTGTAAATCCTTCAATAAATCCATAAAGCACAAAGCTAGGATCGAAGAAATTTTTCTTCAACAAGTCCACCAAAGCACAAAGCAAAGGACCGAAGAAATTATCCCAAAGTTCATGAAGAGCTTAAGGCTGAACTAAGGGGATTCCGTCATCAACAAGTCCGTCATGCACAAAGCTCTGGACCGATGACTTCTCGCCATCGACCTATTACAAACCTAAGGGTTTTGGTCACCGGCATCTGCTCCTTCATCAAGCCCGCCAAAGCTAGAAGCAAAGGGCCGAAGGTACAAATCACCTGACAAGTCAGTAGAGACAAATCAGGAAATTCTCCATCAATGTCCGCCGCACAAAGCACAGGACAAAAGGAACCAAAATCCCAGGGAAACTAAAGCTACAAGAAAGAGGTATCCCAAATGACATCTACAAATGTCCCTAGAGACTGGGGGCATTTTAAATATTTATTTGGGTCGACATCGCGCTGTGTGCCGAGATCCCCAAATAAATATTTAAAATCATCTACAACATGGAGTACAATCACAGAAATCACAAGAACCAATATATCAATCCCACTAAAGATTACAAATGCATCTGAAGATCCACGAAGGCACATAAATGGATTCTTGGAGATCTACAAAATGAGAATCATAGTGTGACGTCCAAGCAAATTTTTGGAGATCCACTAAATGACAATCTTAGTGTGACATCCCAGTAAACTTCTGGAGATCCACTAAGTGATCTTTGTGTGACATCCAAGCAAATTTTTAGAGATCCACCAAATGAAGATCTTTGTGTGACATCTAGAATAAATATCTAGAGATCCACAAAGGCAATCAGCATACAACAAACGTGGTTCGCTCTAGACGCATACCACATTTGTTGGGGGGCATTTGTTGACCACCAGATGTAGAACAAAAAAAAAGAGAAAATCCTGCAGATGTACCTCGTACCCATCGGACCCACGAATTCTGTCGGTACCTCGCTGAAACGGCGCCGTTCGAGTCTCTATCCCGGAAATCCTGCCCAGATTCTGCGATCCGTAGCCCCTTCGCGTCGTTAAAAGGGAGAGGAAACGAAGCCAGTTGGGGCGTTCTCAACTTCTTCCCCTCTCGCGACCTTACCCCTCTTCCCTCTGCCCTATCCCGTCGCTAACCTTCAAGCCGAAGCCAGAGGCTCCGACTCCACCTTCTCCTATCCCGTCGGCCTCCACTGCTTCTCCGACCAAGTCCCATCTGAACCGCAAGCCAGGGCCAGGACCCGACCATCAAACCTCTCCGATTCCTCCAATCCCGTCGGTCCGCAGAGAGAAAGAGAGAGAGAGAGAGAGAGAGTACCGAGCTCCTCTTACCTAGCCGAAGCCCCCAACCTCCTTCGACGATACTCCCTCCTCTGTCCGATCGGAAGCCACGACAGGAGTCGCTCGCCGTGAAGGTAACTTTCTTCCTCTCGCGTGCTTCTTCGGCCAAATCCCGTAAATCAGCCGAACTGGAGAAGGGAGGGGGATAGTTTAATTAACATTAATTAAAATTAATGTTAATTAAATTTAATTAATTGTTTTTTTATTATTATTTTATTATTATAGTTAATTATCTTTAATTATAATTAACGGTTATTAATTATAACTAATTAATACTTAATTATAGTTATGAGTTAATTAATAATTATTAATTAATCATTAATTATAATTAGTTAATTAGTTATAATTAATCATTTATTATTGAATATATTTAATTATACTTAATTTTTAGTAATTAATTATCAATTATAATTAGTTACATATTTATAACTAATTATTTATAATTAATTTTGATTAAGTATAATTAACTATAGCTAATTATTATTAATTAAAATTAATCATTATTAATTATAGTTGCCTATAATTAATAATGATTAATTATAATTAATATTAATTAGTAGTAAAAGAAGAGTTTTCTTCTCCCACTTTTGCCTCGATCCATGTGTCAACCCCGACACCGCCAAGGTATAACTTCTAAACTCAAAACTCCGAGAACTCGCTCTCGAAGTTCGCGGCGGACCGGAAAACCGCCTATACACGCTTTCATAAGCGTGGTGGGATGGGACCCCGGTGCGGCGCCTACAACGAGGCGGGTAATCACCTCAAAATCCTATCCTCGGCGTTCGTGTCGAGCCGGCAAACCGCCTATACACGCTTTCTTAAGCGTGGTGGGAAGGGAACCCGGTGCGACACCTACGGCGAGGCGGGTAGGCCCTATACACGCTTTTCTTAGCGTGGTGGGGACGATTTTAAGTACCCGTATGCGGCTCTGTACCTGCGGGGAAACAAATGCTTTGCTTTTTCAGGTACGTCGAAGCCCCATACACGCTTTCTTAAGCGTGGTGGGGGACTGAAGACTTTACACGGCCGCGATGTCCTCGAAAGAGGGCACCTACCATACACGCTTTCTTAAGCGTGGTGGGAAAGGCCCAGTTTTCCGTTGTTTCCCCTAAACGGGGGAGATGCCGGAATGCTGCCGAAATTTCGGGTGAATTTGAAACCATACTTGGACCTGATTTGGACTCAAGTAAACTCGAACGAACTAAAGTACAGAAGACTTGAACATAAATGAACTTTAACTGAAATCAAACTTGAATCGACTTCAGACTACAGTGGACTTTTGAATGTTCAAACGTTTGGACAACATGACATTGAACTCGAACTCAAGTGAAGAACCAAGAACTTTGATTTGAACTAAACACAGTAAATATGAACTTGAATTGAATATACAAGTTGACTATGCGAGTTGAACATTTGAACTCAAATAAGAACTTGAGTGGGACCTCAAAAGACTTTGAACTTTGGACAAACAAGAGACTCAAACTTAAATGAATTCAAAAGGACTCAAGTTGGACTTGTGGACCTGAGATTGATTCGAGGAAAGTGGTATTGAACAAACAAGAATGAACAACATTATATGAGATTCAAATTTGATATGAAGACCAACAAAGATTTCCAGTTTGGCTACAGAGAACTTACAAAATGTGGACCTGAATTTGATTTGGACAACAAGACTTGTACTCAAGTTTTGAACCATATTTGAACTTCAATCATTTGAACAAGCCACTAAATTCAAGCTAAGCAAGGGCTCGAGTGCAACAATAAAGACTCAAACTAGACTCGGATTTGAAATGACATGAACTTGATTGAACACAATGAACTCAAGTGAATATAAAGGGGGTTGTTCTTGCAAACTATTAGGCTCCAATGAGCTAAAACTAGGATGTTGGAATGCACAAACTAAATATACAAGAAGGTGTGAAGACTTATGATGAGCTAAAGAATTACAAATGCCATACACTCTGTCATGCATCAATTAACAATTCAAGGATTAATATGCAAGTGAAAGTGTAAGAATCCTTAGTAGACAAGAGACCCCAGAGATAATCCACTTGCAAGCAAAGTTTAGAATGAAAAGTATGATGAACAAGCCTTCAGTGCATTCAAACAAATACTCCTAAACAAGATTTGGAGATCTAACAATCTCTCCATGATAGGCATGGTGAATATTAGAGCCTACAATGATTACCCGAACTATCTGTGATATTATCATGGCAAGCATGCATTCCTAACCACTACGAGCATAAAGGGAGCGATCGTTGTAGTACTCTAGAGTTAACACTGAGCAACGCACAAGTGATCATGCCTATCTACTACAAATACAAGACCAAGATGCAGTCAAATGCATTGGACCCTACAAATAATGAGGATCAAAATGTCTGAAGAGATCAATGGTGGGTAGAGTTCACCCGACAAACAACAATCTCCTTGCAACAGGCACCAAGTGTATTCTGATTACAAGTAGCGATAGTCAACATGTAATGACTTGCAAACTAAAACATATGGAGAGATCGTCAGTGAATGTGGTTTAACCCTCAACCAACATCAAGTTACAAATGAGCGTACTGATCTGCATGCAACCAAGAGCAAAAGATCTGCAATACATACGACTCCCCTACAAATACAGGTGTACGCACCACATGTCATCTGTGGGTAGATACAAAATGACTCCAGTAAATGCAGTATCCTGAGGTCGATCCAAATCTATGAATGAATACATCTACCTACCTACAAGTGGTAGTAGGGGAGATCGTACAAATCCCCAAACGACAGTCCCCCGCACGTACACTGTAGTTTGTATACACATAGGTACACGAAAAGGGTAAAAGCAATCATAAACCCGCATGGGCCCCGGCGAGCGTGTTATTGGTACACACGTGACGTCTAGGGATGCTGCGCGGGTTAATAAGTGAATTCCAGTTCGAGCCCGACCCTCCTATACGGGTAGATAGGAGTCAACACGGCTCGAACTACTAAATAAATATACGGTCGCGAGGTCGACCGAGATATTTGTTTTATACAGTTATATTAGGCCTTCAAAGCCTATAATCAAGAGAATTCACTAACAAAGGGCATGAAGCCTACGAAAACCCGATCCTCTGTTAGCAGGTAAACAGAGTTGACAAGGTTCAATCCACAAATATCAATAATCCCAAACACCCCGATGATGGCCGCGTTGACAGAAGATCTCAACCGGAGGGGTTCACAAACACTTTCAAAATGCCCTCAAACCTCAAATATTTTTAAGTGACTTCAAGGTCACCCCGATGATGGCCATGTTGAGTGAAAATATCAATCGGAGGGGTCCATTTCAAATATCTCAAAGTACCACCCAAACTCCCACAAAATTCAAAACTCCACAAAACTTCCAAAATCCCAAATTCCCTACAAAATCCAATCTTCTGAAAAATCCCAAAATCCAAAAATCTTTCAAACTCCAGATATTTAAAAATTGAAATCCACCCATCAACCACTTAAAGCAGAACACATCCACCCTCCGCAACAGTTTGCCGAGGTGGACAAATTAAAATTTACTTCAGCTTGCAAAGAGCTAATGCCTGGTCGAAAATATCACTAGGATCCATTCTCAAACAATCTCCTGCCAGCAAGGACGTGGTACGAGTCCTCTAACCGGCAGTTTCGCCGCCAAATGGCACTGCAGGATAAACGGTTATGATTCGGGGCCCTCTGAACCAGGTGGTCGCCGCCAAATGGCACCATTATATTATGGTTATGGCCAGAGCCCGTATGCTCCCCAATGGCATCAAATCCTTGAGATATGAATCAATAGGATATGATCGATAGGGCACAAAGCCCTCTGTTAGCTAAGGTGGATTCAAATTTGTCCCCTTAGGCAAATATTCACCCCAGGTCTACAAGGTACCCTTGGACGAAGCAACCCATGGCTGCCGACAAGGATCCTTCTGTCAGGTTGGGTCGACTACCTCCTCTGACTAAGTAGACCAGGGACCACGATGGCCCGGGATGACGGAACCATGGGATCTTGATCGGGTCCATCATCCATTCCCCCACCATCCGCTTTAAGTGCAAGATGGTGAAATTTCTAATTTTAAATATCAAATCTCCAATCTCCAATCTTTTAAATTCCCAAATTCTCTAAACTTCAAAAACCCATTGCTGCTACTATATGCCTGATGCACGTATCCTTACGTATCTGATTGACGACTAGCCTTAATCGAAAGTTCTCTCTCGTAACCGGGAGGGGTAATTAACTATAGGGGCTTGCGCCTATAGGAAACCAGAACTCAGATCATAAAGTCCTCACAAAAATGAGGGCGAAATCTCTGGGTAGTGTCTTATCTACAAACCCATCTGCCTTCCAAAATTTACCCCGGAACTTTAATTCGTTAAAACTCCCCCCAGAAAAGCACAAAAGAGCGGGCGGAGGCCGGGGCCGAATTTTCGGAGCCCACAAACATGATCAAATTCTTTAATGAAAGAAAGAAAGTCAAATCCAATTTTCAAAATTCGCCTATCCATTCCGTTGAAATTGCTTTGCAAGCTCTTAATCACATTTGCATTATCTCCTTCAATTATGAGACCCTTGAATTGTATCCTCCACTCTTGAAGAACAGTTTTTAAAGAGAAGATAGCCTCCATCTCCAAACGAGATATATCCCAGTGGACGTCGTTTACTCCAAAGGCTAACATAAATCTTCCTTTGTGATCCCGGACCACAACTCCAATTCCAGCATTATAAGAAGACACCAAAGCAGCATCTACATTTATTTTTATCCAATCGGGTGGAGGAGGATGCCAAAAGTTTTTGGACAACCGAAGTGGTTGATTAGCATTCCAAAGGCCCGAATTATTTCTATTAACCATATAAATAGAAGCAACTCTCAGCGCCTCAACTGCAATACATAAGTTGTTATCTCCCTTGCCTTGATGAATAAGTTTGTTTCTGGATTTCCAACACATGAAGACCAGAGAACAATATAAATTAGCAATAAACTTCTTTGTATATGCATTACGATCCAACCAACTGCAGCAATCCTCAAAGTTTCCAAAAACTAGAATCTGAAATCCCCACCGATTCAAGATACCAACAATTTGAATCAGCTTAGAGCATGTCACCGCCACATGTTCAATATCTTCAGTTCTCCTGCAGCCAGTAGGACATAAATTCCCCACTTTTAATTTCCTATCTTCCAAGAATTTGAATGTAGGAATAGCCTTGTGGTATAAACGCCACCAGAATACTTCAACTCTTGAATTGAATTTTATTTTTTTGATCCAAGGACAATATAAAGTTCTCACCGGATTGCTCACCATCTGGTCATAAGCGATAGCAGAAATAGATCTCCTGATATTCTGATACATAAGTTCTGTTTGATCCTTACAGCAATCAAGATCAATCTGAATTTTACAGATAATTCTGACTAAATCCTCCCCAACCACCTGGATCAGCTTCTCAACATCTCACTCTCCATTATTAATAAAATGATCCACGGTAAGGCCATTGGTAAGCAAATTTGAGATAAAAGTAAGCCACTTGTTTAACAGTTTATCCAAAATCCAGACATCCTCTATCACATTGACATTTTTGCCATTGGAGATCTTCCATCTTGCAATTGATCTGAGAGCTTTGGCACCACTCGAGATGATCCTCCAAGCACTAGACATGTTCTGCTTTAATTCAGAATTCCAGCAAGACATCCCATACTTTGGTTCCAAGACTTTATGCAACAGTGAGTCATTGTCATTAATATACTTCCAAGCCATCTTTGCTCTTAAAGCATCCACCTTTTTAACAGAAGAATGGAGACTACGTCCCCCCAGCTGATTTGGCTTGCACAAAGATTCCCAGCAGACATAATGCATTCAATTTTCACTTCCACTTTTGTGCCAAATAAAATTCCTGCAAGCCTTATCAATTTCCGCCAGGATACCAATCGGAATCAAAGCATGAGTACAATGAAACATCGGGATAGTAAGTATAATAGATTTAGTAAGAATAAATCTATCAGATAAAGAAATAAATTTACTTCCCCAAGTGTTTAACTTCCCCATAACATTCTCCAACAGGAAACTGAAATCATAAGCCACTAATCTTCTCAAGGCAATTTTGACACCCAAATAATTGAATTCTTTAACAGTTTTGAAGCCCATAGCCCAAGCAATATTTTTTCTTCTTCTTTTTTTCACCACTTTACCAAATAGCATAGAAGATTTAGAAAAGTTAATCTTCTACCCCGTCCAAAAACAATAATCCCAAAGAATACTCCTAATCCTCTTAACCAACCTTACATTAGCTTCAGAGAAAATTAAAATGTCATCTGCATAAAGCAAATGGGAGATCCTAGGAGCATTTGGATGAATTTCAATCCCTATCTCATTCTCTCTTTGAATTAATGCATTAGATAATAGCTGAGAACAAAGAACAAAGAGGAATGGGGATAAGGGACAATCTTGACGAAATCAACTATGAGCATTGATCCAATTAGAAGAATTTCCATTGATAAAATAGAAAATTTGGGATTTTCCACACATGCCATAATCAGCTTAGAGAAATGTATAGGGAAGCCAAAATACTTCAAGATCTGTTCAAAAGTTCTCCAAGACATACATCATATGCCTGTTCCATATCTATCTTGAAAGCAACCAGTCCTTCAGAAGCTTTAGAGTATCTGAATTTATGAAAGATGTCTTGAGCAATTAACACCTGATCTGAGAGAGAGTGGCCCTTAATAAAGGCAGCTTGATTAACTGAAATCAGCTTGGGAAGAATTGGAACAAATCTATTAACACCAGGTGAGATTCCTCCACCAAATTTGTTGACAACTTTGATAACTTCTTCCAGGGAAAGCTCAGAATTCAGGATTTCCTTATCATTGTCACTCAGCACACAACTCGGAGAAGGCCAATTCTCCAAAGAGCAAGATCTTGCCTCCCACTTGGTTTCAAAGTATTTGTGAAAAATCCCTTCAATCTGCTTTTGTTCCTCCACAATCACTCCATGTTCATCCTTGATTTTGAAAATGTGATTGGCATTCCTTCTAGCACTTGCAAAAGAATGAAAAAATTTAGTGTTTAAATCACCATCCTTATCCACTTTATCTTAGCCCGTTGCCTCCACCAGGTGTTCAGCCGAGCTAGAGTACTATTTAGCTCATTAACCTTCCCCCTGAGAATAAGAGTTTGCTCCTCAAGTAGCTCTCCAGCCGATGCTTCCTCTATTTGCAATTGAAGAATTTCCTTCATAAAATTATCCTTTTTCTACTGCAGGTTTTCCAGCTTAGCTCTGCTCCAATAATAAAGAGCCTTCAAGGACCTCTTGAATTTAATGTTAAGAATATCGGAATGGACTCCTCTAATTCTCTTTTTCCAGGCATTTCGAACAATAGCAGCTGAAGCAAAGTGAGAAGCCCAATTATCTTCAAACTTGATATTAAACTTTGATTTCGGCGAGCATTTCCCAATCTTCATCACAATGGGGCAATGATCTGATGCCACTCTAGGAAGATGACGAATAACCAAAAAAGGAGAAGAATTAATAGCCGTCATGTTGACAAAACATCTGTCCAACCTTTCTAAAATACGAGCTCCCCCTAACTTGTTATTACACCAAGTAAACTTTGGTCCCATGAACTCCACTTCATGATAATCATTATTAGTTGCAAACAGTTTCATTTCGTTCGGACCTTGTGAAAAAGCAAACCTTTTCCCACCCTTTTTATCATTGCTGGACAATATGCAGTTAAAGTCACCACCCAAAACCGATGGTAAATCATTGGAAGCAAAATCTTCCAAATTTTTCCAAAGTTCCCTTCTTGTGTACAAGTTTTTATTTCCATAGATTGTAGAAATCCTCCAAACTACATTGTTCTGAAGTTCTAAATCTCCAATCACACATTGATAAGACGAATACAAGGTATTAAAGGAGGCAACCTTAGTATTCCAAAGCACCAAAATCCCTCCTGATAGTCCATCAGAAGGAAAATTAAAAAAATTCCAATCCTCTCCAATGAGTAAATTAATGTCCTTTCTATTCATAGAAGATACTTTTGTTTCTAATAAACCAACAAACATAACACCATTATTCTTTACAAACTCCTTAAGATATAGAGAAGCATGGATTTTCCTTGCTCCTCTACAATTCCAAAAAGCTATGGAATTCATTGATTGGTAGGGGAGTTAACCCCAACACCCTTGCTTCTGCTTCCCACATCTATCTTTCTACTCCTAGTCATAAGCTTAATTGGGCCAAGTGTTTTTAGCTCCTTACCCAATTTTCTCTTGACTGGATTAGAACCAATTTTAATAATATTCTCCTCACTAGTCAACCCAAGATGATTTGATGAAGTACCATTACAATCTCTTACCAATTTCCCATCTGCTTCACTAACACCATTTGTAATTTCTTCTTCTAAATTATTAAGAGCCTCAAACATATTATTTTTCAAATTCCCCTTCAAAGGAGTAGAATTATCAATTTTCCTTGCTTCAACTTCACCTGCAGGTGATCCCACAATGAATTCCAGCTTTTCTTCAAGTATTTCACCCTCTTCCAAAGCTTTACCAATAGAAGCATCGACCGAGGGATTTTTGCTAGTAGTAGAGTCATTTTTAACTTCTACACTTGTCTCTTCAGCATCTACCATAGGTTCAATTGGAACCACTTTATGAATGCCTTTATCAGTGCATACATCATTTTTACCATTATTCCTAGAATCAGCTACTCTCCAGATGGAAACAGGAGCAGCTTTTTCTTTAAATTTTGTAGTAATTTGGTTTCTATTCCCAGCAAATTTTATTCTCTTCCCATACTTGACATGAACCCAAGGTCCATATCCATGTTCCGTAATCTCCTCATGGCACATAACATCATCAACCCCTTTTTCCTTAACAGCAACCGCCCCTGTTAAAGGCTTAGTAGTCTCCTTCATTACTTCATTCAGCACCAATTTATTTTCAGGACAATTATTAATAAGGTGACCAATTTTTCCGCACTTGAAGCAAAGCTTAAAGGCCTTCTCATATTCAATCTTTTGAAAGAATTTAGTAGATTCTCCCTCCACCCAAACGCCTAATGGAAGTTGCTTATCCAGCTCAATCCGCACACAAACTCTAGCAAATTCTCTCATATTCCATTGGAACATATTTCCATCCAATAGATAAGGCTTTCCCACTTGAGAAGCAATTCTGCATATATTGATATCATCCCAGCATTGCAGCGGTAAAATGGGCATTCTAATCCACACAGGTGCTGATAAGCCCTTCAAAGACTCTGGAGAAAAAGTTGGCGCCCACTTATCAATCCCAATGATGTGACCTTTAACAACCAAGGTCCCTCCATTAAAATTGATTCCATGACTATAGTCTCCTCACAGGAACAGAGAATCCAATCCCTTCCCAACATGGTAAGTTGAAATTTCCCAAAATAGCTCAATTGTCTTCTCAACTCTTGATTAATTACATAAAAAGGAATATTATCACCAAAGACTTTGATAACTAAAGCCTTATCCAATCTTTTAGTGTTTTCCAACACATTCCCCATATGCAATTTCACAGCTCTTCCATCCTCTGACAGAAATGATCCAAGATCCAGCATATCAACTTTCACATTGCTTTTTCTATTCCAGGCAGTTGGTAGAGAATTACCCATTTTGTTAACAGATTCAGGCGGTACAACCTTATTACAATCTTGCTTCAGATAATTCAACTCTCCTGATTCACAATTTCAAACAGTCTTCAGTTCATTTATTGTACCATTATCCTTGACTAAATCTTTTTGACAAGTGCCAAAATTCAAATCTGCGATCTTAATATTATCTGTTTTCCTCCAAATGATTTGTTGAACCTCACTAGATGATTTTGAATGTAATGTAGCAAACCCAGCAGCATTACCACCAAGGTCTCCTTCCATACAGGTACTAACTTTACCCAGATTATAGAATGACTCGCCAAGATTCAAGGAAACCAATGATGCATTACCAACAGGGATCTGTTCTCTCATCGGCATAGATGATTCTCCATTTAATAGTTTCTTATCATTGACATAATCATCCTTGTTAAACGAATTCATGGCATTCGCATTTATCACGCTGTCGCTAATGACAGGGATTGCATTTGAAATACCAAATCTATTAACAAATATGTTCATGCCTGATGAAGAAGCTTCAAGGTCATTTAATGGAGAAAAATCTGGAGAGACAAGATCTTTCGGTTTTTTACAATCAGAAACAATAGCAATGGATTTACCCTTACCATCAACGAAGTTAATCTTATCTTGCTCAACAAATGCACCTTCCTTTATAACTAAGGCCCCCTTAGACATCTTCATTCTCGAATCAGAAGTTTCACGATTTAAACCAGGAATCCGTCTGCTAATGCCTCCTTTCTCCAACGTCCCACCGGAGGATGGACGGCGAGCATCCATCCGCCTTCGCGATGGGGTAGGCCGACGATGGCCACCAGCCTCCTAATTTCCCGCCGTAAAATCTTTAACGAAGATTTGAAAAAAGTTTCCATTTCTCTCTCTAGAAAAAATCAGAGCTTCTCTCTAGAAAAAATCGGGTTCTCCTAATTAGTCAACAAGAGCCTTATTTGATAAAACCAACTATAAATAAATATTCAAATTAAACTAGAGTGATTTAGTATCAATTCCTAAACCAATCCACGACAGTTGTGCCAAAAACATAAGAATTTTTAATAGCACAAGTAAACGTATGAGGATTGAAGTTGCAAATTACTGAAATCAATTTGACTCTAATTTTATCAAAACAGATAATTTTATAAAACTGATTTGAAAATACGAATTAGGGCGTTCCCTAGAACGTGATATATGACCTGAATACAGTAAAAAATGTGCAAGGTTCACTGCACCAGCGTGGGGTACAATGTTAAATAAGCAATATTCCCACATCATGAATGAATATGCGCAAAGAAACTAGTCCATGAAACTAGAATTATGATAAAAACTTGAAATATAGGTTCTCCTACACGCAAATTAATAGAATTAATAGATATTATGATTTATATAAGGATAAATATTCTATGCATTCAAAAAACTAAATGGGTTGGAGAGAAAGCTAAGAAGATTAATAGTTTAGGATTTTAAACTATGATACTCAATAAGAGTTGTACTAGAAATTGTATAAGTGTGATGAAAGATAATAGTTTGAAGGATAATACAACCAGCGTAAAACTTGTCGAATAATCATGACAAGAATCCTTTAATACATTGTGTTAATGTTAGGGCGTTCCCTGGAAGCGACGCGTTGTATGGCCTGAATACAACGATAAGTGAGCAAGGGCCGCTGCACCGGTGTCAGGGTACAATGTTAAATAGACAATGAATCTCACATCATGAACGGATGTGGGCAAAGAAGCTAGTTCATGAAACTAAAATTAGGATATGAACTTGAAATATAAATTCTCTTACAGGCAAATTAATAGAATTAATAGATATTATAATTCATAGGAAGATAAATATTTTTTGCATTCAGGAAACTAAATGAGTTGAAGAGAAGGCTAAGGAGATTGATAATTTAGGATTTAAACTATGATATTCTGGTAGAAGTTATACTAGAAATGATATGGATGTGATTATAAATAAAAATTTGAATGATAAAGTTATAAAAATTAATAGAATTGGAGATAGAATTATAGCTTTAAAGATTGTTGTTGATATTAAGATTATTAATATTATAAGTTTTTATGCTGTGCAAATAAATTTGGATATGAATGACCTAGAAGAATTAATACAATGATATCTCTCGATAAAAGAATTTTTATTGGAGATTTAAATGGACATGTTGGTAGAGAGGTAGATGATTTTAAAAACATTCAAGGTGGCTATGACTTTAGAGCGACTAATGAAGATGGTAAGATCATATTAGATTTTTTCTATCTTATGATTTTGTAATTGTTAATACCTTGTTTAAGAAAAAAAATAAGCATCTCATTACTTATAAAAATGGATATAATAAAACTCATATTGATTATTTTTTTATAAGAAAAATAGAATTTTAGATTGCAAAGATTATAAGTTATTCCGAATGAAAGTTTATATAACCAACATCGCTTTTTAATTTTGGATTTTAAGATGTAAAGGCGGAAAATAAAAAATAAAGTAAATCGTTGTTCTAGGATTAGATTGGGGCATCTAAAGAATATTAAAAATATATATATTTGAGAGTAAGATTCTAAACTTTAAGATTTTGTTTGTGCATGAGGAAGCTAATGTTATGTGGGAAAAAGTATCTAGTAATATTAAAAATATTGCAAATAATATGGTTGGAGTATCAAAGAAAAAAAATACTAATAGTAAAAATAGTTGGTGGTGGAATCAAAACGTGTAAGAAAAGATAAATAAATAAGAAGATTTATTATAAAAATTGATTTAGCTATAAAAACTCTGATAATTGGAAAAGATATAAAGAGGCCCGTAAGGAGTCTCAAAAGCAATTTGCAATGTAAGGATTTAAGCATTTAATGATTTATATAATAGATTAGATTCTAAGGATGATGATAAATATATGTATAAGTTAGCTAAACAAAGAGATATGAGTAATAAGGATTTAGTTCAAGTGAAGCGTATCAAAGATGAAGCTCAAAAAGTGCTTTTATTAGAAAAGGATATTCAATAAAGGTGGATGAGATATTTTGCTAAACTTTTAATGAAGATTATGAGAATGCAATTGACTTTAATGACATTAGCACCCTAAATGAAAATAAAAATTTTTGTTTTTATCGGCATATTAGTATAACCGAAGTTAAAGAAGCTTTAAAGAAAATGAAGTGTGAAAAAGCTGTTGGACCTGATGATATTCCAATAGAGGTATGGAAATGCTTAGGAGATAAAAAAATTTTGGCTTACTAAACTTTTTAATATTATTTTGAAGACTAAAAAAATGCCAGATGACTGGAGAATGAGTATGTTGATACCTATTTTTAAGAATAAAGATGATGCACAATATTGCTCGAATTATAGAGGAATTAAGTTAATGTGTCATACTTTAAAACTATGCGAGAGAGTTATGGAGCACAGGTTGCAGCGTGACACTAATGTTTCTCAAAATAATTTAGATTCATGCTAGGTAAGTCTACTATGGAAGCTATACATTTATTGAGAGGTTTGATGGAAAAGTATAAAGAGAATAAGGAGAATCTACATATGATTTTTATTGATTTAGATAGAGCAAAAAATATAGTTCCAAGAGAAGTGTTATGGAGAGTTCTACAAAAGAAGGGGTTAATAATGTTTATATTCAAGTCAATAAGGATATATATGCAGGAGCTGTTACTTGTGTTCAAACACAAGGTAGTTTGACCAAGTATTTTCCTATTTCAGTTTGATTACATCAAGGATCAGCCTTAAGCTCGTACTTTTTGCTTTAGTCATAGGTGTTCTAACTGGACATTTACAAGAGGTTGTACCCTGGTGTATGATTTTTGTAGATGACATTCTTCTTGTTGATAAGACTAGAAAGGGAGTTGAAGGTAAACTTGAATAATAAAGGTCAACCTTTGAGTCTAAAGGCTTTCATTTGAGTAGATCTAAAACTGAATATATGGAGTGCAATTTTAGTAATAATAGATCTAGTGGGGGATTGTGACTTTGGGCGATCAAGTCATTAATAAGAGCACACGTTTTAGATATCTTGGGTTTATTGTTCAGAGTGATGGTGAAATAGATGGGGATATTATTAGTAGAATTCAAGTTGGATGGTTGAAGTGGAGGAATGCATCAGGCTTGTTATGTGATAGAAAAGTCCCTCTCAAACTTTAGGGAAAATTCTATAAGATGGTAGTGAGACCTGCAATGCTTTATGGTGCATAATGTTGACCATTAAAAGGGAATTATAATATTAAGTTAAGTATTACAGAGATGAGGATGCTCAGGTGGATGAGTGGCTTTACTCTTAAAGACAGGATATTAAATGAGCTTATACGTGAAAAGGTTGGAGTAGCTCCAATCATACGTATCAATGACGCAAAATGGTGTGCGTCATGGCATATGGCGTGGTACGGCGTACCTAGGGGCCAGCTGCATGGCGCGGCGCACATGTTCAAGTTGGCGGACGCCATTTGAGCCACGGCGCGTGCAATGGCGCACGGCACGCGCAATTTGAATTTTAAGAATTTTTTAATATAATTATAAATAGTTTTTAATATTTATATATTTTAATTTATAAAATAATGTGATAATTAATTTTAAAATTATTTGATATGATTAAAATAGTTAGATTTTATTAGACTTTATTTTAGTATAAATTTTGGACGAACTTGAAGCTCACTTTAATGGTTTGGACTTTGGACCACAAACATATTCAACCAAGCCTTACCCAACTTGATTGATACTCTAATAGGATCCATATAAATATTTTTATAATTATTTTTTTATTTTGCGCCGTATTCAAAATGGCGTGTGCCGTGCCGTACGCTATGCGTTATTGTTCTACGGGAAACTTTATACCGTGCTGCGCCATTCGCAGTTGAAAAGTATGACTCCAGTGGAAGATAAGATTAGAGACAGTCGCCTTACATAGTTTGGTCACATAAAACAGCAACCTTCCGATGACCCGGTTAGGAAAATAGATGTATTAGATTTGACTTATATTAAGGAAGGTAGAGAGAGACTTAAAAAGATTTAGCTAGAAAATATTAGAAATGACCTTTCTTAGATGAGAATTTGACCCTTAACAGGACACAATGAAGAAAAAGGATTCATGTAGCCGACCCACGTAGTGGGATAAAGGCTTATTGTTGTTGTATCATAGGAGTATATTCAACATAGGTAGATGGGATATTTTGACAAGCTTTCAATGAAAATTGTGAGAATACAATTAACTTTAGTGATCTTAACAGTCTAAATTAAAATAGAGATTTTTGTTTATATTGACGTATGAGTAAAACTAAAGTTAGAGAGGATGTAAGAAAAATAAAGTGTGAAAAAACTGTTTGACATGATGATATTATAATAGAGGTGTGGAAATGCTCAGAAGATGAAAGAATGTCTTGGCTTTCAAATTTTTTTCAATATTATTTTAAGATTAAAAAAATATGAGATGAGTAGAGAATTGTGTTAATTCCTATTTTTAAGAATAAATGTGATAGCACAAGAGTGTATGAATTATAGAGGAATTAAGTTAAAGTTTCATACTATAAAACTATAGAAGAAAGTTATTGAGCATAGGTTACGATGTCATACAAATGTTTTTCAAAATTAATTTGGATTCTTAAAGTGTAGGTCTACTATGGAAGCTATACATTTACTGAGAGATTTAATGGAGAAGTATATAGAGAATAAAGAGAATATGATATTTATTGATTTAAAGAAAGTATATGATAAATTTCAAGAAAAGTGCTATATAGAGTTAATAAACCAAAGGGGTTAATAATGCTTATGTTCAAGTCATTAAGGATACGTATGTAGGAGTTATTACAAGTATTCAAACACAATATGCTTTGACTAAGTATTTTCCTATTTTAGTTAGATTACATCAACGATCAACTTTAAGCCCATATCCTTTTGTTTTAGTCATGGATGTTCTTACTCATTTGCAAGAGGATGTACCTACGTATGCTTTTTGCTAATGATATTGTTCTTATTGATAAGACTAGAGAGGGGAGTTGAAGATAAACTTGAATTATAGAAGTCAATTATAGAATCTAAAGGTTTTCGTTTTAGTGTGTTGACCCCTACAACTACCCCAGAAATCATAAATTTGATAAAGATGATTCAGCTCGAATGTGGATTGCATTTTGATTTTGCTATGCAGTGGTTGAGAAAGCAATCAAATGAGGAACATCAAGTTATTGTTAATGGAACTGATTTGTACATAAACATTTCTCTTCTATCTATAGTGGGGCATGGTGGTATGGGAAAGACGACTCCCTGGCAACATGTCTATAAAGACGAAATCATAGAAATATTTGATCTTAAAATGTGGGTTTGTATTTCCATCAACTTTGATGCAAAAAAAAGGTCATTGCAGATATGTTGGAATCTCTTAAAAAAAAAGGAAAAGCCGAATCCGGATTCACATGATGCACTCCAAAGGAAATTTAAGGAGGAGGTGATGTCCAAAAGGTTCTTACTGGTCCTCGATGATATTTGGAGTGAGGAGGAGGAACAGCATAATAATAAATGGGAAAATGTGCTCGCCCCTCCATCTTGTGGAAGTTTGGGAAGTAAAATTTTGGTAACAACTCGAATGGACACAGTTGCACTGATTTTTGCAAAGGTAATTAAAAAGGAGGAAATAGTTAAATTAGCGGGCCTAGAGGAAGATGAGTGTTTGTAGCTCCTCAACTCTCATGCATTTGCTGGTGTAAAGAACCCCCCTGATGATCATAAAAAAAAATTAAGAGCCATTGTAGGAGAGAGAGTTAAAAAGCTTTTAGGATCTCCATTGGCAGCAAAAGTCATGGGCGATATTCTGAATTCTAATTTGGATGAAATGCATTGGAGAAAAGTTTTGGATTGTGATACTGGAATGCCTCCCACAACCTCTACAAAGTTGCTTTACATTTTGTTGCATATTCCCACAAGATCAGGAATTTGATAAAGATGATTTAGTCTGAATGTGGATCGCATTGGGTTTCATTCTGTCATCTTCTAATCAGAGAGATGACTATGGAGAATACTGGAGAAAGGTATTTTGATATTTTGGTTAGGAAATCATCTTTTGATAAATATAATGATTGTTACAAGATGCATTATTTATTACACGAACTGGCACAATCTGTTTCTGTGCAAGAATGCTTCAGAATTGGGGTTGAAAATGAGTTGTCTTATAGAACTCCAGAAACTATTCGACACTTGGCTATTAATACTAACAATTTAGAAGTGGTCAGAAAGATTGATAAATTTAAAAATTTGCATTCGCTTCACTCAACCTATGGCAAAGATGATCAAGATATTGTTGATGTACTCACTAAAATTTTGAAATATTTGAGAAGCATCCGCTTGCTGCGCATAAATAATCAACAGTTGACAATGATGCTCGAGGCAATTGGATGTTTAAGACATCTTCGATATTTGAAGATTGCTAAGATCCTTGAGAAATCTTTATCACTTGATGTTTATAATATATGATAAAGGGGGTTTGCGTATTCACAATGATTTCTTACCAAAGGATTTAAATAATCTTTTTAATCTACGTTACTTGAAATTGCCTTGGGATGTCGTTAATGGGATGCATGGGATTGGAAAGCTAAAATCTCTTCAAGGCCTGGATGGGTTTTATTTAAGAATGAGATTGGTTATAAAATTGGGGAGTTGGAGCATATGAATGATTTTTTTTCCAGTTAAGGATCAAACTTCTTCAAAATGTGAAGGATGCCGAGGAGGCTTGCAGTGCCAAATTATGTGCCGAGAGGTGGAATCTCACTAATTCGAGAAGTGTCGATTTGGCTGAGAACATGCTCGACAACCTTCGGCCACAAGAATGTTTATGGAATATGAGCATAAAGAGATACATGTGAGCAAGGTCAGTAATATGGATGAGCAATGTCAATCCGATCTTCAATCTAGAGAAAATTGAATTGACAAGTTGCTTGGGGTGTGAAAATTATTCCACCTTGTGGGCAACTTCCCTTCCTCCTCTAAAGCTTGTTTGGATGCCGAAAGTAAAATGGCCCAAAAGTAAATCCAATGGGAATGATAAATGGCATGCCTTTCCATTGCTAGAGGTGTAATATATATATATATATATATATATAGAAGCATTAGTGGATCAGTTTGAGGAAGGAGTAGCTACCAAATATGGGTGTTTGTTTTCTTGTTTAACTGAACGTCTTTGGCTATCAAAACATCACATCCCTTCCTATGGCTAATGAAACAACAAGACTTGCAGCACTAAGATACTTGATAATTATGAATTGCCCAGATCTAATCCCTCTCAAAAAAAAACAAAAACATATATTGAGAAGTGGAGATCAGTAATAATTGCCATCTCGCACTTAGCAATCTCATTATAAATGATCTGTGGGTGTTGCTAATGGATACATTGAAAAGTATTGCCTCCTTAGAAAGGTTGATTATCATGGGCAATAGTGACAAAACTTTGTTATTATTATTAATTTAGCAAAAAATTAGTTTGGCAAAATTACGAGGATCAGCCAGCTAAAGTCAAACAAGAAAAATCCCAAATCGCATTAAATGCTTACCTCGTATCAACTTCAGAAATCCTGTGCAAATCTCCTGCTCTAAATCTCGGAAATCCCGCAACTCTCGCTTCAATGGAAGTTTTGCTTCTTTGTTAAAATAGAAGAGAACGAAATGTGTTGCACCTTTTTTTTCTCGACAACCCCACAACTCTCGCTTCAATGGATGTTTTGCTTCTTTGTTAAAATAGAAGAGAACGAAATGTCTTGCGCCTTTTTTTTTCTCAACAACCCCACAACTCAAATCTACCATAAAGCAACCCTTCTCCCTGAGAAATCGCAAAAGTCCACTTCATGTTCTTCTCCAAGTCTCCCTCTGATTGCTATAACTTACATCCCTCCAAAACACCCGCCGAGCTCCTTCAAGTTTCGTCCCTGCCTGCTCCTGTTCGCGTTTCCCACACACAGCTTACCGGAGCCGAGCTTCTCACAGTTGGAATCCCAAATACCTGCTCCCTATTCCCCTTTTTATTGTTTTCTCCAAACCTTCCTTACCCGTCAACCTCCCACAGTATGTTTCGCTTTCTGTCCTTCACGTGTAACACCTGTGCTGGATCCCACGACCTCCACATTCAAATAGGACATTTTGGTTCCATTTTTCTGAGCCAACAGCAGCCTTATTTCTTACTTTATTAAAAAAGAGGGGGGGGGGAAGAACTATAGCTGCAACTTTTTCTATTCAAAAGGACTATTCCCGTCACTTTATTGAAACAGCCACCTCTTCCCCGGTTTGTCTTGCAAGAAATTTCTCCAATCAACAAAGCTTTTGCTTTGAGATTTAAAACAGGTAGTGAAGCCCTCTTTTCATGCAGACAATCATGAGTAATATTCCATGAGATTCTACCTGTTCATGTGGCACGTCTTCTTTCTTTTGATCATTAGTGAAAGAAATATTTTGTAAGATGAACTCAAATCTCTCCTACTATTACAATGGTCATCACATTAAATATTTACTAATTATCCTAGTTACAGTAAACCGAAAGCCAAAACTTTTCACTTCAGAAACAGCTTTAAAAAAAAAGATTTTTTTTTACAGCATACTTCTTTATACACTCACCTTTGCTTTAGTATTTATGTTATGATTGTTACTATTCATTAGTATTATTTAGAGGTGATAACATCAGTTGCTTGCATAACATATATATATATATGAATCCTTTTCTGTTATTTGGTTAGTTGATATTATGTTCATTATTAGTTATGAGGATAGCTGCCACCTATGCTATTATTAATAATCCATTAACGTTACTAATATTTTGGCCTTTATTATCAAAGTCAATATTATTAAAAAAAAATAAGTGAAATTCTTTGGCAAACACTTTCGAAATTTATGATGATTTGTATATATTGTTTAGATTACTGTTATGTATATAATTGTATATATATCGTTATGTATATATATTGTTAAGTTACTGTTATATATATATGTTAAAAAAAAAGAAAGAAAATTCAAAAAAAAAGATTTTTTTTTACAGCATACTTCCTTCTCTTCCTTTGATTTATACACTCACCTTTGCTTTATTATTTATGTTATGATTGTTACTATTCATTAGTATTATTTAGAGTTGATAACATCAATTGCTTGCATAACACATATATATGAATCCTTTTCTGTTATTTGGTTAGTTGATATTATTAGTTCATTATTAGTTATAAGGATAGCTGCCACCTATGCTATTATTAATAATCCATTAACGTTACTAATATTTTGGCCTTTATTATCAATGTCAATATTAAAAAAAATCAGTGAAATTCTTTGGCAAACACTTTTGAAATTTATGATGATTTGTATATATTGTTAAGATTACTGTTACGTATATAATTGTATATATATATATATATATCGTTATGTATATATATTGTTAAGTTACTGTTATACACTCACCTTTGCTTTATTAAAAAGAAAGAAAGAGAATTAAAAAAAAGGAGAGATATTTAAAAAAAGGTTTCAAAAAAAAAAGAAATGAAAAAAAAGAGGAAAAAGAAATATATAAAAAAAGGGTATTTGTGCATTTTTGAGCATTTCATCATCTCCATCGTCACCGACCGTTGTGCAGGTATAACTCCCCAAACTTAAAACTCTGAGAGCCCGATTTTGACGTCTGCAGCGCGACAAAACGACCACCAATACACGCTTTTCTTAGCGTGGTGGGAGGAAGTTCGTCGCGGTGCTCTCGACGAATCAGGTAATCACCTAAAGCCTCATTTTCAGCGTTCGTGGCGCACCAGAAAATCGCCTATACACGCTTTTCTTAGCGTGGTGGGATGGGAACCCGATGCGACGCCTACGGCGAAGTGGGGACACTAATAAGTACCCGTACGCGGGGAAACAACTGTGTTTTTAAACAGGTGCTGTAGAAAACTCATACACACTTTTCTTAGCGTGGTGGGGGACGAAGAAAATGCGGCGCGGTGTCCAAGGACACCTACCATACACGTTTTTCTTAGCATGGTGGGAATGCTCAGTTTCCTATAGTTTCCCCTAAACGGGGAAAATGTCGGGAAGCTGGTGAAATTCCATTTGAAGCATGGAGGACTTGAACAATATTTGGACAGCAAAGCACTATAGACTTGGACTCAAATTTGAGCAAATAGAAAAACACTTTAATCCAATTTGAACATTGATTGAACTCGCAAATATTAAACTCAAATGAACAATGGACTTGTGAACTTGGACTCATGCCAAGACTTGAGATGGACCATAGAGATTCAGTAAATATTTTTTTACCAAATCAAGAATAACATGAATGAAAAATGATTCTAAGGATCAAATGAAAGCATATACGTGATACTTAAAACTTTTTATTCATTTAATCATGTCTAACAAATACACTGTCAGTGAATTTCTCTATATTAAATCTTAACCTTTCTCAATCATTAATAATATAATTCAATTAAAATATTTACTAAATCTCTACAAAGAATATAATTTCTCCAAACTATTACATGCACCGGACAAAGTAAATCTCTACATCTTATCATTTATAATAATAGATATAGTAAACTCAGATTGATTATTTTCTTATAAAAAAATAGATCGTTTAGATTGCAAAGATTGTAAAGTTATTCCGACTAAAAGTTTATGCACCCAACATCGCTTATTAATTTTGGACTTTAAGATAAAGGGGCAAAATATGAAAAATATAGTAAAACGTTGTTCTAAGATTAAATGGGAATATTTAAAGAATACTAACAAAAATATTTTGAGAATAAGATCCGAGATCTTAAGATTTTGTCTGTGCATAAGGAAGCGAATGTTATGTGAAAAAAAATAGCTAGTAACATTAAGAATGTTGCAAATGATGTACTTGGAGTTTCAAAAGGAAAAGCTCCTAATAATAAAAATAGTTGATGGTAGAATAAAAATGTGCAAGAAAAGATTAATAATAAGAAGCTTTATTATAATAATTAGTTTAGAAATAAAAACTCTGAAAATTGGAAAATATATAAAGAGGCTAGTAAGGTGTCTAAGAAAGTATTTTGCGATGCAAAAATTTTAACAATTAATGATTTATATAATAGATTAGATTATAAAGAGGACGAAAGATATAAGAATAAGTTAGCCAAATAAAAATATAGTAGTAAGGATTTAGTTCAGGTGAAGTGCATTAAGGATGAAGATCAAAAAGTACTCTTTTTTAGAAGAGGATATTCAACAAAGATGGATGAGATATTTTGCTAAGCTTTTAATGAAGATTGTGAGAATACGATTGATTTTAGTGACCTTAGCACTCTAAATTGAAATATATATTTTTATTTTTATCAGCGTATTAATAAAACTAAAGTTAGAGAGGCTTTAGAGAAAATTAAGTGTGGAAAAAATATTGGACTTGATGATATTCCAATAGAGGTGTGGAAATGCTTAGGATATGAAGGAATTTATTGGCTTACTAAACTTTTTAATATTATTTTGAAGACTAAAAATATGCTAAATGAGTGGAGAATGAGTGTGTTGATTCCTATTTTTAAGAATAAAGGTGATGCACAAGATTATGCAAATTATAGAGGAATTAAGTTGATGTGTCATACTTTAAAACTTTGGGAGAGACTTATGGAGAATAGATTAAGACATGATACTAATGTTTCTCAAAATCAATTTGGATTCATGCCATGTAGGTCTACTATGGAAGTTATTCTTTTATTTAGAGGGTTGATGGAAACGTTTAGAGAGAATAAGGAGGATTTACATATGATATTTATTAATTTAAAGAAAGCATATGATAAAGTTCCAAGAGAAGTGCTATGGAGAGATCTAAAAAGAAAGGGTTTAATAATGCTTATATTCAAGTCATTAGGAATATGTATGCAGGAGATGTTACTTATGTTCAAACACAAAGTTGTTTGACCAAGTATTTTCCTATTTCTGTTGGATTACATCAAGGATCAACCTTAAGCCCTTATCTTTTTTTCTTTAGTCATGGATGTTCTTACTAGACATTTGCAAGAGGATGTATCCTATTGTATGTTTTTTGCCAATGATATTCTTCTTGTTGATAAGACTAGAGAGGGAGTTGAAGGTCAACTCGAATTAAGGAAGTCAACCTTAGAGTCTAAAGATTTTCGGTTGAGTAGATCTAAAATCAAATACATGTAATTTATTTAGTGGGGGGTTTGTGACTTTGAGCGATGAAGTCACAAATAAGTGTACTCGTTTTAGATATATTGGGTTTATTATTCAGAGTGATGGTGAAATAGATGAAGATATTATTAGTAGAATTCAAGTTGGATGGTTGGAGTAGAGGAATGCTTCAAGTTTGTTGTGTGATAGAAAAGCACCACTCAAACTTAGGGGAAAATTTTATAAGATCGTGGTGAGACTTGCAATGCTTTATAGCGTAGATGTTGGCCATTAAAATAGAAGCATAATATTAAGTTAAGTGTTGCTGAGATGAGGATGCTTAGGTGGATGAGTGGATTTACTCTTAGAGACAGGATACGAAACGAGCATATCCGGGAAAAGGTTAGAGTAGCTCCAATGACAGGTAAGATTAGAGAGAGTCGCCTTAAATGGCTTGGTCATGTAAAACGGTGACCTTCCAATAACCCTGTTAGGATAGTAGATATATTAGATTTGGCCTATGTTAAGAAAGGAAGGGTAGACCTAAAAAGACTTGGTTAGAAAATATTAGAAATGCCCTTTTTTTATTAGATTTAAATGAAAATTTGACTCTAAAAAGGACACAATGGAGAAAAAGAATTCATATAGCCGACTCCACGTAGTGGGATAAAGGCTTGTTGTTGTTTTTGTATTACATGAACCGGACAACAAGGCAATGACTAGGTTCTTCTTCTGAATTGCTGAAACAAATTTTTGGACTATTTTTCATTGCTAGATAATAGCAGAATAGAGTAAAAACAAGCAATAGCTACAATACAGAGCATTATTTGCTGTGGTTCCCAAAAACTTAATGTTGTTTGCAATCGTACCAAAGCATTCAAGACCTTTGCTCGGGAGAAATAAAGAGGAAGGGAATGGAGGTAAAGGCGAAAGAAAATTTTAGGAGTTTAGTATTGAGTTTTATTAGACTTGGTTATAAAATATTAGAAATGACCTTTCTTTATTAGATTTAGATGAGAATTTGATTCTTAATAGGAGACAAGGGAGAAAAAGGATTCATGTAGCCGTCACCACATAGTGGGATAAAGGCTTCTTCTTGTTGTTGTTGTTAGTATTGAGTTTTATCGCAGGAATCCAAACATACTTTTAGGCAAAATTAGGAATTCATTTAAAAACAGACCTTATGCATCATATATTGATTCCACAATAAAAGTAAATTAATTCCCAAAAAAACTTAATATAAGCAATATTATTATCAAATAACTTGATAAATCAAACAAAAAGATAATTACAGAAGAAATTAGCATAATCTAGGATTCAAAACTCAAAAATAAACTTATCCAAAACAAATTCAAAGCTCATCCTACCCTATTGTAATTTGGATTTCGATCCAACTGTCCAAAGTTCCTACCTCTCAAATTTAATTAACAATACTCTAATTGATAATCCTTCTTCTTCATAAATGGATTCCTAAATATGTATTTGTGAATCTTCAGCGCATGATGAGAGATATATCATCACTAGCAATCTCCATCAAAATATGGAATGGTATAGAATCAACTGAATCAATCATTTAATGCACACAAAATATGACAATCTCCATAAAAATATCAAATGGTATAGAATCAACTGAATCGATCATTTAATGCACACAAAATATGAGCTGTAAACTGTGGGTGTTTCTTCATAGAACTTATTTGAAGTGGATGGTGGGATTAAGCATCCACTTCATGATCTGATCTCCATATCAGGGAGATTGGCGGCAAAGGCTTAGGATCCACAAATGCTGATTTTGTTTCATCATTCCTTGCAAAATAGTTATATTTGTTCCATTTGAGCTGAAGAAAATCTAAGAGAAATGAAATTCAAACTACAACTCAAATTCAAATTTGCTTGAATGTAGAAACAAGCCTAAGAAATAAGCTTAAGCAACACTAAAAACCAAGAAATTGAAATTCAAAGCATTTTAAATATATTTTATTATCAGACATGCCTAGTCGATAAAGTGGTTGCTTGAATTTTTCTATTGATATAGTTTTCATAACTTTTTAGGAAATTGAAATTAATTTCCGATATTGTCTTGGTCCATCCCCTCCTTAGATGACAAGAAAGGTTTGGCTTGATAAAGCTAATGAGCAATATTCCCCTTAACCTCTGGAAACTTCTACAATCTTCTCAAAGTTTTGGGAAGGGTTTGGAAGTTTTTAGAATGTTCTCGAAGGCTGCATAAAATCCTCAAAATTTGTGATGGCAAAATCTTCCTAGACAACAATATTTTACCACAACTCTTGAAATCTTAATGAGTATCATATTAGGACCTAAGGATTATTTGATGGCTCTTCTTGAAAGCTAATAAAGCTATTTCACATATTTTTGGATAAATCTATAAAAAATATATATAATTATCATAATTTTTCTCATCTAAAAAGAAGCATCTTCCTTAAAACCCTCATCCAACAATTTTTAGATATTTCTATATTTCATAAATTTTCATCTTTAACTAATATTGTACTTTCTTGACTCACAATATATCAAGCAAAATAAAATCTCTAGAGGTCATTTTTCTTCATTAACAACTTAAAATATTCATTTTCTTGTCCTTAATATCTTGGCTATAATAAAAATAATCAAGTGTTGTAAATTGGGCTTCATTTACTAATATCTTTGAAGATCTTTTCATTTTATGGTGATTATCATATTTATATGCTGTAATTAATGTTCCATTATTTTTAATAGTACAAATCTTTTCATTTACAATCTTTTATGCCTCTTCATTATACCACCAAGTCTTCTTATAAGAATCTAATCATGGACTCTCCTAGAAATTCTTGAAATATATTTTCTATATACAAGCAACCAAATGAGCACTTGATAAAAATCATCCTATAATTAACCATATTTGTTAGCCTCATCTTTCAACACTCTATCAGCTATTATCCATAGTCAACTCTTTTGTTTCACCTACTTAAATACATTAAAGATAAAATGTAATGATTAGATATGATAAACCCATGATGTACTCTGCTATGTAGCTTGTAGCACAACTATCAACATGTCTTAATAGATGAGGTTCATTAACACAATATGGCACTTGAAAGTGAAAAGATAATATCACGCATACATGAAAATACATAAAGAATGCATGTTGAAGGGGATAAATGAAGAGCTAGATAAAACATAAACAAACCAGTCATCTTGATAATGCAGATATTCATTGTCATGATTGTAGAGAATCCCAGGCTGTGAAGGATCTTGCACAAATCTCTGTGTAGTAGAACGGGTAAAGAAACCACTATCTGGAGTTCGTATCCTCCATGATATATTGCCAATGAGTTTCCCCGATTCAACATGGAACTCATGCAATTGGCAATCAAATGTGTCAAAAGTTGGATTTAGGCCACTTGTTATGTACCACTTCCCATTGAAATCTAAGATATTGAATTTTCTCACGAGGGCAGATGGGCTAGGTACAGGAAAGTCTCCAACATCACCCTTCATAGGAACACATTTCTTCCGTGATACTGCACACTCATTGAACTCATCAACAACATTGTTCTCAAACAAATCACCGCACTTTATCTGTGAAGATAAATAGTGGTAAAAAAGCCAACTCGTAAAATTCTCTAGAATTCCTTGATATATGTGCTCACAACTATATGAACAAATAAAATAAAACAAAAATAATAAGAAAAGAAAGAAACCTGACATTCAGTCTCATCAGGCCGATCATTACATGTCTGAAGGCATGCAATATTTGCTGCGCATGCTGGGTTACTAATGCATCGGGCTAGTTCCACCCTATGAGTGAAATTAAATAAAACAAACAGTTAATTCAACATTTTGGATGGTTATCGTCAAGGGAAAACACCATCCCAATTTATGATAAAACTAAAAAAATCTGACTGGAACCAAAAGTAGTTAATGAAGAACTGGTCCTTGAGAAATTAACAACAAAGATGTAAAGTGATATGATTCACAAAATAAAAACCATGTATCATACACATGAATGCAGGTCGGACAAAATTTTTAACTACAAACAAAAGAATGCCTTCAGGTAACAAATCGGGGGTAAAAAGAGTATGAAAGTAATGCAACTTAGACCAATCAAATACCTGCATTCCCTGAGTAAACAAGCGCACGTTTTTAGGCTGTCAACTGCCCCAGCTGGCTGAATGGCTAATATTGATAGCAATCCAATAATGACCATAAACGGCACTTTCTCCAGCCACTTAACCTTGTTGAATTGAACTGTTGCATGAAGATCTAGTTCCCCATCAGCCTAGAAAAGTGCAAGTAGAATAAATAGCATATCTTGTAGATAGAGAATAAGAAAATAAATTACATATTAAAAGTATAATAAATACCCCACAATATCTTGTGCCAAACATGGACTTCATATATGGACTAAATGACTTCCTGATGAACGTTGAATGAAACCTTCTGCAGTTCAATCCATGAAATAAGACTTCCCAGCTTTTTGGTGAGCTGATGCATGTTATTCTTCTACTATACCAGAATTTCACCTTAATTAAATTTTGACCATGCAAATTGTTTATCCGGCTTACAGGTGGCAATTTGGCTCCTGCGGTGGAGTATTCTTTCCAAAAGAAACAATTGGTGTGTGCACCATATGCCATATTCAAATAGCCAACAAAACCTAAGGAATGATCAGGGAAAGCAATATAATTATCTACAATAAAAAAGAAAAGACTTATTTTTATGCCGCTATAATCCCCAAAAAAAAGGTTCCACTCTAATCCAATTTAGCAGTTGTCAAGGAAACATATAATTATCACCGATCCTTGAAAAAATGACCCTTCTTACCCTACTTCTCTTTTATCATATTCTTATTAAGAATCAAAATTGACGTTCATAACCACAAAAATTCATGAAAAATAAATATAAAAATAATGGCAGGGATCCCCATACAGATTCTGCGATCTCACAAATTTTACAAACTTCAGCATCTGAAAACACATTTTTAATTGCTCAAAGTTCAGGATGCAAGCAATATTAGCGAAAAAAAAAAATTAAGAAAAAACTGTATTGTAATATATCAAAAAAATTACAACTCTATACGCTGCTATGTTCTTTGAGACATTATTTCAGTCTCTAAAAAACGAGTGTCATCGCTCTACACGAACGGGAAAGCATGAAATCGCTGATATTCATATTCAACATCAATCGTTGACATCAACAAACCCACTAATGACCGACAATTCTCTCATCACTCCCACCGACTAACGAGTATGCACTAAAAAGGCAAAATAGGTAAATGACCAAAGGAAAAAAATCCATAAAAAGAGGTCCTATAAGCTCGGTGACTTCGGCGTATTCGAATGGCAACAAAATAGGAAAAAGAAAATACCTTCTGGCTTCCGATTAAGGGAAGGGCGTATTAGTAACCTAGCATTCGCAAAGAAGCAATTTTCGTTTAATAATGGGATATGAGAAAGCTCCAGGGTTTATCGCTGTAGGAGAGTTAAAAGAAAACCAGCACGACGAACGGAGCCGATAAGATGATCGTGTGAAGAAGAGGCGCGTAACGTGGTCCACTCAACTCCTTAGCTATGGCAGCGAACACGGCAGCCCTGCGATTTATCGAGCACGTTCCCCTGCGGGAACCCAGTTAAGATTTGCATGACGAACGAGTGTAACATTTAAATGAAAAAAAGCTAAGATAGAATAATAAAAAATATTAATAATTATTAATATTTTATTTTTTATTTTTTTATTATTTTTATATACCCGAATAAGCCTCCGAAGTTCTCTGGATGATTCCCATAGAAGGTAGCTTAGTGGAGCTATTTCTTCTTTTTTTTTCTTTTTTTTTTTTGAGAAAATGCAAATTTTATTAAAAAGGAAAATACAAAATACTCACAAATAGCATCAGATTCCTCCTTTAACAAAGAAATGAAAGAATGAGGAACCTTATTCATCCCAATATCATCCCAAATAAAAGTACTAAAAATCGTATAGTTAGCACAAAGATCCGCTAACTTATTACAATTTCTATTTGTACAATTAAAAATAACATGTTGGAACTTTTTGAAGGAAAACAGATCTTCCATCTTTTGTTGATTATTCGATAAAGCATGGATGAACTTAATAATATTTGCATTGTCACCTTCAATGATGATTCCTTTGTAATGGAACATCCATTCTTGCAAAACTCCTTTAATAGATTGAATAGCCAAGAGTTCCAAGCGAGATATATCCTAATGAACACAAGAATGTCCAAAAGCCAGTAAAAATCTGCCATTATAGTCACGAAAAACCTCTCCAATTCCAGCTTTGTAAGATAGAAGAAGAGATGCATCAACATTGGCTTTAATCCAATCGGGTGGAGGGGGGTGCCAATGATTATCCAACAGCTTATGAGGCTGATTAGCAACCCATATACCCGAACTAGTAGAAGACTTGGATGATGATATGGAAGCGTAGCTGACAGCTTCCAAAGTAATGAACAAAGCACTGTCATCTCTCCCTTCATGAATAAGCTTATTTCTTGCCTCCATGAGAAGTAAATAACATTACAATACAAGTTAACCAACCAATAGTTTTGCGATGACAACCAGATAAAACATTCTTCCAGCGAATGAAAAGCTGGAATACCAAATCCCCATTTGTTAAGGAGCTGAATCACGCTTAACAGTTTTTTACATCTTACAACCACATGCTCAATATCTTCTATCATATTACAGCCTCTAGAACATCCCATGTTCCTTAATAATCTCCTATAGCATAAGAAATGATTAGTAGGAATAGCTTTGTTGAAGACTCTCCACCACAATTCTTCAACCCGAGGACTCAGCTTAGCTTTCTTCATCCAAATACAGTACTAACACTGCAGTTTGAGTTGGAACGTAGCCTCATATGCAAGAGCCGAAATAGATTTACCAGAATTGTTAGAAACTAATTCCAGTCTATCCTGTAGTAAAAAAGGAGAAATCGGAGTTTGTCTTATTAGATCCACTAGCTCGTGACCAAAGAACTTGCTAAGCTCCAAAGAATCCCAACATCCGTTTGTTATGAATCTGTCCATCATAATATCCTCAGACCCTTGGGGAATCACATAAGTAGGCCATTTGTTAATGCTCTTATCCAAGATCCAAATATCCTTGAATACGTTTATCGATTCACCATTGCCAATGCTCCATCTTACAATAGGTTTAAGAAAAAAAAACCCCCTCAAGAATAATTTTCCAGGCTGTGGAACCTATCTTCTTAGGAATTTCCTTCCCAAATAAGCAACCGTATTTAGGATATAATGCTTTATGCAACAAGGATTCTTCCTCTTGAATGTATCTCCAAGTAATTTTAGCTCTAAGAGGGTCAACTTTATCATGAGAAGAGTGAAGAGCTCTACCACCCCATTTCAAAGGCAAGCACATAACATTCTGGTTGATATAATGAAGACCACAACTACCATTCCTCTTGTTCCAAATAAAACTTCTACAAAGTTTGTCAATCTCTTCTGGGACACCTTTAGGAATCAAGGAGTGTGTGCAGTGAAAAACAGTATAAGAAAGCAATACTATCTTTACCAAATTAATCTTCCCCACTAAGGAAATAAATTTCCCACCCCAAATATTGATCATTCTCAAAGCCTTATCTATAATGAATTGAACAGCTCCTACTAACCTTCTTAAGGAAATCTTGATCCCAAGATAATTAAATTCTTTGACACCTTTAATCCCCATAATGCGTGAAATAGCCTTTTTCTTCCTACAAGTAGAGCTATTTCTTGGGAGGAAGTTGAGGGAGTTGTCTCTCAATCCGCTGGGAACATTGCCCCGGGAATAGATGGAATAACTTATTCATTTTTCAAAGCCTATTAGGAAATTATTAAGACAAATTTCTGGAATGCAGTTTGCCAATTCTTTAATTATGGTATTATGAATATGGAGTTGAAGGAAACACTGATCGTGCTTATTCCTAAAGTAAGCAACCCATTGAATCCCGCAAATTATAGGCCTATCAGACTATGCAAGACTGTGTACAAGGTGGGGGCCAAGGTGATTTTGAATAGATTGGTAGTCATTTTGCCAAAATTGATCTCAGAAGAACAAGCGGCATTTCTTAAAGGGAGATCGGTGTTAGAACATGTGCTGGTTGCCCAGGAAATGTTTCATAAATTTAGATTTTCTAAAGCCTCTAAGGGATTAGTCTCTTTCAAGATTGATATGGAGCAAGCTTACGATTGTATGTGTTGGGTTACTTTGAGAAAGGTTTTGGAGTACTTTGGGTTTCCTTTGATGTTCTCAAACCTTATTATGGAATGTGTAGAGAATCCAATGTTCTCTTTGATAATTAATGGCAATTCCTCTATGTGGATCAACGGCAAGAGTGGATTCTGTCAAGGTTGTCCTTTATCGCCTTAACTTTTCATTCTTTGCTCTCAACTTCTTTTTAATGTTTTTATTCAAAGAGGTAATTCCATTGGTGTTCGTACTTATCCTAATGGTCTAAGGATTTCTCATTTATTGTATGCGGATGATACGGTTATTTTTTCTGAAGCTAATACTAAAGTGGTGAAGGAAATCAAAAGTATTCTGTCAGATTTCTGTAATTGGACAGGGCTGAGGATAAATGTGAATAAATTTGTGATTATGTTTGGTAAATGTGTAAGGAGAAGAAGGAAGAAGGCTATAACTAGAATTATGGGGTTCATGGAAGTTAAAGAGTTCAGCTACCTATGTGTGAGAGTGGCGTTGAAAAGATTGGTTGGAGTTGATTTCCAGGGCATTGTTGACAAAGCTTTAAGAATGCTGAATGTTTTGGGGGAGTAAATTCTTATCTTTGGCAGCAAAGTTCACTTTGGTTAAAACAGTTTTGTTGTCTTATCCGAATTTCCATTCTACACATTCTCTTATTCCTAAAAGTGTTCTTAAGATGCTGGATAAGTTGTGTAGAAGTTTTATTTGGAATGAACGGGATGGAAAACTGGGACTTCATTATGTTGGTTGGGATTTGTTGTGCAAGCCAGTTGAGTGGGGGGACCGTGGATTACACTCGTGTGTTAGCAAAGTGGGTCCCTTAAGGACCAAGTTGGCTTGGAGATTTTTTCAAGAAAGAAATTCTTTACTACATAAAGTCCTTAAACCTAAAATGGTGCTCAGTTTGAGGATGTTGGATCTAAGAAGGGAGTCTCTGCAGCTTGGAAGATCATCACTAATGGCGGCAAGTGTCTTAAATCAATTGTAAGATGGAATATTGTTGATGGCAGTTCTATAAAGGTCTTCAAGGATGTCTGGATTTGGGATAAAAGTATCAACAGATGGCCTACGTTTGTGGCTATCTCAGAAGATGAAGAGTTAACTATTGATAAGCTTATGATGGACGGTTCCTGGAATGTAGCTGTACTTCAGAAATGGTTTGGAGAAGAACTTGTGAAAGTAATCTGTCAAGTTCAAATTATGGCAGATTTGGGTCAAGATGGAGTGGAACTCATTCATAAGAATTCTAAAATATCTCTATCCTCATTGGCTACGGAAGCTATCATGCAAAACCAATATAGCAGGATTTACTGGAAGTGGGTTAAAAAAGTTAAATTAATGCCATGAGTGGAGATATTCTGGTGGCGTTTGTACAACAATGTGATTCCAACTTTTCATTTCCTGTATTCTAAATGATTGCAAGATAATTTTGCTTGTCCAAGAGGATGTAATGCGGTGGAAGATATAGATCATGTAACAACTACTTGCGTGAAGCTGACTGAAGTTATTCGTATCATAAACAGTTGGGGATTTGGAATACCTTCGTTTGAGAATTTTGAAGAATGTTGTCGATGGTTAAGCCAACGTTCAACTGGTAATATGTTCTTAACTAAGTTGTTCTGTAATTCTACTTATTTATCTTGGAAAGCAAGGAATAAGCTTATACATGAAGGTAGTATAGAGAGCTCGATGATGATTGTTGTTTAAGCTATTTCTTGTTCTTTGTTTTCTTTGTCTTTTGGTAATATAAGCTCGAGCCACTGAGGTGTTAATCAATCTTTTAGGCTGTTAAATCGTTGGCACACTCCTCCACTCGACTGGATCAAGGTGAACATTAATGCTTCATTATTATCTTCATACAAGGCTGGTACTGGTGGGGTATTCCGAGATAGCCAAGGTAAATTTCTGATGGCTGTCAGGAAAAAGAGTGTCCATTGGGATATTTCTCAGCTGGAGCTTTCATCAATTCATTTGTTAAGAGATATTGTCAAGGAATGGATGTTGTCATATAAGGGGATCATCATCGAAGGTGATAACTCAAATATTATTCAGTTTCTTCGACAAGCTTTAAGGAAGGGTGGACAGTTGATGGAAAGTTTTATTTTTTTGAAAGAGTTCAATCATGTTATTTTTAATTGTATAGATAGAAATAGCAATAAGTTAGCAGATATTTGTGCTAACTATGCTATCTTTAGTGATTTCATTTGGGAAGACATTAGCTTTAATAAGGTTCCTCATTCTTTCCTTACTTTGTTAAAGGAGGAACTGGTTGGGAATGATTCCTAGGTTGTATTTGGTTTTCTTTTTTAGTTAATGCAATGATTCTTGTTGCTTCTTCTTCAAAAAAAAAAAAAAAAAAAGAATAAGCCTCCAAAGATATTTAGTAGATAATCAGGCATGATATGTCAAGAACCCATCTTCCCTAAGATGCCCACCAGACGAACTTGCTGGGATAATAAGGGTGATCATATGCTAGGAGTTCAAAAGATGGCTCACCCAAAGGATCAACAGACACTACTCATTCAGACTTATGAAAGAACTCACCAAATAAAGGGCAGATTGGACCACTGAATCCATAATTAGCACCCACCATATGCTTGGTCACCACATTCATCAGTCGCTCCCATAAAAGCAAACACTCTCTCATCCAAATTCAGTATTGGAAAACACATATTTAAGGAACCCCCAACTCACCCTATCACGGTTGATCGATCACTAAGCCTAGCTTGTTCACAATCATAGAACATCACCTTTTCATCCAAGTGATCCAAGGCTCAACACAGGCCGCCAGTGGCTTCCAATGCATTCAAGGACATCCTCCTCAGAATTCACTTACATGCTCACTCACTCCTCTAAAAGCTCATTGATATTACTTGAAGATGCAAAAAGCACACCAAGAGGGGTAAATTGGTTCTTTTAAAAATTCTTTTGCCTGAAAAAAAATGAAATATGCAGAAATGTTTGAGAGAATAGACAACTCAAAATAAAAATCAAAAGCAAATACAAATTTTTTTATTTTTTAGCTTTTAGAAAATAAATATACATTTTTGTTTTTCTTTTTTGAATCTCAAAATATGCTTTAACCAAATATTAATTGACCAAAAGATCTTTCACAAAGATAATCAAAACTCATATAAATTGCAATAAAAGTTAAGTGTAGAAAAATAAGAATAAGCAAACCATATTTATAATAGTTCAGTCGAACTGACCTACATCCACTATCCAAAGGTCCTCCTTTTTGGGTCTTACACTAACTCAGACTCCTTCAGGACACAGTTAGATGGAGAAGCCCTTCTCCTTTGACAAGGCAGAGAGTAATCTTTACAGACTCTAAACAATCTTTTAACATACATACTAAAGAGAAATAACACATATACTAACAAAGTAAAAAAATGCACTAATTGAAAATATGATACAATCAACATTACTATAACCAACATTACACCTACTCCCTCTTTTGACACAACCAGAAAAAGGAGCACAACTGCAATGAAAATGGAAGAATAAAAATATAGTACATTGAATCACAGCATAAACATAACATGCTACTCATTAGAAGGGCCCTGATCAAGTCATGGAGGTGGTGGATGGAAGTAGTGCTATAGTGAGGCAAATTGATCCTCAAACTAGGCATGATTTGCCTCGCATTTTTGTTGCATCTACTCTCAACATATGATGGACTCCTTCCACTGCTATGTGGACTTGTTGAAGTGGGTGTCGACTTCGAGTTCCTAATGTGAAAAGTGCTTATTCCATGAATCATTGGGGTAATGATAAGCAAGAGAAGGCTGTGCTAATGCTCCCCCTAGTGCTGCTTCTTCCTTAAAGTTGCATGTTACACCCCTTGGGTTGCCCTATGCTTAGCATAATAAATAATCTGGAAGGAATTATCAATGATAAAGGTGGGTGGGTGGCATGGTGGTGCAGGGTAGGTCAGGTTACTTTTAAAATTTTAGGACATAGGCAATGATGTGTCATTGGGGTAAGTGTTATTTTCTAAAGGATCTAGGATTCCTAATAAAAGTTTAGTTTTTTATATCCTAATAATCATGCTTGTTGAATTGAAAGGTCTGCCAATCATACCAAAAAATATGACTAAGGAAAGCAAAAGAGTGAAGTTCATAGAGTCACTAACTTTTGGGATAATATTATACTAAAGAAATTGTTGGATAACACATGCATTCAATATTATAGTGTATACTAAGGGATGATGTTGTGTTAAGTGAGAGTTCCTAATAGTGGTATTAATAGTGAACCAATTGTAATCTAAGGCTTGTGTAAGGTCGTGTGGGGCTGGGCTATTGTTGGAAAGGGGGAGATACTCATACTAGTCATAAGTAGTGATAGTAACCTGGCACTGACACACATATGATTGTATGGTCGTATGATTAGAAGTGATGAGGAGATTAGAAATGAATTCTAATAAAAGTTCAATGTTGTAGGGAAAGGCTAGACAAATAAAAAACTAGAGGGTGGTTATAGTGAATAAGTCAAGCATATGATAAGATAAAACATCCTGATCAAGTTTTTTAAAATTAGTGATAGACGATCTCCTTTGTCATGCATTTGTTGCCTCATCTTCCTCACTTTGAAACCTATCATCCACTCTATGGTAGAGACCTAATCGACCTTGCTTATGAGCCATATGAAGAAAAGAGAAGAGAGTGTAGGCTAGTATAGGCTTGGGAGAGAGGGTTGTATTGAAGATGTGAAGAAAATAAAGAAATGAACCTCTCTTTTATAAGCTCGAGTAAATCATATAGTCAAGGGCAAGTCAGATAGTGTTATCTACATAATTTTAATCATCCTGAGGAGTTGTTGGTATGACTGGTTAACCAAAAAGATTGTACAGTATGATGAGTAAATTGTATAGTATAATTAGCAATAAGATCATCCTGAATAATTAATGTGATAATTATTGGTCTCTAATGGTCTGATCGTATGTGTATTATATAGTTTAATGTGTATATCATACAATACAATGTGTATATCATACAGTACGATCTGAATAATATTAAAGGGTTGTGTGTGATGATTAGGGACAATTCCATAAGTACAGATATAGAAATAATTGAAAAAAATCATAAAAAGATAACAAAATAATAATTAAAGCATTCATAATTTTAAGACACTATAACATCCAAACAAAGACACTAATACACATAAACATATAATCAAAATAACACAAACACACAAACTAACACAAAGATGTGACAACAAGCATGACATGAAGTGACGCTAATTTTCTAAGCACTTATATCTATAATACTCCATCTAGTCCAAAAATTGTTGAACCTATCATAATTGAGGGGTTTTGTGAAAATGTTTGCTAATTAATTTTTAGTGTCTGTGCAGTATGTTTATGTCTTCGTTAGCTATATGATCCCTAATGATATGGTGTTTAATATCAATATGTTTGATATAAGAGTGATGATTTAAATTTTTAGTGATATATATCACACTCATGTTATTACACATTATAACAAAAGTTTCTATGGGTAATCCAAAATCAAGAAATTATTACTTAAGCCAAAGGACTCGGGCAACACAACTTCCTATAGCTACTTACTCGACTTTCTTTTTCGTACTCGACTTTTATAGTGGAAAAAGCTATGAAATTTTCCTTTCTACTAGACCAAGAAACTATGGATTATCCTAGGAATTGGCATGTCCCTAAGCTGCTCTTCTTATCTACTCTATAACTAACAAAGTTGGAATCTAAGTATCCAACTAAGTGAAAGGTCAAGTTATTCCTAGGATACCAGATACCTAGGTTCTAAGTGCTTATAAGATACATTAATATTCTTTTGATGGCTGTCATATGCGATTCCTTAGGGTTAGGCAAAAAGATAGCACATAAACAAACATGAATTATAATAGCATACCTATTGGTAGTCAGGTAAAGTAAGAAACCTATAATCCCTCTATATTTCTTTTGATCAACTAATTTACTATCTTGGTTATTATCTATTGGGTGGTAGGGCTCATCGGTGTATTCATACTCTTAAAAGCTTCCATGTTACATTTTTTCAAAAAATTTTAATCTATATAGTTTGGCTTAAAAAGATATCATCCTCTATTTATCTGATATTAAAACCAAGGAAATAAGGCAACTCACCCATCATACTCATCTCAAATTCACTACTCATAGTGGAAGAAAATTCCTTGCATAATTCATCATCACAACAACAACAACAACAACAACATCAAGCCTTTATCCCACTATGTGGGGTCGGCTACATGAATCCTTTTTCTCCATTGTGTCCTATTAAAAGTCAAATTCTCGTTTAAATCTAATAAAGAAAGATCATTTCTAATATTTTCTAACCAAGTCTTTTTAGGTCTACCTCTACCTTTCTTAACATAAGTCAAATTTAAGACCTCTACTTTTCTAACCGGGTCATCGGGAGGCCGCCGTTTTACGTGACCAAACCATCTAAGGCGACTCTCTCTAATCTTATCTTCCACTGGAGCTACTCCAACCTTTTCACGAATATGCTCATTTCGTATCCTATCTCTAAGGGTAAAACCACTCATCCACCTGAGCATCCTCATCTCTGCAACACTTAACTTAGAATTATGCTTCTCTTTTAATGGCCAACATTAAGCACCATAAAGCATTGCAGGTCTCACCACCATCTTATAAAATTTTCCCTTAAGTTTGAGGGGTACTTTTCTATCACACAATAAGCCCGATGCATTCCTCCACTTCAACCATCCAACTTGGATTCTGCTGATAATATCCCCATCTATATCACCATCACTCTGAACAATAGATCCAAGATATCTAAAACGTGTACTCTTATTAATGACTTGATCGGCCAAAGTCACAATGCCCTCACTAGGTCTATTATTACTAAAATTACACTCCATATATTCCGTTTTAGATCTACTCAAGCGAAAACCTTTAGACTCTAAGGTTGACCTCCACAATTCTAGTTTACCTTCAACTCCCTCTCTAGTCTTATCAACAAGAAGAATATCATCAGCAAAAAGCATACACCAAGGTACATCCTCTTGCAAATGTCTAGTGAGAACATCGATGACTAAAGCAAAAAGATATGGGCTTAAGGCTGATCCTTGGTGTAATCCAACCGAAATAGGAAAATACTTGGTCAAACCACCTTGTGTTTGAACATAAGTAATAGCTCTTGCATACATATCTTTAATGATTTGAATATAAGCGTTATTAACTTCTTTCTTTTCAAGAACTCTCCATAGCACTTCTCTTGGAACTTTATCATATGCTTTTTCTAAATCAATAAATATCATATGTAAATCCTCCTTATTCTCTCTATATTTCTCCATCAAACCTCTTAATAAATGTATGGCTTCCATAGTAGACCTACCCAGCATAAATCCAAATTGATTTTGAGAAACATTAGTATCACGCCGCAACCTATGCTCCATAACTCGTTCCCATAGTTTTAAAGTATGACACATTAACTTAATTCCTCTATAATTCGCACAATCTTGTGCATCACCTTTATTCTTAAAAATAGGGATTAACACACTCATTCTCCTCTCATATGGCATCTTTTTAGTCTTCAAAACAGTATTAAAAAGTTTAGTAAGCCAAGAAATTCCTTCATCTCCTAAGCATTTCCACACCTCTATTGGAATATCATCAGGTCCAACAGCTTTTCCACCCTTCATTTTCTTTAAAGCCTCTCTAACTTTGGTTTTACTAATACGCCGATAAAAACAGAAATTTTTATTTTCATTTAAGGTGCTAAGGTCACTACAGTCAATTTTATTTTCACATTCTTCATTAAAAAGTTTAGCAAAATATCTCATCCACCTTTGTTGAATATCATCTTCTAAAAAAAGTACTTTTTGATCTTCATCCTTAATACACTTCACTTGAACTAAATCCTTACTACTCCTATCTCTTTGTTTGGCTAGCTTATACATATATCTTTCTCCCTCCTTAGTATCTAATCTATTATATAAATCACTAAAAGCTAAACTCTTTGCATCACATATTGCTTTCTTAGATTCCTTACGTGCCTCTTTATATAATTTCCAATTATCAGAATTTTTACAATTAAACCAATTTTTATAACAAATCTTCTTATTTTTAATCTTTTCTTGCACATTTGGATTCCACCACCAACTATTTTTACTATTATGAGCTTTTCCCTTTGAAACTCCAAGCACATCTTTTGCAATATTCTTAATATTACTAGCCACTTTTTCCCACATAACATTAGCATCCTCATGCACAGACAAAATCTTAAGATCTAAAATCTTACTCTCAAAAATATTTTTGTTAATATTCTTTAAATGCCCCCATCTAATCCTAGGAAAACATTTTACTTTATTTTTTAATTTCTTCCCCATTATCTTCAAGTCCAAAACTAATAAACGATGTTGGGTACATAAGTTTTCACTCGGAATAACTTTACAATCTTTGCAATCTAAACGATCTAATTTCCTTATAAGAAAATAATCAATCTGAGTTGTACTATATACATTTTTATAAGAAATGAGATGCTCATTCCTTTTCTTAAATAATGTATTAGCAATTAAAAAATCATAAGCTAAACAAAAATCTAATATGGACTTACCACCTTCATTTGTCGTTCCAAACCCATGGCCACCATGAATGCTTTTAAAATCATCTACCTCTCTACCAACATGTCCATTTAAATCTCCTCCAATAAAAACTCTTTCTTCAAGAGGTATCTTTTGTATTAATTCTTCTAAGTCATTCCAAAATTTTAATTTTGAATCCATATCCAAACCCACTTGAGGAGCATAAGCACTTATAATGTTAACAATCTTAGCATCAACAATAATCTTTAAAGCTATAATTCTATCTCCAATTATATTAATATTTATAACATTATCCTTCAAACTCTTATCTAAAATCACACCTACACCATTTCTAGTACGACTCCTACCCGAATACCAAAGTTTAAATCCTAAACTATCAATCTCCTTAGCCTTCTCTCCAACCCATTTAGTTTCCTGAATGCACAGAATATTTATCTTCCTATGAATCATAATATCTATTAATTCCATTAATTTTCCTATAAGGGAACCTATATTCCAAGTTCCTATCCTAACTTTAGTTTCATGGACTAGCTTCTTTGCCCACATCCGTCCTTGATGTGGTAACCCTTGCCTATTTAACACTGCACCCGGGCGGCGGTGCAGCGGCCCTTGCACACTTGTCGCTATATTCAGGGCATACAACGCGTCGCTTCCAGGGGACGCCCTAGCATTAACACAATTTCTTAAAGGATTCATGTTATTATTATTCGACAAGTTTTACGCTGGCTGTCGACTACCTAACGCAACCCTCCACTTTTCTCATCCAGGACTTGGGACCTGGCAACGGCAGTGTTATAATTCATCATCAATGGATCCAAAAATAATATCATCAACATAAATATAAATTATGATTATAAATTCTCTTAATAAATAAGGTGGTGCCTATAATGCCCTTAATGATGGATTTTTTATTAAAAAATTACTAAATTTATCATTTCATACCCTAGGAGCTTGCTTAAGCCCACAAAGTGCTTTCTTAAGTTTATAAACATGATTAGGAATGGAAAATTTCTCAAAACCTAAGGGTTATTCTACATAGTTATCTTCTTTAATCACTTTATTCAGAAAGGCACTTTTTACATTCATTTGATATAACTTGAAGCCCTTAAAGCATGCAAATGCTAACAATACCTTGATGGATTCTAATCATGCTATAGGAGCAACTGTCTCCTTAAAATATATTCCTTTTATTTGATTGTATCCCTTAGCTACCAACCTAGCCTTATTTCTAACTATTGATCCATAGTTATTTATTATATTTTTGATTACCCATTTAGTTCCTAGAAACTTTAATTAGAGGGTCTACTTAGTAACTCCCATGCATCGTTTCTAAAAAATTGCTTTAGTTATTTTTGCATAGCTATAATCTATAATTCATCTTATAGTGTCATCCTGATCCATACTAATGGATTCTATCATAAAGATGAAAGCTATTTGGCTAACCTCCTCTCTAAGATAATGCCTAGTTCTAATCCTTATAGATGGGTCTTCTAAGATAAGCTCTCTAGGGTGATTAGATGAATAGCTCCATTCCCTAGCCAAAAGATCCTAAGCTTCTTCTCTATCCTCTAATTTAACATTTTCCAGTCTATCGGTTATCTCCTCTTCTTTATCATCAGTCTCTCTAATTTTGAAAACCTTATTTAATTTGACAAATGTAACATGTGTGGACTCTTTAATAACTAAGGTTCTTTTATTGAATATTCTAGAAACCTTGCTTACTAAGGAATAACCTAAGAAAATAACTTCATCTTCCTTTGCATCAATTACTTCAAAATGAGATTTTATAAGAGTCCTTTTATTTGCATGGCAATCTCCTATGCCACAACCTTGATTCATCAATAGCTATTTTCAAATAGCAAACATCACTTGATTTATCAATGTAGTTTAAATTATTCATATACATATGATTAATTCTAGTTCCTTTTAAAATAGTTTTGCCATTTAAAATTATTAAGCATTTAGTAGAAATGAATTTTATATTAAATCCCTTATCACAAAGCTGATTAATGCTTTAATGATTATGTTTTGATCTTTCTACTAGAAAAAATATTAAAAAAAAATTTATCAACTTTACCAACAATAATTGCACCAACTACCTTTATGGTGGTATTTCAAAGATCGATGTAAGATGTTAAGCCTCGGTGAATTATCCCTAGACGCACCATGAGGGGGGAGGGAGGGAGGGTGAATTGGTTGTTTAAAAAAAAAAACCTTTAACACAAAATAATTTACTTTGAGATTTTTAAAAACTTAAAATAACTAATATTATCACCCGATGCGAAAGAAAATTAACAAAACAAAACTTATAATTATGGCAATGATGAGTTACTCAAAATAATATATCATTAAACATCTAATTTACCAACATGAAATTTTTAGAAAATTAAAGTGCAGAAAAGTAAATTACAGAAAGTAAACTCAGAATGAATACACTAGAATTTTATAGTGGTTCAGCCAAAACAATGACATACGTCCACTCCCCAGAGTCCTCCTCTCTGAGTATTGCACTAAAACTTTAGTGTCTCTCCTTTAGCTCCCACAGCTAGGTGAAGAAGCCCTTCTAATTTTTTCACCAATCTATTGCGATAGAGAACCTTTACCTCTTTTCACTCTCCTAGTGAAGGCAGAGAACCAAGCAATCCTTTTTCACCCTTTTGGTGAAGGGAGAGAACATAGCAATCCTTTTTCAACCTCTAGGTGAAGGTAGAGAACCTCGACGGTCTTCAAGCTGATGATCTTCTTCCCAGAGCCACCCAACAAACTAAGTAAGACACTCAAAGGAAATAAGGTAGAAGCATGCTTGGAGCAATCGTGTGAAAACCCCTCACACACAAACTCTCCTTTCTCCTTCGTAAAGCTCTCCAAGATTTATTCTCAAAACTCTCTCTCCATAAAACCCAACAACTAAAAGACCTAAAATAAGTATATTAAGAGAGCTTATATACAAGGCTTCATAAAAAGCCTAATAATTTAATTTTATCTACTCTGATCGTATAATACGATCCTAGGTCAAACAGTATGATTAGTTTAATTAGCCTTATTAGAACTGTATAAAGAATAAGGCACTATATAATCAGTTCGGGGGTTTAAGCCGATCATCTAGTAAGATATGAAGTATCATCTAGTACAATTAGTTTAATTGAATTATATTATCGTCCTGTATAATTGGTGGTGAATAATTATCATCCCATGCAAAGATCGGGTCATACCATATGATTGGTCTAATCATATAATATGATCTGACTGGATAAATTAATCCAAATTTAATCCCCTATTTATAGGATTAATTTATGTAAGATTTATCTTTATTGTATAGTATGATGTATATCATATGGTACGATTAGTAAAAATTTTGAATTTCAAAATATTGCCTAAATTATGATTGGCAACTAAGATCTTAATTTTAACTGATTGTCTTCTACGATGTGGATTGTATAATATGATGAGTTCAAATAGCTTTAATATGCCAATTAGTGTTATAATAATTTTTTGAATAGCTAGTCATATAGTACGATATGGATCATATAATATGGTTAGTTCAAAAAATTACACTTTTAATTTTCTAACTTTCTCACTACCCTGAGTGTGTGTGTGTGCATGGTCACCAAATTTAGCATAAACCAAATATAAGACTTTGACTCAAGAAATGAAGAAATAAATAAATGTAAAAATACAGACTCCTAAAGACAATTAAACATATTCTACCAGTCTTTAGTTAATCACTTTATGCGGTGTATGGTGGACCTAAAATATTAGTACAATAAAACAAATATTCAATAATAATAATTATAGGAGATGACATAGTAGACAACCGAATAATATTTGTTATCATTAAAATCATAAGACCTAGGTCCAGATTTGCAACAATCTCCTCTTTTTTTATGATGAAAAATGTTATTGGTTATGATTTCAAATTAATTTTGCTATGTCTTAAACTCCCCCTTACTAGTTGATTATTTAAAAATAGAGATTTTTTTTGTTTTAAAAGAATGAATTAGAAAACTAATCATAACTAGGAGAACAACACTTAATCAGGAAATAAATAAAAAAATAGATTAATCATAGAAAAGTTTAAATACAACCTAAGAATAATATTCTACTCCCCCTTTTCACATCACCAAAAAGGAGGAACGACTATGCATAATCAACAAAAATAAAACAAACATGATAATGAAGATAAGAATTTTAGATAAGAGCTAAAACAACACATGCTAAAAATAGGAAGGTCCCTAATCAGGTGGTGGTGGAGGAGGTGGCTGAAAGTACCAATGAAGGGATGCAAATTGCTCTCCAAACCATGCTATATAGTTCTCATGGTACTGGTGCTACTCCATGATATAAGCATCAAAGTGAGTCTCCAACTGATTAAATTTTTCAATCAGTGTCTCATATTGAGAAGGCTAGTGTACATGTGCTATTATTGGACTTGGTGCTGGACCCCCCTCTGCCTATTCTGGCTAGGGGTCCACATAATGAATATTATGGCGATGAGCACTATAAAGGACTTGGAAGGAGCCATTTGAATAGAAGATTAGAAGATGGTCGGGTGGTGCAGGAAATTGAAGATTGTATTTTGATTCCAAAATAAAGGCAATGATATATCCTAATGCAAGATTTGGCTTTCTCTTATTTATGGGATCTCTAATGCAGGTAAGGTTTTTAATGTATTGAATAATTAGATCAACTGTATTGAAATCAATCTCAGCCATGATAAAATAAGTAGTGAGGGATGGAAGAGGCGTGATGTTTATCCTATCGCCAGCTTTTGAAATGATTGAATTTCAAAGTATGTGTTGAATGATCCTGGCGTCTTAGACTAAGGTGTTAACATGAGGACTCCCTAAGGTTTGTGTTGACATGAATTTAATTATAGTCAGGGAGAAAGGCTAAAGAGTAAACTTTTTCACCGGTGGTAGAAAGGTGCAAAATTTGATCCAAGTCTTGATATGTGATTTCTACAGGCCTCCTATTAATAAGATTGAATGGCAGTGCCCTCACTATTGATTTAAAGGTTGGCAAAGAATTCATAGAGGAGCTCAGAGTTAAAAGGAAATGCTAGAGTAAGAATGAATTAAAGGGTGGTGTGAGAAAAAAGGCTAAGTTCCTAAAAGTTCAGAACTTCCTAATTTATGATCTTTGAGGGGGTGATCCTGGTGGCCTTATATCTATGATATGCTTCTTCATCCACTGCTTTAAGAAATAGGGATCAACTGGACATCTGGAAGAACTTTATATAAGAACCCTTGAGCATTTTCCATCAGCCATTGCAAAGAGTATGAACTTATATAGTAAGAGAGAAAGATTGAGAGGATCATACAGTACGATGTACGATCGTACAATATGAACAAAAGAATTTAATTCAACCAATTCAATCAGTCAAAAAGGTTGGTCTGATCATATAGTACGATCAAAATCATACTAGATGACTAGTGTTAAGATAGTCGTCCCGTGGTGTCAGTCTGAATGATTGTTGATGGGTTATATCATACAGGATAAAAAAGTATTTGTATAATATGATATAAAATATTGTATCTGCCTAATTTAATTCATCCAATAACAGGTGCCACATGGATTATAAAGTATGAATGGTATATTCGTAGAGTACGATCACCAATAATTAATCAATCAGAATAATTGGATGTGCTGTGAGTAGTGATGCAACATTTTATGAAAATTATACGGTACGATATAGGATCGTATAGTATGATATGAGCAATTTTAAATCCGTGTGTGATGATAAAGAAAACTTCATGAAAGAAAAAGGAATTCACACAAAACAGATCATAAATATAAATAACAAACATGAACAATCATAAAACAAATTACATAAAAACATTAAAAAAAATATTTAATTTTTCAATTTGCAATTCATCTTAAATCAAGCATGAATGTCTATAACACCTAGTCTAGTCCTCAAGGTACTAAAGGTATCATGGGTAAGGGGTTTTGTAAAGATGTCTGCCAATTGATTCTCAGTAGCTATATGATGTAGTTCTATATCTCTCTTAGTTATATGATCTCTAATGAAATGATGTCTAATGTCTATATGCTTAGTCTGGGAGTATTGGATTAGATTTTTTGAGATACATATGACACTAGTGTTATTATACATGATTGTAATAGTGCCGATAGGGAGTCCAAGGTCAAGGATTTGTTGCTTAAGCTATAAGAAGCAACACAGCTTCCTACTATTATGTATTCCACTTCAGTGGTAGATAGGGCTACAAAATTTTATTTTTTATTGGACTAGAAGACTAAAGATTGTCATATGAATTAACAGGTTCCAGAGGTACTTTTTCTATCAACCCTACATCCTATAAAATCTAAATCAGAATATCCTATAATTTTAAAGTATGACCTATGTTTAGGATACCAGATTCCTAGGTTTTGGGTTCCTATAAGATATCTAAGAATTCTCTTAAAACCAATCATATGGGACTCCTTAGGATCAGCTTGAAATCTAACACAAAGATAAACACTAAACATAATGTCAGGTCTGCTAGCAGTCAATTACAAAAGAGATCCTATAATCCCCCTATATTTCTTCTAATCTATGGATTTTTTACTTGGATCCTTATCTAATTATATGGTAGAGCTTATAGGTGTTTTTATTGTCTTAGCATTTTCTATCTCATATTTCTTTAAAATGTCCTTAATATAATTTCCCTAACTAAGAAAAGTTCCAACATCTCTTTGATTCACACTAATTCTAAGAAAGTAAGTAAGCTCTTAATCATCTCAAATTCTTCACTCATTATTTTTGAAAATTCATCACAAAGATTTTTATTGGTTGAGCCAAATAATATGTCATCCATATAAATTTGAATGATGAGTAAATATTCTCATATCCTTTTTAAAAATAGGGTGGTATCTACACTACCCTTAATAAAGTATCTCTCGAGAGCTAAGTCTTTCATACCATACTCTAGGTGCTTGCTTCAATCCATATAATGCTTTCTTTAATTTAAACATATGATTAAAAAATTGTGAATTCTCAAATCCAAGGGGTTATTCTGTATAGAACATTTCCTTAATATCCCTATTCAGAAAGGCACTCTTAACATCCAACTAATATAATTTAAAGCCTCTAAAGCATGCAAAAGCTAGTAAAACTCTAATGGTTTCTAATCTAGTTACAGGGGTGAATGTTTCTTTAAAGTTAGCTCCTTCTATTTTGATTACACCCCTTGGCTAACAACATAACTTTATTCCTAATCACTATACTAGAGTCATTCATCTTATTTTTAAAGATCCTCTTGGTTCAATAACACTCTGGTTTTTAGGTCTTCTAACTAACTCCCAAACATCATTCCTAACAAATTGATTAAATTCTTCTTATATGGCTAGGATCCAGAATTTATTAGATAGGGCTTGATCTATATTTGAGGGTTCCATCATAAAGATGCATGTAGAGTGGCTAACCTCCTTTTTAAGTCCATTCCTAGTTCTTACTTCTATAAATGGATCTCCTAAGATGAGCTCCTTAAGATGATTAAATGAATATCTCTAATCTGTAGGCAAAGGGTCTTGAGGCTCTAGTCTATTTTCTAGGTTATTAGATTTTACTCCTTGGGTGACTTCAGCCACTTCTTCTTCTTCTGACATAAGCTTAATAGATCTATTAGATTCATCAAATACACATGGGTGGTGTCTTCTACTACTAATATCCTCTTATAGAAAACTCTATAGTCTTTACCTTCAGATGAATATCTTAAGAAAACTCCTTCATCGGATTTAGGATTAAAATTTTCTAATGGGGATTTTCCATTCCTTAGAATGCACCTTATAACCAAAAATATGAAGGTGAGAGAGATTGGGTGTCCTTCCTTTGAGTAATTCATAGGGTATCTTATTGAGTTTGGATCTGACATTAACCTTATTAAGAACATAGCAAGTAATATTCACTACTTCAGCCCATAAATATTTAGGAAGTGAATACTCAGCTAGCATGGCTCTAGTAGTCTATACTGAGGTTTTATTCTTTCTTTCAGTAATCTCATTCTACTGAGGAGTTTTAAGAGCTAAAAAATATTTTCTCTTCCTAGCTCCTTATAGAATGATACAAACTTATTATTTTTAAATTCCCCACCATGATCGCTATGTATATGTGAAATTTCACAACCTAATTTCTTCTGAATCCATATGGATAATGTCCTAAATTCCTCAAATGATTCATTTTTATGTGATAAAAATCTAATCCAAGTAAATCTTAAGTAATCATCAATAATCACATATATATATATTTTCACACCTAAACTAGAAGCGCTCCAAATAGATCCATATGAAGGATTTCTAAAGGTCTACAGGTGGTGATGCCCTTGATTGAGTGAAAGGAAGTTTTGATTTGCTTTTCTAATTGCCAGGCATCACAAAGGTGGTCCTTAGAGAATTCTAGTTTGGGTATGCATCTAACTAGGTCCTTTTGGGTTTTCTTTCTAAGTGTTTTTATGATTGCATGGCATCGTATCCTATGCCATAACCAGGATTCATCAACAATAATTTTTAAACATAAAGAACTAATATACTCAATACAATTCAAGTCAAGTATATAAATATTATTAATTATCTTTCCTTCTAAAATAATATTTTCATTTAAATTGATCACATAACTAGTAAATAAGAATTTAATATCAAAACCTTTGTCACATAATTAATTAATACTAAGAAAGTTATATTTTAAGCCATTTACTGGTAAAATATTTTAAATAATAAAATTCTTAGAATTATCAATCATATATGAACCTATAACTTTCCTAGAGGTATTGTATCTAACTGTAACTTTGCCTCCTGCCCTAGCCTCCAGTGAGATAAACTACTTCATATCTCTAGTCATATACCTTGAGCATCCGCTGTTCAGGTACCACATGCTCTCACTAGGCCTTTTGTGAGAGCACTCCTACAAAGTTAATCACTGATTAGATTTTAGAACCCAAGTGAGTTTGGGTTCCACCTTAAGCTTTGATGAATGACTTGTATGTATGCTTTGTTGTAATGCGGGTGATTTAAGCCTCTACACTAAATGTTTCATACGATGTATTATGCAAATGTAGGCTATGTGACCTAACATGCCACAAGAGTAACACCTTTAACATTAAGGAATGGATTCATTAATCTATGTAGGATGTGGTGCCTCTTTTTAGGGGTATATGATGCATGTAGTGATGTGGGGTTATACCATTATGTCAATATAGGTGGTCATTTATTATGTTGAAGTGCATGGATTTTTGCTTTTAAAAACTCATTTACACTTTCAAATATTTTAACTACCAATTTTAATATATGCTCATTATGATCTAGTCACTTGCAAATGCTCCTAATTATTTGTATGAATCTTCTAACTCAAGATGATTTGATTCCAAGGATTTCTGTGCATTAGTTAGGTCAACATACTTCTTATTTAATACACCATACTCATTAAGTAAAGATATGTGTTCTTTATCTAATGCAGAATATTCCACTCTAAGACTATTATGCTCTTTTTACAAACTTAAAAATTCAAAATTTAAACTAGCATGCATTTTCTTAAGCTTCCTATATGAATTATGAATTTTCTTAGATATAAAAATAAGTTCATCATAGGATAGCTAACATATCTCATCTTAATCGTACTGATCAATATTATCATTAGCCATGATACACAAATTAGTTACCTCCTCCTCTGCTTCCTATTCTAATGATTCTAAGGTGGAGTCAGCCCAAAAAGCCTTTTGTGTCTAATTCTTTCCTTTCCTGAGGTTGGCCTTTTCGTCACACTTTTCCTTGCTTGGGTGGATTTTAGGTTGGGGCAATCAGATCTCAGTTGCCCTAGCTTCCTGGATTCAAAATATATTGTGCCAGATGAAGCTTTAAAATTTTTATTTCTTTTACATTTGTTCCATTGTTGATGATGTTTTTGCTTTCTCTTCAGAAAGCTTTTAAACTATTGAGTCATTAGTGTAATGTCATCATTCTCCTCAACTATAGAGCTATCACTGTTAGAGTTATTGACTTTCAAAGCCACAGCTTTCTCCTTTTTCCTATCTCCTGCATTCTGTAATCTCTGACTCAGTCATTGCTCATAGGCAATAAGTGAGCATAGCAAGTTATCTATAGAATAAACATTAAGATCTTTTGATTCACAAATGGCAGTAACCTTAGCATCATAATGCCTAGGTAAACAACAAAGAATTTTGTTCACTTTTTAAGAATTTAAAAGCTCTCTACCCAAAGCATACAGAGATATCACTATTTGAGTATGTTGCAAATCTGGTTTTGATGATGACAAACATGTTTCCAGTGTGTTTTGCTTGGCTAATATGTTTCAGGCACAAAAGACCGCGAGCCACTCAAGCCAACTCAAGATCGGGTCCAAGTGTGTCAAATGTATGATTTTTCTTTTTATTGAGTCAATTGTAATGTAACTGATTCCCTAGCTAAGTAACCTTGCACACACACACTCAGAGGGAGAGATTGAGTGATTAGAGTTTCTGTTGCAATTTTGTTCAGATCGTCCTGGATGATATCCACATCGTCCTGGACGATCCAGTTAAAACAGAAACCCTAATTAAGGCGACTAAGTTAAGAAGGACTGATTGAGCCGATCGTCCTGGACGATCTATGGATCGTACGGGACGATATTCCCAAACCAGAAATTCTCAGCCGCCAGATTAAGTTAGGCAAGTTTTATTTTAAGTATTTTGGTCTGATCGTCCCGGACGATACGTGTATCGTCCTGGACGATTCACTACAATCATGCCTAAATTAGTCTGGTAATTAAGGAAAGTGATTAATGTTTAATTGATACGATCACATCGTCCTGGACGATCGCAGGATCGTCCCGGACGATCGTGATCGTCTTGTGCATTTCAGCTGTACGTCCAGAACTATGTACAGGACGATTTGGGGCCTTTTTGAACTAATCGTACCGGACGATTAACCTATCGTACGGGACGATCAAGTCATTTTTTGGTCGTCCAGCACAGATTTCTCTGGACGACCCGAACTGTCTTCTGGACGATTTCCTTCAATTTGAACTAATCGTCCCGGACGATCGCAGGATCGTACGGGACGATCTGAACAACTTTTTCTACTGATCGTCCAGAAGAGCCAGATCGTCCAGGCTGAAACAGCTGAATTTAAACTGATCGTACAGGACGATCTACCGATCGTCCTGGACGATCTTGGCCGACAAGTTGAGATTTAGGGCAAGTTTTAAGCCCTCCTTTAAAAGAACTTTTTCCTAGATTTGGAAAAATCTTTTGCTGCCTTCCTTCCCTGAGAAACCCTAGAGAGAAGAGAGAGTTGGGAGAGAGAGAAGAGATCTTGTGAGGGGGAGTTAGTGAGGGATTCACTAAGGTTGCTCCAAGCACGGATCAGAGTCGTCTTCTCCGCTCGTCGTCTGTCGTCTAGTCGGTGTTCTTCGTGGGAGGATCGTTCGCAAGAAGATCCGGGGTTCTCTGCCCGCTTCAGGTGGAAGCAAAAGGAGTTCGAAGGTTCTCTGCCTGCTTCAGGAGGAAGCGAAAGGAGGTCAGGTTCTCTGCCTCACCGTGTGGTGAAAAGGAGGTATTTTGTACAGGCTTCTCCGCCTTGCTGTGGGAGCAAAAGGAGAGTCACTTTCGTTTAGTGCAATACCCGGAGGGGAGGCTCCGGGGAGTGGACGTAGGTCAAGTTGACCGAACCACTATAAAATCTGGTTTGCTTTTCTGATTCAGTTTTGCACTTTACTTTTCAATATAAACTGCTTGGGTGATTATCGTTGGTTGATCTTTTCGTTATTGTTTACTTGTTTTCGCTGCTAAGTATCGAAAAGATTTTTGTTGTTATCGTGAAATTTTTAAATAACCAATTCACCCCCCCTCTTGGTTAGCCTCGGGACTAGTTCAGTAGGGCTTAACATCCCTTTCGAACTTTCAAGTGGTATCAGAGAGGGATTCAAAATTTTTGTTTAAAAACTTTTGAATTTGATCCATGGCTAACTGTAACAATCGTAATACTGCTGAAGGTTATTCTATAACGAGACCACCGTTGTTTGATAACATTCCATTTGATTTTTGGAAAACACGCATGTCTACTTTTCTTCAGTCTATTGATTATCGCATGTGGATGTTAGTTAAGGACGGATACGAACCACCTTTTCGAATGGTTAACAATGTGAAAACTGAATTGCCATTTGCTGATTGGACGTTTGATGATCGTGATTTAGCACAGTTAAATGCCAAATGTTTGAACTGTTTCTTTTGTGCTTTAAAATCTGAGGACTATATGCGTGTTTCTACTTGTACAACGGGAAAAGAGATTTGGGATAGATTATGTATAACATATGAAGGTACAACTGAAGTCAAACAATCTAGGTTAAACATCTTGTTACATGATTACGAACTTTTTCGCATGAAACCTAGTGAGACTATTTCAGAAATGTACACAAGGTTCACTCAGATTGTTACCTCTTTGCATGCTTTAGGTAGAGAACTTACCAACTACGAAAGAGTGAACAAGATTCTTAGATGTTTGCCTGCTTCTTATGATGCTAAGATTACTGCTATTACTGAATCCAAAGATTTAAATACTTACTCTATTGACAGCTTACTTGGATCACTCATTGCTTACGAGCAAGGGGTGAACCAAAGGCAACTTGATGCAGGTGAACGCAAGAAAGAGAAGACAGTGGCACTAAAGGCCAAAGATTCAGATGCTAGCACTTCCGGGTCTGATAGCGATGATGTTGCCTTAATCACAAGGCAATTCAAAAGCTTTCTAAGGAAGAAACATAAGAACCATCAGAAGTGGAACAAGGGTAAGTTCAATAAAAACTTTAAGGGTTCATCTGAATCGGTTTGTTTTGAATGCAGGAAGCCCGGACACATTAAGGCTGATTGTCCAACACTTAAAGCTCACCCAAGCAAGGAGAAGGGTGAGGAGAAACCAAAGTACAGAAAGGACAAGAAGCGGATTCAGAAGGCGTTCTGGGCAGACTCTGCATCCGACTCTTCTGAGACTGAAGCTGAAGAGGAGGAAACAAACTTGTGTTTGATGGCTGATGATCACCCTGGTCAGTCCGACCAGGAAGAGGTATGTGAGCTTACTTACGATCAGTTATTTGAAGTTTCTGAAAAGATTCATACATCGTATAGGAAGCTTAAGAAAACCCATGCTAGTTTGAAACTAGATTATCTGACTTTGCAAAAAGAGCATGAAGTGTTGATTAAGGATCATTCCACCATTGATAGCAATCACATGTCTTTACTAGATGAGTTTGATGAACTGAATAAAAAACATTCTGATTTAATTGTTGAGCATAACTTGTTAAAAATAGCGCATGTTGAATTAGAACTTGCTTTTAAGAAAGTGAATGATTTGGCATCTGAGTTAGAAAGTACTGAAAGTGCAAAAACGTTTGAAATTGGAAGTTTAAACAAACACATTGAGTTTTTGAAAGTAAAAATCAGTTCTTTTGAAAATAACAAAACACCGCCTACTTTTGAACAATTTTATGCACCGCCACCTTTTAAAAATTCTGTTGCAAGTTCTTCAAAGCATGTTTCATACACTACTAGGAAGAGGCACTATCACTCACGGTGTTTAGTTAATCCTTTTCCTGGTGTTAGATGTTTTTCATGTGGCATGTTAGGACACATATCACACACTTGTACTGTTCACCGTAGTACACATTGGGTGTGGAGACCCAAACTGCCTGTTGCACAGCACAGCACACATGCATCGCATTCTTCTTTTCATAAGAAGGAACCCAAACCTGTTTGGGTTCCTAAGACTGACATTTGATGATTTTGTAGGTGTGCTCTCACACAAGACCTCGTGAGAGCATGTGGTACCTGGACAGCGGATGTTCTAGACATATGACTGGAGATGCAAATCAGTTCATTTCGCTGGAGGCCAGAGCTGGAGGCAAGGTTACACTTGGAGATAACACCACTAGGAAGGTGGTAGGCACAGGTATGATTGGTGATTCAAAGAATTTTGTGATTGATAATGTTTTGCTTGTAGATGGACTGAAACACAACCTGCTGAGCATCAGTCAACTCTGCGACAAGGGATACAGCATCAAATTCCTGCCCACTGGCTGCATTTTAAGCTTAAATGATGAAGTTGTTTTGCAGGGGCAAAGGATCAACAACGTCTACAAGCTGGATGTAAGTAGCATCAAATCTGATAATTCAATTTGCTTAAAAACTGCTGCTGATGAGTCTTGGTTATGGCATAGGAGATTGTGTCATGCCAGTATGAAAACCCTTAGGAGAGTCACCCAAAAGGACTTAGTTAGAGGTGTGCCCAAGCTTAAGTTCACTAAGGATCACCTGTGTGGTGCCTGTCAGTTGGGGAAGCAAGTCCAGTCCTCGTTTCACTCAGTTAAGGACATTAGCACCTCTAGACCTTTAGAAGTTCTTCACATGGACCTCTTTGGACCCATTAGCACTGCCAGCTTAGGGGGGAGAGTCTATGGTTTTGTGATTGTTGATGATTATTCAAGGTTCACTTGGGTTAAGTTTTTGTCACACAAATCTGAGTCATTTGATGAGTTTAGATCTTTCTCTACTTGGATTCAGAAGAAGTTAGGATGTGAGATTATTACCATCCATAGTGATCACGGAGGGGAGTTTGAAAATGAAAGATTTGGAAGTTTTTGTGAGAATCATGGGATTAGTCACAATTTTTCAGCTCCTAGGACCCCTCAGCAGAACGGGGTAGCTGAAAGGAAGAACAGGACCTTGGTGGAAGCCGCTAGAGCCATGCTTGCCGAGTATTCACTTCCTAAATACTTTTGGGCTGAAGCGGTGAACACTGCCTGTTATGTGCTGAATAGGGTAAATGTGAGAGTCAAGCTGAACAAGACACCTTATGAGATCATTAAGGGTAGAACTCCAAATCTGTCCCACCTCCATGTCTTTGGCTGTAAGGTTTTCATTCTAAACAACGGGAAGTCACCCTTAGGAAAATTTGACCCCAAATCTGATGAAGGAGTGTTCTTAGGATATTCAAGTGTGGGGAAATCCTTTAGGGTGTTCAATAGGAGGACTTTGGTGGTGGAAGAAACAACCCATGTAGTGTTTGATGAATCTGATCCTAAGGAGTCTAGATCTGAAGTAGAAGATGAAGAGATTGTTGAGGTTACCCAAGGAGTTGGAAATACAAATTTGGAGGAAAGGGTAGAACCTCAAACCCCATTGCCTAGAGATTGGAGATATTCTTCGAGTCATCCTAAAGAACTGATCTTAGGAGACCCTTCTGAAGGTGTTAGGACTAGGCATGGACTTAGGAAGGAAGTAAACCATTCTGCCTTTATCTCAATGACTGAACCCACCAACATCAATCAAGCCTTGTCGGATGAGTTTTGAATTTTAGCTATGCAGGAAGAATTGAATCAATTTGTAAGGAATGATGTTTGGGAGTTAGTAGAAAGACCTAGAAACCAAAGTATTGTGGGAACCAAGTGGGTCTTTAAGAATAAGATGAATGATTCTGGTGTGGTGGTGAGAAATAAGGCAAGATTGGTGGCTAAGGGGTATAATCAGATAGAAGGGATAGATTTTGAGGAAACTTTTGCCCCTGTAGCTAGATTGGAAGCCATTAGAGTGCTACTAGCCTTTGCCTGTTATAAGGGATTTAAGCTGTTTCAAATGGATGTCAAGAGTGCCTTTTTAAATGGGGTAATTAAAGAAGATGTTTTTGTAGAACAACCCCCAGGTTTTGAGAGTTCCCAATATCCAAGTCATGTCTATAAATTAAAAAAGGCCTTATATGGATTGAAACAGGCACCAAGAGCTTGGTATGAGAGGCTTAGCACATTCCTGTTAGAAAGAGAGTTTGTTAAGGGGAGCGTAGACACCACCCTTTTTCTGAGGAGAATAGGAGATGACTTACTCATTGTCCAGATTTATGTTGATGATATAATTTTTGGATCTTCTGATAAATATTTATGTGATGAGTTTTCCAAAATAATGAGTAAGGAGTTTGGGATGAGTATGATGGGAGAATTGTCCTACTTTTTGGGGTTTAGCATAAGGCAAACAGATGATGGAACTTTTCTCAATCAATCAAAATACACTAAGGACATTTTGAAGAAATATGAAATGGACAAAGCCAAGCCAATCAATACTCCCATGCCCTCCTCAGTTCAGTTAGATAAGGATTCAAATGGAAAATCTGTTGATCAGAAGAAGTATAGAGGGATAATAGGTTCACTGCTTTACCTGACTGCTAGCCGACCCGATATCATGTTTAGTGTCTGTCTTTGTGCTAGGTTTCAGGCTGATCCTAAAGAGTCCCACCTGACTGCTGTTAAGAGAATTCTTAGATATCTTTTAGGGACCCCAAACCTAGGAATTTGGTACCCTAGGCACAGCACCTCTTTTGAGATCATTGGATATTCTGACTCTGACTTTGCGGGGTGTAGGGTGGATAGGAAGAGTACCTCTGGGACTTGTCAATTCATAGGACAATCGTTAGTCTCCTGGTCCAGTAGAAAACAGAACTCAGTTGCACTTTCCACTGCTGAAGCTGAGTACATTGCCTTAGGAAGTTGTGTGGCCCAAGTTCTTTGGTTGAAGCAGCAAGTCTTGGATTTAGGAGTACCTGTTGGCACAATTTCTGTTCTGTGTGATAATACTAGTGCCATCTGTATCTCTAAGAATCCAATCCAACATTCTAGGACCAAACACATTGACATTAGGCATCACTTCATTAGGGACCATGTTACAAAAGGGGACATTGAGCTACACCACGTAGCAACTGAAAATCAGCTGGCTGACATATTCACTAAACCACTGGCCTTTGACTCATTCAGCATTTTGAGAACCAGATTAGGAGTGATTGATATAAATGCTTGATTCTGATGACTGCTGATTTATTATCTTTCTGATTGGTATTCTGATTTCTGTTAGTTAGGTTTAGTTTTTCTTTTGATTTCTGATTTCTGTTAGTTAGTTTTTGGCTTTGATTATTTACTTTCAGTTGATTTTATGTCTTTTGCTGATTTCTGTTTTAGCCTTATTGTTAGTTTGATTTAAGTATTTACTCTGATATGATTTTATACCTGTTTTTTTTATTATTCACTAGCTCATATCTTGCACTTACTGTTTTATGTTTTTCAAAATCTGATCACCGCTCACTACTTCTGATAATCTGAATTTCTGACTGGGAGTTTTTACCTTGTTTTGATTTGGAAGCTGGTAAGCAGTGATTGATTCCATTGAATCTGTTAAAGGGAAGAAACATTGATGATTGTTTCTCTTCCTCTAACTCCTTTACTGGTGTATGGTTTCTTTTGGATAAAAATCTTCTTCAAAATTAAAATGTTAGTTTTTTGAAATAGAGATTATTTTATCTTCCTACAGTAATCTGCCTCATATCAATAGTGTTTTTCAAAGTCTTGAGTCATTAGTTTGATTTTCTAAAACCAAGTGATTGCATTTATCATATGATGTGTGGTTTTTTGTTTTGTGAATCATTCTTCCCTACCGTGGAGAGTCATCTCCTATGTCTGGAAGATAGATTCACAGCTGAGACTCTTTAATGATTATGAAAAGGAGAAAGCTTACAAAAGATGCGCAGTGCGCCAACCAAATTGAAAAAGAGGCATAAGATTAGCCCAAAACTGAAAAGATGCGAAAATGCCAAATACACAAAGTGTATCAAAAAATCAAAAGATGCGCAGTGCGCCAAATAAGTTGAAAAAAAAAGAGGCACAAAATGAGCCCAACCTAAGCTTTCTTCTCTTTCAGATCTTTAAATGTCTTAGAAAAAAACTCGTGTGTCACTTAATACGTTCAAAAAGCTTGAGTTTGAAAATCTTGATTTCTGATTTTTTACTTTGTAACACTATTATATCAGATATTTTTCTGGAACGAGGCTTGAAAGGATCTCTTTTCAAATCTAATGTCTTTTCTTCTGAATCGGATTTTTATTTTGAAAGAGGTTTACATCGATAAGGTGCCCGGGGTCAGAGTTACGAAAGTCGATTTTTTCAACCTTTTCTGGATTTCAGCGTTGTCAATCGTTCTCTTATTGGTTTTTGAATATAAAATCAAGGAAAAATTCTAATTTACTCGAGCAGATTGATCAAAAAAAAAAAAAAAAACCTTGCTTTTTCATGTTTTTTTTCCCTCTGTGAGTTTCTTTTTTTTTTGTGTGGCATTTTGATTTACATAATTGTGTTTTTGGAATCCTGATTGGTCATCTTCATCATCCATCTTGTTCTGTTTTCTTCACATCGTCCTGGACGATCCACATATCGTCCTGGACGATCCACTCCGTCCTGGACGATATAAACATCGTCCTGGACGATTCGTTCAGAATCGCCCCTCCACTGCTCCAGCTGCTGAAAAATTCCAATTATTGGTGATCGTCCCGGACGATACTCACATCGTCCTGGACGATATGATCCATATCCTCCTGATCTGATCAAACGGCTGAGATTGCGCCAATTATTGCCCATCGTCCCGGACGATCCCCTTATCGTCCCGGACGATCCACCTGTCAAGCCGCTGGACGATTTAAATTCGGCCCATCCGACATATTTATTGTAAATCGTCCTGGACGATCCACCTAATCGTCCGGGATGATACCTTTTCGTCAACGGTCGTCTAGCTGACTCCTCGGGACGATCGCCTGTGTCTAATCGTCCCGGACGATATCTGATCGTCCTGGACGATCGGACCGCCTTTTCGACCAATCGTACAGGACGACATAAATGTCCCGATCGTCCCGGACGATGTCTCGATCGTACGGGACGATCAGTCCGTTTTCTTTATAAACAGCAGATTTCTTGAGCTTTTTCACACCGATTTTCTCCACTCCACCTCTCCTCCTTACTCTCTCAAATCCTCATGGCTGGTGGCAAGCGTTCCCGTCAGAAGGGTGCCAGTTCGTCCCGGGGACATGTAGATCCTCGCTTCCCGAATGCCGCCGATCAGGCGGCTTTCGAATGCTATCATAATGTAGGTATCACGCCCTCCAAGATTGTCAATCCACGCACTCTCACGTATCCCGTTTTAGACTTGTTCGCACACACCTCGCTCACCTTCATTCTGACCTTAGCCTTTCCCTTCAATCTGGAACTCCTTCGCATCTTCTTTGCCAACTTGCGCATTTCCGCGGACTATTCCACTCTTCGCTCCTACGTAAATCAACGCCCCGTGGAACTCACGACCCACGATTTTCACAATATCCTCAACTTGTCTATCACTGGCGACAAGATCCACACGATCATCACCGATCCTGACTATGATTGGAGTGTCGCCAATCACTTCCTTCGCAATACCAACGCACCCTATCACGACAATGCTTGCACTTCCCTTCTCAAGGACGCCCGGACCATTCAGCACGTCCTTCGTTCCTCCGTCATTCCAAAGGCGGGGGATCGGATTCACATTACCCCGCTTCTGTCCTTGACCACCTACTACATCATGGCCCGTCGAGAATTTAATGCCTCTGATTTGATCATCCGATACATAGAACATCTCACCACCATTAGAGATCCGGGCCACAGGCGTCGCCCAAATCTAGCTTTAGGTCATCTCATTCACTATGCCTTAGAGACAAAATATGACCTTCAGTATCCTGTCCCTCCTGATGTCCCTCCTTCCTTCTTCACAAACAACTCATTCCACGTCCTACACAACACCCGCCTACATCCGGTACCTGCCCCGGATGTTGAGGAAGAAGAGGAAGAGGCTGCTCCAGTTCCTGCTGCACCAGAGGCACCTGCACCCCTTCGCATTGCCTCTCCCCTTGACCACCTGGTGCAGCGCTTCGACCAGTGGGAGGCCCGTTTTGACTCCTACGTGGTTGCCCAGGAGCAGCAGCACAACGAGGACCTCCAACGCTTCGCGGACTATGCTGCGCAGCAGCAGCAGCAGCACGACCAGGACATGGCCTGGTTTGGAGCTCACTTTCAGGCCATTCACCATTACCTCAATCCTCCACCACCGCCTCCTCCTTCCGATCAGGATCCACCTCTGTTTTAGTTTCCTGCTTTTGTAGTTGTTCCATGTTATGTTTTATTTCAGTGTTCTGTTTTTCCCTCCTCCTTTTTGTGATGTCAAAAGGGGGAGTCAGTTGTAGTCGTGTCGTGTCTGTTTCTATTTTCTATTTCATGTTTTCTATATTGTTTGAGCTGTTAAATGAAAATTAAAAAAAAAAATGTTTGTTTTGTTTGATCTGCTAGTTTACCTTTGTTTTCAGACTAATTTACAAATGTTTGCCATCATCAAAAAGGGGGAGATTGTTGCAAATCTGGTTTTGATGATGACAAACATGTTTCCAGTGTGTTTTGCTTGGCTAATATGTTTCAGGCACAAAAGACCGCGAGCCACTCAAGCCAACTCAAGATCGGGTCCAAGTGTGTCAAATGTATGATTTTTCTTTTTATTGAGTCAATTGTAATGTAACTGATTCCCTAGCTAAGTAACCTTGCACACACACACTCAGAGGGAGAGATTGAGTGATTAGAGTTTCTGTTGCAATTTTGTTCAGATCGTCCTGGACGATATCCACATCGTCCTGGATGATCCAGTTAAAACAGAAACCCTAATTAAGGCGACTAAGTTAAGAAGGACTGATTGAGCCGATCGTCCTGGACGATCTATGGATCGTACGGGACGATATTCCCAAACCAGAAATTCTCAGCCGCCAGATTAAGTTAGGCAAGTTTTATTTTAAGTATTTTGGTCTGATCGTCCCGGACGATACGTGTATCGTCCTAGACGATTCACTACAATCATGCCTAAATTAGTCTGGTAATTAAGGAAAGTGATTAATGTTTAATTGATACGATCACATCGTCCTGGACGATCGCAGGATCGTCCCGGACGATCGTGATCGTCTTGTGCATTTCAGCTGTACGTCCAGAACTATGTACAGGACGATTTGGGGCCTTTTTGAACTAATCGTACCGGACGATTAACCTATCGTACGGGACGATCAAGTCATTTTTTGGTCGTCCAACACAGATTTCTCTGGACGACCCGAACTGTCTTCTGGACGATTTCCTTCAATTTGAACTAATCGTCCCGGACGATCGCAGGATCGTACGGGACGATCTGAACAACTTTTTCTACTGATCGTCCAGAAGAGCCAGATCGTCCAGGCTGAAACAGCTGAATTTAAACTGATCGTACAGGACGATCTACCGATCGTCCTGGACGATCTTGGCCGACAAGTTGAGATTTAGGGCAAGTTTTAAGCCCTCCTTTAAAAGAACTTTTTCCTAGATTTGGAAAAATCTTTTGCTGCCTTCCTTCCCTGAGAAACCCTAGAGAGAAGAGAGAGTTGGGAGAGAGAGAAGAGATCTTGTGAGGGGGAGTTAGTGAGGGATTCACTAAGGTTGCTCCAAGCACGGATCAGAGTCGTCTTCTCCGCTCGTCGTCTGTCGTCTAGTCGGTGTTCTTCGTGGGAGGATCGTTCGCAAGAAGATCCGGGGTTCTCTGCCCGCTTCAGGTGGAAGCAAAAGGAGTTCGAAGGTTCTCTGCCTGCTTCAGGAGGAAGCGAAAGGAGGTCAGGTTCTCTGCCTCACCGTGTGGTGAAAAGGAGGTATTTTGTACAGGCTTCTCCGCCTTGCTGTGGGAGCAAAAGGAGAGTCACTTTCGTTTAGTGCAATACCCGGAGGGGAGGCTCCGGGGAGTGGACGTAGGTCAAGTTGACCGAACCACTATAAAATCTGGTTTGCTTTTCTGATTCAGTTTTGCACTTTACTTTTCAATATAAACTGCTTGGGTGATTATCGTTGGTTGATCTTTTCGTTATTGTTTACTTGTTTCCGCTGCTAAGTATCGAAAAGATTTTTGTTGTTATCGTGAAATTTTTAAATAACCAATTCACCCCCCCTCTTGGTTAGCCTCGGGACTAGTTCAGTAGGGCTTAACATCCCTTTCGAACTTTCAGAGTAAACCTAGTGTATATGTCTGTGATGGTTTCATTAGGTTTCCTGTAAAAAAGTTCATAATTATGCAATAAGATGTTCAACCCAGATTATTTGACTTCACTAGTACCTTCGCATGTAATACATAATTTATCCCAAATTTTCTTATCAGTGGTACATGTAGAAACTCTCATATAATCTTTAGACATGAGTTAAGTCCCTATCCTCATTGCACCATTCATTAAATAGTTCTTCAGTTTTGATGCTATTAACAAAATGAAAGGGTGTAGAATAACCTTCTTGTACTAAAAGCCAAATGCAAAAATTAATAGATTACAAAGAATTTGACATGCAGATTTTCCAAAAATTAAACAGTATGTTGTCAAACAAAGGTGGACGAGTTATAAAATAACCCTCAACGGTATTTCTATTCCTAAAATATGTCATGGATCAATTTCCTAAATATTTTCTAAAATGTTACTTATGAGAACCTCTCTGATACCAGTTGAAAGTTCAATGTAGGATGTTAAGCTTCGGTGAACTATCCCTAGGCACACCAAGAGGGGGGTGAATTAATTATTTAAAAAAAATGTTTAACACAAAAGAAATTTAATTTGAGATTTTTTAATAACTTAAAATAACTAATATTATCACCAGATACACAAGCAAATTAATGAAACAAAACTTATAACTATAGGGATGACAAGTTACTCAAAATAAAATATCATCAAACATTACCAACATGCAATTTTCAAAAAATTAAAGTGCAGAAAGTAAATTGCAAAAAGTAAAACTCAGAAAGAACACACTAGAATTTATAGTAATTCGATCAAACCATATCCTACATCTACTCCTTGGAGTCCTCTTCTCTGAGTATTATACTAAAACTTTAGTTTCTCTCCTTTAGCCCCCACAATTAGGTAGAGAAGCCCTTACAAACTTTTCATTAACATGATGTGATAGAGAACCTTGACTTCATTTTTACCCTCCTAGTGAAGGTAGAGAACCTAACAATCCTTTTTCACACTTATGGTGAAGGAAGAGAACCTAGCAATCCTTTTTCACCCTCTAGGTAAAGGTAGAGAACCTCAACAGTCTTCGGGCTGATGATCTTCTTCCTAGAGCCACCTAAGAAACCAACCAAGACACTCAGAGGAATTAAGGCAAAAGCTTGCTTAGAGCAATAGTGTGAAAACCCCTCACCCTCATTCTCCCTCACACACATACTCTCCTTTCTCCTACCCAAAGCTCTCCAAGATCTCTTCTCAAAACTCTCTCTCCAAAAAACCAAAAGCCAAAAGACCTTAAACAAGTTTATTAAGAGAGCTTAAATACAAGGCTTCACACAAAGCCCTATTAATTCAATTCTATTGATACTGATCATATAATACAATCCCAGATCATACAATATAATTAATTCAAATAACCATATTCATACTGTACGAAGAATAATGCACTGTGCGATCAGTTTAAGTATTTGACCTGGTCATCTAATACGATATAAAGAATCATCCAGTATGATTAGTTTAATTAAATTGAATTATCATCCCATATGATTGGTGGTGAATAATTTGAAAGTTTATGTAGGTTGTTAAACCTAATAGAATTGTTCCAAGGCTAACCAAGAGAGGGGGGGGGGGGGTGAATTGGTTAATTAAAAATTTCTTGGAATTTTCAAAAATTATTTCTAGAAAATTTAATTAATGATCTTAAATTTGTAGTTGTTTAAATATAATTATTGTAAAAGAAATTTCAACCACAGTAATTTAATATGTAGAAAAATAAAATGCAGGAAAAAGTAAAGGAATAGAAGAACACCAAATTTTTATAGTGGTTCAGTCCAAACTAGACCTACGTCCACTCCCTGAACACTCCTTCAAGCATTGCACTAAACACAAGTGACTCTCCTTTTTCTCCCACAGCAAGGTAGAGAGGCCCTTATAAAACCTCTCTTCCACCAACCCGGTGCAACAGAGAATCGTCGTCCTTTTTCACCCTCCTCGTGAAGGCACAGAACTATCGTCCTTTGTCACCCTCCTGATGAAGGCAGAGAACCCATGTTCTTTTTCACCCTCTTGGTGAAGGTAGAGTACTTGATCTACTTTGTAGATCTTCTCTCAAGAGTCTTCAAGGAAGTAGGGTAGAAGTTTTAAGAGCAAATAAGAGATCCTCACCTTTGGGTAACCTTGTGAATCCCCCATAATTTTCTCTTATAAGATCTCTCACTCTCCACTCACGAACACTATCCCAAAACACTCTCCTTTTCACTCAAAAGAGAAATTCACAGCAAAAAGATCTAAATGACAGTTTTTTTGGACTCCTTATATACAAAAAGCATGAAAAACTAACCAAAAATTGTAAAAAGGACTCCTTGTATATAGGATTAATTATTTCCTCCAAATAGAACAACCAATACTGGAAGTTTCATCAAATATTCTTTAATGTTGTCAAAAGATTTTTGATAACCTTCATCCCATTGAAACAAACATCTTTCTTGCATAGAGCTGTGAGTGGTTGACATTTGCCTAATAGATTTGATATAAACCTTCTTTGTTATGCTAACCAACCATGAAAATATCTCAATTAAGTGAGACTTTTAGGTGGTAGAATCTCTATGATTACTTTAATTTTAGAAGGATCAATTCTATTATGTAGTGTTGAACCACAAAATAAGAAACTTCCTTGAAGTAACACTGAAGACACACTTCAAATGATTCATTGTTATATTATACTGGCATAATCTTTTAAATATAATTCTCAGATCACTTAAATAATTTTCTCTTTCAGGTCTTTTAATGACTAAATCATCGATATAATATTCCACTTATTGGGGGATGAGTTCGTAAATAATTCTTATCATTATGACTTGGCATATTGCAATAGCATTCTTTAGTCTGAAAGGCATTACTTTATAATAACAAACTTATATTGGTGTTTTGAAAGTTGTAAACTTCTCATATTTAGGAGTCATCTTTATTAGATTATGCTCAGATGAACCATACATAAATGAGAATATTTCATGTGATGAAGTAATATCTACTAGGAGTTCTAGTTTAGGGGGTGAAAACTCATCTTTTGGACTGGCTTTATTCAAATCTCTGAAGTCAATACAGATATGGATTTGACTGCTTTTCTTTATTATAATAATTTTGGCTAACCAGGTTGAATATTTTCCTACCTGATAAAATCAACTTCTATAAGTTTTTTAACTTCAACGAGGACTTGTTGCTCAATTTCTAGTCACATATAGTAGGATGACTATTTTATAGGAACCACATTAGATTGTATCTCTAGTTTATGAACTATAATGTATGGAGATAATTTGGGCATTTCCTTATAACTCAAAGTAAAGTAATATTTAAACTCTAAAATCAAGTAATTATTTTATTTGCCTCATCATCATTCAATAATGAGTTAATAAAGATTAGATGAGAGTTTTCTTTACTGCCCAAATTTATTTCTAAAAGATAATGTATTATTAATTTAATTTCCTGTTCAAGCTCGGGAGGTGAATCCCTAATATTAGAGTCATCTTGATCACTTGAAGTCTTTAAATAATATATGTTAAAAGATTATTTAAATTTAGTTGAAAAGAGATTATCAGATTTTAGATTGTTTATTATAACTGAATAATATTTTATCAAAAGGACAAAGAGTACTAAAGTCAACACCCATTTTAGATTTATATTTATAGAATTTAGTGTTACATATATTTTCCAACTATTTAGCTTCACATCTAGTCCAAGTTGACAGTGGTAAACCTTATTCAACAAATTTATGGACACAGTTAGAATACTAGTAAAAAGGTAGATTTATTATTTAATTTTTAAATATATTATCTGAAAGTTCGATAGGGATGTTAAGCTCTGATGAATTAGTCCCGAGGCTAACCAAGAGGGGGGTGAATTAGTTATTTAAAAATTTGTGAGCGACAGTAAAAATCTTTTCGATGATTTGCAGCGGAAACAAGTAAAAACACATAAATGAAAAGATTAAACATCGATTTCACCCAAGCAGATAATCACAGAAAACTAAAGTGCAGAAAGTAATCAGAAAGAACACACCAGATTTTTATAGTGGTTCGGTCAACTTGATTTACATCCACTCCCTGGAGCCTCCCCTCCGGGTATTGCACTAAACCAAAGTGACTCTCCTTCTACTCCCACAGCAAGGCGAAGAAGCCTGTACAAAAACTCCTTTCCACTGACACGGTGAGGCAGAGAGCCTAACCTCCTTTTGCTTCCTCCTGAAGCAGGCAGAGAACCTCGGACTCCTTTCGCTTCCTCTTGAAGCAGGCAGAGAACCTGAACTCCTTTCGCTTCCTCCTGAAGCGGGCAGAGAACCTGGATCTTCTTGCGAACGATCTTCTCACAGAAAACACGAACAAGACGAGAGACGACAAACAGAGAAGACAACTCTGATCCTTGCTTGGAGCAACCTTTGTGAATCCCCCACAAACTCCCCTCACAAGATCCTCTCTCTCTCTCTCTCCCAAACTCTCTCTCTCTAGGGTTTCTCTAGAAAGGAAAGTAGCAAAAGATTTTTCTTATTAAAAGAAAAAGATCTTTTATAAGAGGGCTCAAAATTTGCCCTAAATCTCAACTGGTCGGCCTAGATCGTCCAGGACGATCGATAGATTGTCCTATACGATCAGTTCAAAATCAGCTGTTTTAGCTTGGACGATCTGGCTCTTCTGGACGATCAGTGGAAAAAGTTGTTCTAATTGTCCCATACGATTCTGCGATCGTCCGTAACGATTAGTGTAAATTCAGGAATTTTGTCTAGAAGACTGCTCTGGTCGTCCAAAGAAAACTTATGCTGGACGACCCAAAAATGACTTGATCGTCCAGGCCGAAATGGATATCGTCCTGTATGATTAGTTCAAAAGTGCCAAAATTGTCTTGAGCACCGCTCTGGACGTACAGCTGAAACACACTAGACGATCATTATTGTCCTGAATGATCTTGCGATCGTCCCGGACGATATGATCATATCAATTAAATATTAATTTCTTTCCTTAAATACTAGACTAATTTAGGCATGATTGTACTGGATCGCCCAGGATGATACACGTATCGTCCGGGACGATCTGACCAAATATCTTAAAATAAAAACTTGCCTAACTTAATCTGGCGGTTGAAAATTTCTAATTTGAGCCTATAATCCCGTATGATGTATTGATCGTCCAGGATGATCGGCTTAATCAGACAGACTTAACTTCGTCGCCCTAATTAGGGGTTTTTATTTTTACTTGATCGTCCAGGACGATGTGAATATCATCCAGGACAATCTGAATAAAAATTGAACAGAAACTCTAATTCACTCAAGCTCTCCCCATGAGTGTGTGTGTGTAAGGTTACTTAGTTAGGGGATTAGTTACATTACAATTAACTTAAGAAAAAGAAAATAGTACATTTAAACACACTTGGACTCGATCTTGAGTTGGCTTGAGTTGCTTTTGATCTTTTGTACCTGAAATAGATTAGCCAAGCAAAATAGAATACAAACATGTTTGTCATCATCAAAACCAGATTTGCAATAATCTCCCCCTTTTTGATAATGGCAAACATTAGTGCAGTAGTTTAAAATAAAAGAACTAGAAGTTAAGCAACGCACATCGAAAAATAAATGTCATTGAACAATTAGAGCAGTACAGGAAAACAACTACAAATATAATAAACACTACAAGACAAGATCAATGCATAAAAAACTACTACAACTGACTCCCCCTTTTAACATCAAAAAAAGGAGGAGGACAACAGAAAAATAGAAATAGCAGTATAAATAGAAAAAATAGCACACAACACAAAACTAAAATGGAGGCGGATCCTGATCAGAAGGAGGAGGTGGCTGTGGTGGTGTAAAGTAACTATGGATGGCGGTGAAGTGTGCTCCAATCCAAGCAATGTCCTGGTTGTGCTGTTGTTGCTGCTGAGTAGCATAGTTAGTAAAGCGCTGTAGATCCTCAGCGTGCTGCTGCTCTTGGGCAGCAACATATGAATCGAATAGGGCCTCCCACTAGTCGAACCACTGCACCAGATGATCGAACGGGGAAGCAATGCGAATGGGAGCAGATGCATCTAGTGCAGCAGAAATGGGAACTACTTCTTCCTATTCCTCCTCAACATCTGGGGTGGGCTCCGGATGTAGTCGGGTACTGTGGAGTACATGGAATGAATTATTGGTGAAGAAGGAAGGAGGGATATTGGGAGGGACTGGATATTGCAGGTCATATTTAGTTTCCAAGGCATATGCAATGATATATCCTAAAGCTAGATTGGGACTACATCTATGACCCGGATCTCTAATGGTGGTGAGGTGCTCGATATATCTGAAAAGAAGGTTAGTGGCATTGAAGTCCTGATGGGCCAAGATGTAATATGTGGTCAGAGACAGTAATGGGGTGATGTGGATTCGATCCCCAGCCTTTGGGATGATGGAGGAACGAAGGACATGCTGAATGGTCCATGCATCCTTAAGGAGGGAAGTGCAAGCATTATCGTGGTAGGGTGTATTTGTATTTCGAAGAAAGTGATTGGCGACACTCTAATCATAATCAGGATCAGTAATAAGAGTGTGGATTTTGTTGCTAGTCACAGAGAGCTGAAGGATATTATGAAAGTCCTGGGCAGTGAGTTCTACAGGATGTTGATTCACATAGGAGCGGAGGGTGGAATAGTCAGCAGAAATGCGAAGATTGACAAAGAAGACTCGGAGAAGTTCGGTGCTAAAAGGGAAGGCGAGTGTGAGGATGAAAGTGAGTGAGGTGTGCACAAAAAGATCGAGGACATGATAGGTAATTATGATTTTGATTGAGTGATGCCCACCGCTAGATATCACTCGAAAGTAGCCTGATCGGTTGCATTGGGAAAGCGGGATCAACATACCCCCGTGAGGAGCTCACACCCTTTTGCCTAGAATGCTTCCTACCAGCCATTAGAAAGCACAAGTGAGGGAGAGTGAAAGTAGATGTGTGGAAAAAATTGAGGAAATTGGCTGTTTAAATAGAAATCGGCCGGATCGTCCCGTACGATCGTAGGATCGTCCAGGACGATATGAGCATTTACGACAGCCAGGACGATTGGTCAAAAAGGTGGTCAGATCGTCCAGGATAATTAGACACATGCGATAGTCCCGAGGAGTTAAGCCGGATGACCGTTGATAAAAAGTATCATCCAGGATGATTAGGTGGATTGTCCAGGATGATATACAATAAATATGTCAGACATGCCGAATTTGAATCGTCTAGCTGCTAACACGTGGATCATCCGGGATGATCTGGTGGATCATCCAAGATGATAAACAATAATTGGTGCATTCTCAACCGTTCGATCAGATCAGAAATATATGGATCATATCGTCCAGGACGATGTAAGGATCGTCCAGGACGATCACCAATAATTGGTGTATCTCAGCAGCATGATCAGAGTGGGGACGATTTGAATGGATCGTCCAAGATGATTGATGGATCGTCCAGGACGAAGAAGATCATCCAGGACCATGTGGGGATCGTCCAAGATGATGTGAAGAAAACAGAAAAAAATGGAGGATGGAGATGAAAGATCAGGGATCCCAAAAATATAAACAGTAAAATGAAAAAATAAAACCAAAGTAAATAAAACTCGAAACGAGAACACAAAAAATAATAATTTGTTTTGATCAATTTGCTCTAGTAAATCAGAATTTTTCCTTGATTTTAAATCCAAAAACCAATAAGAAGATGATTGACAGCACTAAAATTTAGAAAAAGTTGGAAAATCGACTTTCGTAACTCCCACCTCGGACACCTTATAGATGCAAATCCCTTTCAAGACAAAAATCCAACTCAAAAGAAAAGAAATTAGATTCGAAAAGAGATCTTTTCAAGCCTCATTCCAAAAAAATATCTGATATAATAGTGTTGCAAAGTAATCAATCAGAAATCAGGATTTTCAAACTCAAGCTTTTGAAAATATGAAGTGGCGCACGGATTTTTCTAAGGCATTTAGCTATCTGAAAGGGAAGAAAGCTTGATTTGGGCTCATTTTGTGCCTCTTTTTCAATTTGTTTGGTGCTTTGCGCATCTTTTGATTTTTTATACACTTTGTGTATGTTTTAGTTTGGCGACATTTCACATCTTTTTAGCTTTAGGCTCATTTTGTGCCTCTTTTTCAATTTTTTTGACGCACTGCACATCTTTTGTAAGCTTTCTCCCTCTCAAAATTGTTAAAGGATCTCAGCTGTAAAATTATCTTCCAGACATAGGAGACGATCTCCACAGTAAGGAAGAGTAATTCACAAAATAAAAACTATACGTCATATGATAAGTGCAATCACTTGGTTTAGAAAATCATAATAATGACTCAAGACTTTGAAAATACTATTCATATGAGGTAGATTACTGTATGAAGATAAAATAAATCTCTATTTCAAAAACTAATATTTTAATTTTAAAGAAGATTTTTATCCAAAAGAAATAATACACCAGTAAAGGAGTTAGAGGAAGAGAAATAATCATCAATGTTTCTTCCCTTTAACAGATCCAGTGGAATCAATCACTGCTTACTAGCTTCCAAATAAAAACAAGGTAAAACTCTCAGTCAGAAATTCAGTTTATCAGAAGTAGTGAGCAGTGACCAGATTTTGATAAGCATAATATAGTAAATAAAAGAGATGAATCAGTAAATAAAAATAGGTAGAAAATCACATCAATATAAATACTCAAATCAAACTGACACCAAGGCTAAAATAGAAATCAGCAGAAAAAATAAAAACAACAGAAAGCAAATAATCAAATCAAATAGCTAACTAACAGAAACAGAATAAAAAGGACAAATCAGAAATCAGTATTCATCAGAATCAAGCATTTATATCAATCACTCCTAATCTGGTCCTCAAAATACTGAATGAGTCAAAGGCCAGTGGTTTAGTAAATATGTCAGCCAGCTAATTTTCAGTTGCTACATGATGTAGCTCAATATCCCATTTTATAATATGGTCCCTAATAAAGTGATGCCTTATATTAATGTGTTTGGTTTTAGAATATTGGATTGGATTCTTAGAGATGCAGATGGCACTAGTATTATCACACATAACAGAAATTGTGCCCACAGGTAATCCTAAATCCAAGACTTATTGCTTCAACTAAAGAACTTGGGCCACACAACTTCCTAAGGCAATGTACTCAGCTTCAGCAGTGGAAAGTGCAGCTGAGTTCTATTTTCTACTGAACCAGGAGACTAAAGACTGTCTTATAAATTGATAAGTTCTAGAAGTGCTCTTTCTATCCACCCTACACCCTACAAAGTCAGAATCAAAATATCCAATAATCTCAAAAGAGGTGATGTGCCTAGGGTACCAGATTTCTAGGTTTGGGGTCCTTAAAAGATATCTAAGAATTCTCTTAACAGCAGTCAGGTGGGACTCTTTAGGGTCAGCCTGAAACCTAGCACAAAGACAAACACTAAACATGATATCAAGTCGGCTAGCAGTCAAGTAAAGCAGTGATCCAATTATTCCTCGATACTTCTTTTGATCAATAGATTTTCCACTTGAATCCTTATCTAACTGAAAAGAGGAGCTCATGGGAATGTTGATTAGCTTGGCTTTGTCCATTTCATATTTCTTCAAAATGTCCTTAGTGTATTTAGATTGATTGAGAAAGGTTCCATCATCTATTTGCCTTATGCTAAACCCCAAAAAATAGGATAATTCTCTCATCATACTCATCTCAAACTCCTTACTCATTATTTTAGAAAACTTATTACATAAATATTTATCGGAAGATCCAAAAATTATATTATCTACATAGATCTGGACAATGAGTAAGTCATCCCCTATTCTCCTCAAAAAAGGGTGGTGTCTACGCTCCCCTTAACAAACTCTCTTTCTAACAGGAATGTGCTAAGCCTCTCATACCAAGCTCTAGGTGCCTGTTTCAATCCATATAAGGCCTTTTTTAATTTGTAAACATGATTTAGATATTTAAAACTCTCAATACCTGGGGGTTGTTCTACAAAGACATCCTCTTTTATTACCACATTTAAAAAGGCACACTTGACATCCATTTGAAATAACTTAAATCCCTTATAACAGGCAAAGGCTAGTAGCACTCTAATGGCTTCCAATCTAGCTACAGGGGCAAAGGTCTCCTCAAAATTAATTCCTTCAATCTGATTATACCCCTTAGCCACCAATCTTGCCTTATTCCTAGCCACCACACCAAAATCATTCATCTTATTCTTAAAGCCCACTTGGTTCCCACTATACTTTGATTTCTAGGTCTTTCTACTAACTCTCAAATATCATTCCTTACAAATTGATTCAATTCTTCTTGCATAGCTAAGATCCAAAACTCATCAGAAAGGGCCTTATTGATGTTGGTGGGTTCAGTCATTGAGATAAAGGCAGAGTGGTTTACTTCCTTCCTAAGTCCATGCCTAGTCCTAACACCTTCAGAAGGGTCTCCTAAGATCAGTTCTTTAGGATGACTCGAAGAATATCTCCACTCTCTAGGCAGTGTGGTTTGAAGTTCTACCATTTCCTCCAGATTTGCATTTTCAACCCCTTGGGTAATCTCCTCTACCTCTTCTTCTTCCTTAACTCTAGTCACCTTAGGATCAAATTCATCAAACACCACATGAGTTGTCTCTTCCACCACCAATGTCCTCTTATTGAACACCCTAAAGGATTTCCCCACACTAGAATAGCCTAAGAACACACCTTCATCAGATTTGGGGTCAAACTTTCCTAAGGATGATTTCTCGTTGTTCAGAATGAAAACCTTACATCCAAAGACATGGAGGTGGGACAGGTTTGGAGTTCTACCCTTAATGATCTTATAAGGTGTCTTATTCAGATTTGATCTTACATTCACAATATTCAGCACATAATAGGTAGTGTTCACCGCTTCAGCCCAGAAGGATTTTGGAAGTGAATACTCAGTAAGCATGGCTCTAGCGGCTTCCACTAAGGTCCTGTTCTTCCTTTCAGCTACCCCGTTCTGCTGAGGGGTCCTAGGAGCTAAAAAATTATGACTAATCCCTTGCTCCTCACAAAAACTTCCAAACTTCACATTTTCAAACTCTACACCATGATCACTATGAATTATCAAGATCTCACAACCTAACTTCCTCTGAATCCAAGTGGAGAAGGACTTAAATTCATCAAATGACTTAGATTTATGTGACAGGAATTTAATCCAAGTGAACCTCGAGTAATCATCAACAATCACAAAATCATAGACTTTCCCCCCTAAGCTGGTAGTGCTAATTGGTCCAAAAAGATCCATGTGAAGGACTTCTAAAGGTCTAGAGGTGTTAATGTCCTTAACAGAGTGAAAGGAGGACTGGACTTGCTTCTCTAATTGACAGGCATCACACAGGTGGTCCTTAGTGAACTTAAGCTTGGGCACACCGCTAACTAAGTTCTTTTAGGTGATTCTCCTAAGGGTTTTCATACTGGTATGCCATAATCTCCTATGTCACAACCAAGACTCATCAGCAGTAGTTTTTAAGCAAATTAAATTTTCAGCTTTAATGCAACTTACATCCAGCTTGTAGACATTATTGATCTTTTATCCCTGCAAAATAATTTTATCATTTAAGCTTAAAATGCAGCAAGTGGGCATAAATTTGATGCTGTATCCTTTGTCACAGAGTTGACTGATACTCAATAAGTTGTGTTTCAGTCCATCTACAAGCAAAATATTATCAATCATAAAATTCTTTAAATCACCAATTATACCTGAACCTACCACCCTCCTGGTGGTGTTATCTCTAAGTGTAACCTTGCCTCCAGCCCTGGCCTCCAGCGAAATGAACTGATTTGCATCTCCAGTTATGTGTCTAGAACATCCGCTGTCCCGGTACCATATGCTCTCATGAGATCTTGTGTGAGTGCAGACCTATAAAATCATCAAATATCAGTTTTAGGAACCCAAATAAGTTTGGGTTCCTTCTTATGAAAAGAAGAATGCAATGCTTATGTGTTGTGCTGTGGAACAGGCAATTTAGGCCTCCACACCCAATGTGTACTACGGTGAACAGTGTAGGTGTGAGAAATGTATCCTAACATGCCACAAGAAAAACATCTAACACCAGGAAAAGGGTTAACTAATCTATGTGGGTGATAATGCCTCTTCCTAGGTTTATATGAAATATGTTTTGATGATTTTAACACAGATTCTTCAAAAGGTGGAGGTGCATAAAACTGTGTAAAAGTAAGAGGTGTTTTATTTTTCTCAAAAGCACTGATTTTCACTTTCAAAAATTCATTCTCCTTTTTAAGACTTATAATTTCAAATTTTAAAGCACCATTGCTACTCTCCACTTCACATCCCAGATTGTCTAATTCTTTAAAAGCTCTTTCTAAATCAACATGTGAGGTTTTCAATGAATCATGCTCAGTAACTAAATCAGAATTTTTTTTGTTCAATTCATCAAACTCATCAAGTAAAGTCATGTGATTGCAATAAACAGTAGAATGATCTTTAATTAAAATTTCATGCTCTTTTTATAAGTTCAGAAATTCTAGTTTCAGACTAGCATGAGTTTTCTTAAGCTTCCTATACGATGCATGAATTCTTTCAGAAATTTCAAATAATTGATCGTAGACTGACCAGGATGATCATCAGCCATCAGACACAAATTTGTTTCCTTGTCTTCAGCTTCAATCTCAGAGGAGTCGGATGCAGAATCTACCCAGAATGCCTTCTAAATTCGCTTCTTATCCTTTCTGAACTTGTGTTTCTCCTCACCCTCTCCTTGCTTGGGTGAGCTTTAAGTGTGGGGCAATCAGCCTTAATGTGTCCAGGCTTCTTGCATTCAAAACAGACAGTTTCAGATGAACCTTTAAAATTTTAGCTGGACTTACCCTTATTCCACTTCTGAAAGTTCTTATGTTTCTTCCTTAGAAAGCTTTTGAATTGCCTAGTGATTAAGGCAACATCATCGCTATCAGACCCGAAAGAACTAGTATCACTCTCGTTAGCCTTCAGTGCCACTGTTTTCTCCTTCTTCTTTTCACTTGCATCAAGCTGTCTTTGGTTCACCCCTTGCTCATAAGCAATGAGTAATCCAAGTAAGCTATCAATAGAGTAAGTATTCAAATCTTTAGATTCAGTGATTACAGTTATCTTAGCTTCATTTGAAGAAGGTAAATATCTAATAATTTTGTTCACTCTTTTATAGTTTGTAAGTTCTCTACCTAAGGCATGCAAAGAGGTGACAATTTGAGTGAACCTTGTATACATTTCAGAAATGGATTCTATAGGTTTCATGCAAAAAAGTTCATAGTCATAAAGTAATATATTTAACCTAGACTGTTTGACTTCAGTTGTACCCTCATAAGTGATGCACAATCTATCCCAAATCTCTTTGCCAGTTATACAAGTAGAAATACACATGTAATCCTCAGATTTTAAAGCACAGAAAAAATAGTTCAAGCATTTGGCATTCAATTGTGCTAAGTCACGATCATCAAAAGTCCAATCAGTAAAGGGCAGTTCAGTTTTAACATTGTTAATCATTCTAAAAGGCGGCTCGTAGCCATCCTTAACAAGCATCCACATACGATAATCAATTGATTGAAGAAAAGTGGACATGCGAGTTTTCCAAAAATCAAAAGGAATGTTATCAAACAATGGCGGTCATGTAATTGAATAACCTTCAGTAGTATTACGATTACTAAAGTTAGCCATGGATCAAATTCAAAAGTTTTTCAAAACTAGCTTTTATGAATCCCGCTCTGATAACACTTGAAAGTTCGATAGGGATGTTAAGCCCTGATGAATTAGTCCTGAGGCTAACCAAGAGGGGGGTGAATTGGTTATTTAAAAATTTGAGAGCGACAGTAAAAATCTTTTCGATGATTTGCAGTGGAAACAAGTAAAAACTCATAAACGAAAAGATTAAACACAGATTTCACCCAAGTAGATAATCACAGAAAACTAAAGTGCAGAAAGTAATCAGAAAGAATACACCAGATTTTTATAGTGGTTTGGTCAACTTGACCTACATCCACTCCCCAGAGCCTCCCCTCCGGGTATTGCACTAAACCAAAGTGACTCTCCTTCTGCTCCCACAGCAAGGCAGAGAAGCCTGTATAAAACTCCTTTCCACCGACAAGGTGAGGCAGAGAACTTAACCTCCTTTTGCTTCCTCCTGAAACAGGCAGAGAACCTCGGACTCCTTTCGCTTCCTCCTGAAGCAGGCAGAGAACCTGAACTCCTTTTGCTTCCTCCTGAAGTGGGCAGAGAACCCGGATCTTCTTGCGAACGATCCTCTCATAGAAAACACGAACAAGATAAGAGACGACGAACGGAGAAGATGACTCTCATCCTTGCTTGGAGCAACCTTTGTGAATCCCTCACAAACTCCCCCTCATAAGATCCTCTCTCTCTCTCCCAAACTCTCTCTCTCTAGGGTTTCTCTGGAAAGGAAAGTGGCAAAAGATTTTCCTTGTTGAAAGAAAAAGATTTTTTATAGGAGGGCTCAAAATTTATCCTAAATCTCAACTGGTCAGCCTAGATCATCCAGGACGATCGATAGATCATCCTTTACGATCAGTTTAAAATCTGCTATTTCAGCCTGGATGATATGGCTCTTCTGGACAATTAATGGAAAAAGTTGTTCTGATCGTCCCGTACGATTCTGCGATCGTCCGGGACGATTAGTGTAAATTCAAGAATTTCATCCAGAAGACCGCTATGGTCGTCCAGAGAAAACTTATACTGGACGACCCAAAAATGACTTGATCGTCTAGGCCGATACGGATATCATCCTGTACGATTAGTTCAAAAAGTGCCAAAATCGTCCTGAGCACTGCTCTGGACGTACAAATGAAACACACTAGACGATCATGATCGTCCCGGATGATCTTTCAATTGTCCCGGACGATATGATCGTATTAATTAAATATTAATTGCTTTCCTTAAACCCTAGACTAATTTAGGCATGATTGTACTGAATCATCCAGGATGATACACGTATCGTCCGGGACGATCAGACCAAATATCTTAAAATAAAAACTTTTCTAACTTGATCTGGAGGCTGAGAATTTTTGATTTGAGCCTATCATCCCGTATGATGTATTGATCGTCCAGGACGATCGGCTTAATCAGACAGACTTAACTTGGTTGCCCTAATTAGGATTTTTATTTTTACTTGATCGTCCAAGACGATGTGAATATCGTCCATGACGATCTGAACAAAAATTGAACAGAAACTCTAATTCACTTAAGCTCTCCCCCTGAGTGTGTGTGTGCAAGGTTACTTAGCTAGGGGATCAGTTACATTATAATTGACTCAAGGAAAAGAAAACAGTACATTTAGACACACTTGGACTCGATCTTGAGTTGGCTTGAGTTGCTTTTGATCTTTTGTACCTGAAATGGATTAGCCAAGCAAAACAGAATACAAACATGTTTGTCATTATCAAAATCATATTTGCAACATTATCAAGGGTTACTTTAGTATTTATACTTTTGTAGAAGAAGGTATAAAGGCATTGGTTTTAGACTCTAGATTCAGAACATGAGAGAATTTAACTGCCAACCTAGCTATATCATTTTTAGATAATGGGGTTAGAGTCACATTCTTTATATACTTCTTTAATCTTTCTAGGGTAGACATTTCTATCTTTTCTTTCTTAGCAACTTGGCCCTATCCTCATCGCTATTTTTCTTCTATAGAAATTTTAAACCTTAGCTTTTTAATAACATTCGTATGCACTTCAGCTTGTTTATTTTTCTTAAACACATATGATTTAACCTCTAAATTAGATTCAAAATCAATATGTGTTACATGCAATTTTACTAATAAACTTTCTTTTTTTCTTTTCATTTCTCTCATTTTTCCATCCTTGACCTCATCCTCGAGATTATTGAGCCATTTTACCACCTCTTTATGAGGGAAGGGTAGGTGACCAGTGAACATTGTGTTTAAGATCAGAATGCTTTTCTGTCTCTTTTATTTATTCTTTTATTTATATTTTTTAACTTCTTTTTCTTTATTGATAATCAATTTAAGATTTTTAGAGAAAATGTTATGCATTTTAGGAAAATATTAGTTTGCATTGTTATATATACTAACGTCATTAATTAAAAAATGATTATAAATCTCCCTTAATATAGTGCACATTACTCTCACAGGAATAATTTATATACTTATGTAGGAAGGAAGGTATTGTTCTATACTCATAAAAACCAACAAACGAAGCCTCTAAATCTATTATATAAAACTTGTCTTTGGTTCTAAGAATATCTATATCTAGCAGCAAAGTTATAGATCCCAAAGCCCTCTTGCCTTATTCATCGAATCCTAGAAATATCATTTTATCAAAATTAAGTTTTGGAGTATCTACTATTAAATAAGCAAGACTTCTAAGAGTTATTATGTTGACCAATGCACCCAGATAAATAAGGACACGAGACAACTTGAAATTATCTATATTTATAGAATTATATCATGGGTGATTGTGGTGTATAGTTCCCAATATCAAGTCTTCTTCAGAGAATATTACTCCCAAAACCTCTTTATAGTATAGAGCATCTTTAGACAATATTGATGCTAACTAATCTATACAAATGCCAAGATTGAGTAGAGCTTTACTCATTTCTTTGGAAAGAACCAGAGCATCATAAATACTCTATTCCACAAATGTTTTTTATAAGATGAGCTAAAATATTATATTTCACTTCAGGAACATCTAAATTAGCTGCTTCTTGATCTTCTTGAAGTTATGTTAAAATTTATGGATTATTAGAGACTTATTTTCCTTTATCTATTGTAGGAATTTGCGATGGTGGAACTTTACCAATATGTATATTTACTTAAACTACATAATCCGGGGAAGAAATTGGTAATCCATCTTCTTCTTCATTGTGACTTATCATTAGACTTTCATCTAGAGATTCATTTGAATCAAACAACTCAATTTCTATATTGATAGGATCACCTTGAATGTCAAGCATAGGCAAATCACTTTCAAAAGGTATTAATGAAATTCTTCTAATTCATTTAAGTTTATTTTCAAATTTTTGAGAATTATTTTCATTTGAAGTGCTTAAGATAGTAGTTGTATAATCATAATCAGATATAGATAGGATGTGCTCTAATTCTTTCTTCATTGCTTTCTTAGTCTCAGGTTAGATAAAATAGAAATCATACACTGTAATTGTTATAAGTGTTTTAGATCCTTTATTAGCAGAGATTACAATTTTATTATTTATATTTGAACTTTTATTTATGGGATGCTCCTTTTGAATTGTTGAAGACTGGCGATCTTCCTTCTTTTTGAGTTCTTTAGTCAAGACTTTATTTTGGACTTCTCCCTCAAGAGCTATCAAATCAACTTGAATGAGCCTCTGAACTCTCTGAGATACCTTAGAAGATGAATGACATAATTTATTTAGAATCTTTTTAGAAATCAGGATAAAGCCCAATCCCTACTATCATCAAGGTTTAAAATTGAAAAGGGTGCAAAAAGCTCACCAATTATGCATTTAGATGATCCTTGATTTAGATCAACTAAATACCCCTTAGGTATCACATCCGCCCTAGATTTAATATTCTTTTCAAGCAATTCCTTTAAGGTTATACAATTTTAAAGTTCATAATCTAGTATTTGGTGATTGTGGAAGTAATTGGTTTGCCCCGATTTACACACCTCTTCTAGCCTCTCGGGGTTAAGAAGCTTGAACTTGGATTTCTTCTAGAGATTCTTGAAAATTCTTTTAATGACTTCCCTTTTGAATGAGTAAGATTTATTTTTAAGAGCTTTAAACCTCTCTCTATTCTCTTTAAGAGTAAGATTAGTATGTGTCTTGAACTGTTCATTATGAGATTTAATGAATTGATTATATTGATAAGGATGACCTATATATTCCACCAAAATGTTTATAGCCTTCTTGCCTTTATTAACTATTGACATTGATAAGGATGACCTATATTCTACCGAAAGATTTGGATAACCCTCCCGAGGAGGAGAATTGAAGAGATTTGTATACAATCTAGACTTATGCCTACCTAAAGTAGGCTACCAACTAACAACCTAAAAATAATCTATCACCTTATAAATGCAAGATAGGATAGCTCTACATCTAAGGAATCAAGGATTTTTAGTTTAGAAAACTTTGATAAGGACTTTTTAATATGCAGACGTACCTATCTAGTTCAAATTGACTCAAAGGCATCCTATACTCTAAATTTATTTTTAATTAAATCTAGATTTCTAGGAAAATTGTTAGGTCAAGATTTTTTAGAAAAATTTGACAACATAACGACCCTAATCCATAGGAATCTATAGCAGACCCGACTCTTAGGCACTGCATTCCTTACTATTGGCTTGTATGATGGGCTAATGTACACTGTAGAAATTTAAAATGCGTATATGCAAGTTAGGCTAAAGGTGTTCATATATACGGTACAACTATTATTTAGTCCTATAACTAGTATACATGCTCCTTTAAACTCTGGAACATGCACACTAAAGTAAACATATAAAAAGACTACCTTTAATGCAAATCTACCACTCATATGAATGTAATGTATATAATGTGAAACAATATATAAAAGAGCAGTGTATAAATAAAACTTTTAATCATTAATCTTTAATGTAGAATATAAACTAGGGTCAATTAAAAATAAAGGCGGTCAGGCTTCACCATAATACGCCTAGATTTCTACATCCTATACAATGTAGATTTAAATATGATTACTTACTTTATTCTTTTTCTTCGGGCTCCAGCATCTTTAAGATTCTAAAAGTTAATGCTCTGCAAGGAAGAAGAATCATTTCATTTTGGAATTCTATATGTTTAAGCAGCCATCTTTAATCTTTTTATAACTCTTGATATTATACAACTCAATCTAGCTATACGAGAATCTAAAACTTTATATTTATATTTACACATTTGTATTTACATTAAATCCTATATGTATTCTACCTTCTATAGAAAGTAAAAGAGCAATGTATATACATAATCTAAAAGGTGTAATACAGGTGTGTAGAATCTAATGGATCTAGTGCAACCTACAAGAATCTAAGGTGCACTAATAAGATCTAAGTATTACATTTATAGAGTGTCGGCAAGTTAATAAACTAACATAAGAAACCCTTCAAGTAAGGTATCTACATCACAACAAACCACACTACAGGCCTAGCCTAGGCTAGATTTAGTAGCCCTATCAAATAACCTAATGTGTAAGCAATATGTTGTTTGGTTTGGATAGGTTATAGGTTGATTATTATTTAATGATATCTAACATTTTATTTTTAATATGCTTTAGATAAAAGGAGTTTTATTTAAATTTAAATTTTAGTGTTTTATAATTTAAACTTTATTTTATATTTTAAATATATAGTACCCAATAACCCCTTAAGTGCAATAGTCATTGATGATCAACTCCTAAGCTCATATTTATAATGCATTTGATCTCATTTAAGGAATCAAATCTAATGCATAGAGTTTTTTATTTTTTTTAGGTGTTTCAATAATTTAGGTTTTAAAGAATCTTATCAATTGGTCACTTAAAAAATATGAAGTTTTCAATTGAATGATCCTAGTCTCTTAATTATAATACAATTGATTCTCCCTAAGGGATCAAATCAAGTGCATAAAGTCCTTTGATATTATTATCATCTTTATTTATGTTATTCAAATTTACCTTATTTATATAATTTTAATTATATTCTAAATTTATAAATTTTATATTAATTTTATTAATACTTTTTATTCTCCGATCTTGATTTATTTAGTTGATTCATTTCTAAATTTTTAGGATTTAATTAAATTTTTATTATTATTTAATTTCCTTTATTGATAAGTTGACCAAACTTTGAATTTATTTTTACTTAAGGTTTTAATGGTTTTTTATATTTTAAAAAATTTAGATTTAATTTTAAGTTGAACGGAATTTTGTTTGTTTTTTTTCTAATTTATTTATTTATGATTTTTATAAAATTAGCACATTTTTTAACTAAAAAAATCAAGTAATTAGGCTATCTGATCTAAATCAATTTCAAATCATTTGAAATCATCACCAGAGGCAATGAATGACATCTAAAGATGATTATAAGAGTTTGAAATCAAGTGAGAATTTATTTATATTCAAAATGAATTAATTAGATTTATTAAATTTATAATTAATTTTTTTAATGGTTTCTAATTATGTTTTTTTTAATTAATTAATTATTTTTTTTCTATTTGGTTTTTTATTTTTTATTAAGGTTCTTGGAGTTTAGGGCTGAACTTAATTTACTGTACATTTTATTTATTCAAATTAATTTTTTTTATTTATTAAAATCCTTTTGTTTATGATTTATTAAAATCCTATTTCAATTTCTTAAGGTAAATTAGGGTTCAATAATTGATAAACAAATGAACTCCAAACTTATTGAAATTTAATCTCTAGGTCAATTATGTCCTAAAGAACAAACCCAAGATGTTTCAAGTCCTGGAAAGTCCCCCTAGGGTTCAAAATTAATTTCTAAAATAAATGTATATATACTTTACAAATTTTATTTCAAGAGTTCTTGACCATGGATTTGGTTAAAATCAATGGTAAACCCTTATACATTAAACCAGCAAACCATAAAAAATCTTGAACCAATGCTTATGGAGTGTATTTTATATATTACCAAAGATCTAGGTTAAGAAATGACCTATTCCCTTGAAAATTCAATTAAGGAAAATTGACTCATCACATAAGTCTAAGAAAAATAGGTTAGGTTAATGTCATGCTCCAATATTACCTAGCCAAATTTGAGATCAATTATATGTGTACATGAGGAGAAAATTAAGTTAGGTTTGTTATGCTTGGATAATGAGTTTATAGTGGTTAAGCAGGTATGGAGGGGAGTGGCCATTTGCCACTTCTCTCTAGTGGTACTGAAGGGGGAGATGATGGTGGTGTCAAGAGGGCAACTAATGGCTATAAGGGTGCTGGTGGGGTAATCGACTCAATCAAGGTTATTGGAGAAAGATCTATGGTTGTGGGGGATCGTTGCTCACCTACTCCCCTGAAAGAGAGGTTGAATGTGATGTTTCCACAAATGGGTCAAGGTTAGTAATATTCCCATAGTGAAATTGTATAATGCTAAAGGCAATCAGATGGTGGTCTCTTCCTTGTAAGATTTCATCAACTGTGGCCATGGTTCTTTGAAGAAGGTCATTGGAAGAGGAAGTTTTTCCTCTAATCAACATGATGGTAAGTTATCTAAAGATTGCTTAATTAATTGAATTGGTAGTTCTCTTTCTTGTTCCTCAAGCAATTTAGCGATAAATGGTGCTTTCAAATTAGAAAGTCTGAAAAATCAAACCTATGATCCTGCTGCAATAAGTGGAGAGTTCAATTTGATCAACAATGGCTCTAAGGATTGTATACATTATGGTTTTGGTATTATGATAGATAGGTTTGTATCTGAGGTCATTGTTGATATTCATTCTAGTGATCCTACTAAATTTGTATACTTTGCAAATTCTGTAATGCGACTTCATCCTATGAATAAGCTTGATGCTCAATCTATTCAAATTAATGCCTCTGAAGATCTGAAAACTTGTTTTAATAAAGAAGTAGATTGGAGAGAATGTTTATCAAAATTTACTAAGGATTTGCAACAAAAAATCCTTCAAATATGTGGAAGAGACCTAAATATATCAAGTTGTTGAACTCTGAATTTATTTCTTCTTTTTCTGAAGATGGCAATTCTATCAAACTGGATGTAGAATCTGTTGGAAACAATTTTCAAAATCTTGATATGGCTCGTATGGAGATGATTTTAGGAAAGAAACTTCCTTTCTCTATCCTTAATTCTGAATTAAAGAGGCAATGTTCAAAATTTGGTGCTTTCCAAGTTTCCTTAATTGGGCTGGACTATTTTATGAGTTGATTTAACTAATGATGCTATAGAATTTGTCCTATGGGGTAGTCCATGTTTTATTGGTGGACAAGTTATCGGTCTTGATGAATATACTCCCAAATTTAATCCCAATTCCATGATGGGAATGTTTTCTCTTATGTGGATATGCTTCACACAACTTCCTTTTCATTTTTGGGATGAGAAGAACTTTAGTAAGATTGCTTCAATCAGTGGCCAACCTAATTTGTTGGTTGCTCAAATAGATAAATGGCGCCGAAGAGATTATGCAAGAATTTGTGTGTAACTGGATATGTAAAAAAAAATTACCCTATGGGTAAGGATAGAAAGTTTGGAAGATTGCTCATTTTAACCAGTAGAATATGAGGGTTTTACAAATTTTTTGTTTTAATTATGGTCAATTGGGGCATAAGTAGGCCCATTTTAACTTTCCTTCAAGTGGTGGGATAAATAATAATATTTCTTCTAAGATATTATAGTCATCAATACATGTTCATTAGCAACAGTTCTCTTCAAATGAGGATCAAGGAGAAAGAAGCTCAATGTCATTCAGCAAAGCTAGTCATCCATCCTTTTTTTTAGAATTGTAGGCGAGTCTGTAAAAAGGTGGCGGGCTTCTATTTGAGAAGTGTTGTAAGTGACCATGACATCTTTTTCATTGCTATAATGGAAACTAAGTTGGAGTTAATTGAATGACTGTGGGCTCCGAAAATTCAGCCCCGGCCTCCGCCCGCTTTGCTTTCTCTTCGGGGGAGTTTCAACGAAATTAAGTTCTGGGGTAAATTTTGGAAGGCAGATGGGTTTGTAGATAAGACACTACCCAGAGATTTTGCCCTCTTTATGAGTACTTTATGATCTAGGTTCTGGTTTCCTATAGGCGCAAGCCCCTATAGTTAATTACGCCTCCCGGTAACGAGAGAGAACTTTCGATTAAGGCTAGTCGTCAATCAGATACGTAGAGATATGTGGATCTGGCATATAGTAGCAGCATGAGTTGGGAATTTGAGGATTTCATAATTTAGAAGATTGGAAGATTTGGAGATTTGAAGATTTGATATTTAAAATAGAAATTTTTACCACCTTGCACTTAAAGCGGATGGTGGGGGAATGGATGATAGACCCGATCAAGATCCCATGGTTCCGTTATCCTGGGCCATCGTGGTCCCTGGTCTACTTAGTCAGAGTAGGTAGTTGACCCAACCTGATAGAAGGATCCTTGTCGGCAGCCATGGGATGCTTCGTCCAAGGGTACCTTGTAGACCTAGGGGAAGTGTTTGTCTAAGGGGACAAATTTAAATCCACCTTAGCTAATAGAGAGCTTTGTGCCCTATCGATAATATCCTATTGATTCATATCTCAAGGATTTGATGCCATTGGGGAGCATACGGGCTCTGGACATAACCATAATATAATGGTGCCATTTGGTGGTGACCACCTGGTACAGAGGGCCCCGAGTCATAACCGTTTATCTTGCAGTGCCATTTGATGGTGAAACTGCCGGTTAGAGGACTCGTACCACATCCTTGCTGGCAGAAGATAATTTGAGAATGGATCCTAGTGATATTTTTGACCGGGCATTAGCTCTTTGCGAGCTACAGTTATTTTCAGATTTGTCCACCTCTGCAAACTATTGCGAAGGGTGGATGGGTTTTATGCTTTAAGTGTTTGATGGTTGGATTTCAATTTTAAATATTTTATAATTTTGGGATTATCTGGAGTTTGGAGTTTTGGATTTTTGTAGGAGTTTGGGAGACATTTTGAAATGTTTGGAATAGACCCCTCTGGTTGATATATGCATTCAACACGGCCATCATCGGGGTGTATGAGATCATTTATATTTTATTGATTGGACCCTGTCGCCTCTATTTACTGGTCGAGAGAGGATCGGATTTCGTAGGCTTTAGACCTTTCTTAGTGAATTCTCTTAATTATAGGCCTTGAAGGCCTAATATGAACTATAAAATAAATATCCTGATCGATCTCGTGACTGCATATTTATTTAATGATTCGAGCTGCGTCGACTCCTATCTACTCGTATAGGAGGATCGGGCTCGAACTGGAATTCACTTATTGACCCGTGCAGCATCCCTAGACATCACGTGTGTACCAATAACACGCTCGTCGGGGCCCATGCGGGTATTTGGGGGCATTTTATAATTATTAATTGAACCTTGTCTACTCCTATCTGCTTGTATAGGAGGATCGGGTTCGAACTTGAATTCACTTATTGACCTGCGTAGCATCCCTAGCCATCACGTGTGTACCAATAACACGCTCGCCGGGGCCCATAAGGGTTATGATTGTATTTACCCCTTTTGTGTTCCTATATGTTTACAAATTAAGGTGCACATGTGCGGGGGTACTTTTAGAATATTTATGAACGCCTTCTGTCTGCTTGTACGGATGTTGCAGATCCGGTGGCATTTTGCAGCAGCTTGGGGATTGATTTATTTGCTGCCATGTACAGGTAGACTGTCGTGCACTGCTTGGATGATTTACGCAGGTAGATTGTAGTACACTAACGAGTCTCTCGCTTCTGGTAGAAGCTCATAGAAGCTTGAATTCACTGCATTCCTCATGCATTTTATTAAGGTTTGGTCCCTATAATATATCCACTACTGCTGTAGGTAGATGTATTTATTCATGGACTGAAGTTGACTACAGGATAGTGCATTTAATGAAGTCTTTCTGTATCTACTCATAGGTGGCATATTGAACATACATATGTATTCGTAGAAAGATTGTATGTATTGCAGATCTTTTGTCCTTGCTTGTAGGCAAGTTGTGTTTGCGAACTCTTTGCCTTTGAAATGTGGCTTGTAGTATGTATGGTGAACTTGCTATCATTTATTGATTGGAATTTGCATTCTAATTGATGTGATGATTCCTTGCTACCTCATTGAGATTTTGTTGTTTACAACTAAATCATGCCCTCTTCTATAGTTACATCATCCACTATTTGTAAATCACATATTTGCTAAGGCCTTTGTGTATTTGCTTACAATCAAATCATGCATGAATATACTTATTATGAGTGAGATGCATGAGTCCTTGCTTGTTCATTTACATTTAATCTTCTCCGTTGACACGTCTTCTTGGAGTTGAATTGTTGTTGGTGATGGGGACACTACCAAATTTCTTCGTGCTCATTCACTTTACAAATTTGTTCAATCAAATAAATCCCTCTAGTCGCATTTGCTTTTGAGGTTGAACATGGTTGATTGAAGGAGTATTGTAATATTTATTGCATATTCTTCACAACTCGTTGAATGCATCAAATCATCATATTTATTGTACGCTAGTCTCCCTCACTTGCAAGGGATCAAATATGCTTGCTTGCATGTTGACTTATATTGGTTGGTTGTTAGCTGTAGGAGTGTTGTAGCATTCACTGCCATGCTCGTTGTAACCTCTCAATAATTGTAGGGAACTACTGCATCTATCCACAAGTTAACCTGTCATGGATCAGAGAGGCATCACCATACTCATTGCATATATATTTTTTTAAAATCACTACAACCTTCCTTGCTACTTGTTGGTTAGGTGTTGCATATATGGCAGATCTCTTATATTGATTAGTAGGTACTTCTATGCATTGTAGATCACTTACTCGCATATAAATTATAACAAGCATCACAAGTTCTCTCATTATTTTTGTAGCTTGTATGTTGAACTTGCTTTATAAGTCTTCATTTGCAATCACACCATTTATTGTGATCAACCCACTATCATCGCTGGCAGGTGTTTGCATCCACTACAAGATTTTATATTTGTTTACTTGCATTTTCTCAAGTTTCTTATCCAAGTCTTTTGCTGTTCAAATATTGCTTGAGTTAATATTCAATTCTGCTTTGTTTGGGTTCAAACCCAGTTCAAGGTTGAGTTCAGTTTGATGTCTCATTTGAGTTCAAACTCAATGTCCAAATAAAATCCAAGTCCTCTATGAAGGTTCAGATTGGTCCCCTATTGTCCTTTGCAAGTTCAAACTATTCTTTTCATTTTGTTTGAATTCAAGTTCTAATTTCACTTGAGTTTGAGTCCATATGGTTTAGGTCATATTCTCTGAATATTCAATTAGGTTCAAGTATGAACTTATTTCACTTAGATTCAAATATTTTATTAATTGTTTGAATCCCTTGTGTCACTTTCAAGTAGAGTTCAAGCTTGAAATCAGTTCGAGTTTGATTCGAGTCCACTGTTATCCAAATCTTTAACATTTGGTTCAAGTTCTATTGACATCCGCTATGTTTGAGTTAAATCAAATCCAAGTTCACAAGTCCTTGCAAGTTCTTTTGCTTGTGTTCAAATAGTTTGACTTGAATTTACATGTTCAAGTTCAAGACCCAAATCTTGTCCAAATATGAGTTCAGCTCAACATCATTTAATCAACTTTGATTGAGGTTAGATTTTATGTTCATTTGAATTCAGTTCATGTGGTCTTTTTGAGTTCAATTAGGTCCAAGTGTTGTCTTCTGTTCACCCGAAATTTTGGCAGCATTCCGGCATCTCTCCCGTTTAGGGGAAACTATGGAAAACTGGGCCTTTCCCACTACGCTAAGAAAAGCATGTATGGTAGGTGCCCTCTTTCAAGGACACCGCGGCCGTGTAAAGTCTTTATCCCCACCACACTAAGAAAAGCGTGTATGGGTCTTCGATAGGTACCTGCATTGAAAGAGCACAATTTGCTTTCCCCGCAGGTACAGAGCTACGTACGGGTACTTAAGAGTTATCCCGGCCACACTAAGAAAAGAGTGCACCAGGCTTACATGCCTCATCACGTGTGTCGCACAGGAGTCCCTCCTACCACGCTAAGAAAAGCGTGTATAGGTGGTTAGCCGGCTCGCCGCACATGCCGAGGATAGGATTTTGGCTGATTACCCGTTTCGTTGTAAGCCTCACGATGCACTTCCTCCCACCACGCTAAGAAAAGCGTGTATAGGTGGTCATTTTGTCGCGCTGTAGACCTCGAGGCGGGCTCTCAGAGTTTTAGGGTTTAGAGGGGTTATACCTTGGCGAGCGTCGGTCCGGCGGTGGAGGTGATGTTTACACATGGATCGAGGCAAGAGGGAAGAGCCTCTTTGCATTTCCTTTCTTACCCTTTTTCTTCCCTTATTATAATTAATCATAATAATTAATATAATTAATTATAAATAATAACAATTAATTAGAATTAATAATAATTAATTATTATTTATTTGTTAATTAATTGTGATTAATTAAAATTAATCGCACTTAATTATAATTAATAATAATCAATTTACAATTAATATTAATTAATTAAATATAGTAAAAATTAATTACTAATTAATTAGATTTAATTTATAGTTACTTGCAGTTAGGATCAAGATTGTCGAGTTACATGATTTATACAATATTTGAGCTAAATCCATCAAATAACAGGGTATGAGCAGGATTTGAATATGATTTAGCTAAATCCCGTCGGGATTTGAAAAAGAATTATGCGAGATTTGAGTTGAATTCCATTAAACAAGAGTTAGGGAATTATTAAATCTCGCTGTGAAATGAATCCTCCATTTCCTTTTTTTTTTTTTTGCTTTCGGCAGATTTACGGGATTGGCCGAAGTAGCGTGCGAAAGGGAGATGGTTACCTTCGCACACAGCAAGCTCCCATCGTCACTTCCAAACAAAATGTCGTAACTTTCACCTCAACGGGAAGGGGTCGTCGTCGAAAGAGAGAGGGCGGAGGCTCTCGGTTAGGGCAAGGGAGAAGGATCGGCTTCTTCACGACAGAGGTAGTGCAGCTTGGTGAAGATTGGAGGCTACTAGAGTTGGGGCTGGAGGTTGGAGCTTCAATCAGCAAGGGAGGTAGAGGCAAGGTAGGGAGCTTCCTCTCTCTCTCTCTCGATGGGACAGGGAGGCCGACGGGCACTGTAGAGGTAGCGGGGGTTTCGTGAGAGGAAGCAGAAGGAGAGAGCGTGAGAGTGCCTCTGATGGGAAGATGCGCAAACCCTTCCTTCGGTTGCCTTTTAACAATGAGAGTGAGATGTCCTCATCTCCCGCAAAGGTCGCAGAAGACACGATGTTTTGGCGCCGAACGAACAGAGCATGATTACTGTAGCTGCGGTGGGATGGGCGCAGGATTTTGATAAGATTTGGAAGGTATGGCAGAAATTTTTTGTTCAATTTTTTTGTTTTATATTACAGAGGTCAATAAATGCCCCCCATTAAATGTAGTTCGCGTCTAGAGCAAGTCACGTTTGTTGTATGCTGATTGACTCTATGATCTCTAGGTATTTGCTCTAGATGTCATATAAATATCTTTATTTAGTGGATCTCCAAAAGTTTGTTTGGATGTCACACTAAAGTTGTCATTTAGTGGATATCCAAAGATTTGCTTGGATATCACACTAAGATTCTCATTCTGTAGGTCTCCAAGAATCTATTTATGTACTTTCCTAGATCTTTAGATTGACATGCTGGTTTGAGTTAAGTAGAGATCCAAAAGATACTGATAGAGTACTTTATACCCAGATCCCTAGAGTGTTAGTTCGTAGATTGATGATAGTATATAGTAATGCCACTTTCTGCTCTCTTCTTGACACTACTGTTTCCTTAGTTTTCAGTTCTGGTTTTATAATTGTACTGGCAATTCTTTGTTTCTTGTGCAGGTCACTATAGAGATAGGATCCAGTCAGTCAGCTGCCACTGGAGATTTTGTTCTGGTACATTTTTAGTTTGTTTGTTATGTTCTTTTTCTTTCTTTGGCTGCTTACTGACCCTTGTTTCCATGTGCAGGTTCCAGGAGGAGCGAGACACCAGTTCGTGAGCTACTATAGGAGACCTTGGTTTCAGGTACACTTTTCTTTTTAGTAGCTTTTTCATATACTTGTATAGTCTCTTATTTTTGCTGATATTTCTGTTACTTTGTGCAGGTTCCAGAAGTGCAGAGTACCTGGTCTTTGGAAGGAGCAGAGCAAAGCTGTTGACTTCCTTTTCAGGCATAGTTTAGGAGACAAATTTGTAGTCCTCTGTGAAGGACATTGTACTTTTCTCTCTCTTTTTCTATTGGTGTAAACTTGTAAAAGAGATATGACTGAAAACTTGTATGTGGATTCTGAATTAATAAAATGAAGTATTTTTTTATAAATTCAGTTGTTGACGAGCTCTCTTTCTACTATTCTTGTGATTTCTACGATTGCACTTTGAGCTGTGTTGATGGTTATGTAAATAATTTTAAATATTTATTTGGGGATCTCAGCACGCAGCGTGATGTCGACCCAAATAAATATTTAAAATGCCCCCAGTCCTTAGAGATATTTATAGATGTCATTCAGGGTACTTTTTATAGTTTTAGCTTCTCTGAGATTTTGGTTCTTTCTGTCCTATGCTTTGTGCGGTGGACATTGATGGAGATTTGCCTGATTTATCTTTACTGACTTATCAGGTGGTTTGTACCTTCAGCCCTTTGCTTCTAGCTTTGGCGGGCTTGATAAACGAGTAGATACCGGTGACCTAAACCTTTTAAGTTTATTTTAGGTCAGTGGCGAGAAGTCATCGGTCCAGAGCTTTGTGCATAGCAGACTTGTTGATGACGGAATCCTCTTAGTTCAACTCTAAGCTTTTCATGAACTTTGGGATGATTTCTTCAGTCCTTTGCTTTGTGCTTTGATGGACTTGTTGAAGAAAAATTCCTTCGATCCGCGCTTTGTGCTTTACAGATTTGTCGAAGGATTTACAGGTTTTGGATTCAGTTGATAGTACCAAATGTGAGTAGTATCTTAATCCTTAACCACTTGAGGAGACTTTAATCTGAGTCACTTGAGTTCATCAGATCGGGCGAGCTGGGATTTGACAGCTCTTCGTCCTCGGGTTGCTGAGATGGGGGTTCCTCTACTATGGCCTTTCTTATGGCATGTTGAGTAGATAGAGCTGCCAGCGATCCGGCCATATTTGGGCTTGTTGGATCTGACCTTTTACACCCATTCAGGCTTCAGACTTGAGCTATGGGAATTATGCTTCCCAATGCTGATTTTACTGAAGTTTGTAGATTTGGGGTTCTCCTTTGTGGTTGAAGATTTGGAGCCTACACACATTCGGTAGTTTCTCGAGATTTCTCCTCCCCAATGGAACCTTGATTCTCCGGTCAATCATGAGAATTTTTTAGACTACGATCACTTGAACTTATCGAGTCAAATTTGCCTTCGTACTTCCTACAGTCCTTACTAACGGGTTGACGAAGTGGGGGTTCCGCTACTACGGCCTTTCTTATGGCGTGTTGAGTATACGGAGCTGCCAGCGATCCGGTCATATTTGGGCTTGTTGGACCTGACCTCTTACACCCACTCGAACCTTAAGCTTCAGGTTATTGAAAAACTTCAAGCTGTTTCGGCTCAACTTGTTGGAGTGTGCAGTCACGAAAAGTCTCTTTCCTGACTTTCGAAATCTTGATATATTGGAGAAGGCGGTGTCTCGAACTTTGGAATATCACTGTATATACTTTGAAAAAGCATTTGTTGTATTCTTCATCATAAAAGAATATTTGTATTGATGATTTTAAATATTTATTCAGGGATCTTGGCATGCAGCATGATGTCGACCCGAATAAATATTTAAAATGCCCCCTGTCTCGCAGGAACATTTCATAATAGAATAAATCTAAAATTTTATGATTTTAAATATTTATTTGGGGATCTCAGCACGTAGCACGATGTCAACCCAAATAAATATTTAAAATGCCTCGTGTCTCGCAGGGACATTTTGAAATGCATTCTTGCAACACAAGAGAATTTCAAAAATGTAAAAAATAAAGTATATATAAGTATACATGAAATACACAATACATTAAATATAATATTTTTTTGAGTAATTTATGTATGGTACTTCTTCAAGTGTCAACCGTTGATCGGCGACATGGGCCTCTGACCGTGCAGATCAATAAGTTGGTAGGCTCCAGCTTGATACACCTTCTCAATAACGAAGGGACCCTCCCAATTGGATATGAATTTACCACCAATTTTCCGGTGAGGAATGATTGGCCTTCTCAGCACCAGGACCAATTCTCCTTCCTGAAAAGATCGAGGATGCACCATTTGATCAAATGATCTCGCCATCCTTCCTCAGTAGATCTCTAAGTTTTGTTGGACTTGCAATCTGACTTCATCGAGTGCATCGAGCTCCTCCATTCTTAGGAGAGCATTCTGTTCTTGAGTAAGCTCATTCTGGATAGCAACCCGAAGAGATGGTAGTTCAACTTCTAGTGGCAAGACAGCTTCAGCCCCGAATACTAGTGAATACGGAGTGGCTTTGGTTGGTATTTTGTAGGTCGTACGATACGCCCACAATGCTTCTTCCATCTTTGTATGCCATTCTCTTTTATTCTTGATGAGGATCTTCTTCAATAATTTCACCAACATCTTATTGAAGGCCTCTACCAAGCCATTTACTCTTGGGTTGTATATAGATGAGTACCGCCAGTCAATCTTGTGATGATCTACGAACTTGTAGATTTTTTTACTCTTGAATGTTGTGCCATTGTCTGAGATCACTCGGCGTGGTACACCGAATCTGTAGACGATATTATGGGTATAGAAGTTGATTACGTGCTCGGACGTGACTTCCCTGAACGGAGCTGCTTCTACCCATTTTAAAAAATAGTTTGTTGCTGCCAGAATAAAGCGGTGCCCGACTGATGACGGTGGATCTATCGGTCTGATTATATCAGTGACCCAACATTCGAATGGCCAAGACGCTATCGTTGGGTGTAGAGGATTTGGCGGTTGATGAATAACATCACCATGAATCTGACACTCGTGGCACCTCTTAGCGTGGTTGATATAATCTCTCACCATCGTAGGCCAGTAATAACCCATTATTTTGATTTTAGCAGCCATCTTGGGACCTGACTGGTGTGCTCCGTAGAGTCCTTCATGAACTTTTGCTACCACATTATCAGCTTCCTTGGTCCCTAGGCATCGTAGACACATTTGGTCAAAAGCCCGCCGATATAGCGTATCATTGACAAATGCGTATCGTAATGCTCTTTTTCTAGTTTATGCAGCCAGAGATTTATCTGTTGGGAGTTTGCTTTCTTTGAAGTAGTCGACGAATGGTTGCCTCCAATCATCTTCGACTTTAACATCTAAGCAATCCAACCACGACTCTGAGAATCTACCGGTTCTTCGTCTCTTTACTACCTGACGTTCCCCTGGTTGATTTTTAGTAGTGATTTGTTGGGGAGGTTGAGGATCAACCGGGGTTGCATCCTGCTGGCTTGAACCTGGTATTCCCTCTGCCTGCGGGAACTGTAAGATTGCTGGCTCTTGGACCCAGCGATTTTCAACTACAATGAATATAGGTGGCCCCTTATCTTCATTTATAAGCTCCTTGGCCAGTTTGGCTAGACAATCTGCTTTTGTATTCTGTCCTCGAGGAACTTGGGTTATCCTGATATTCAGTATTTATTTTAGAAGCTCAAGAGCTCGTCGGTGGTAGTGGGCCAATTCAAGTTTGCAGATCTTGTAAATGCCCATGACTTGGTTTATCACAAGTTGAGAATCACCAAAAATTTGGAGATCTGTGATTTGAACACCAATTACAATCTCCAGTCCTACTATTAGAGCATCATATTCGGCTTCATTTTTGGTCTGAGGTTCAGTTAAACTAAAGGAGAATCTCATAATACCTCCCTCGGGTTCTATAAAGACGAGACCGATGCCAGTTTGGGCCTTTGCAAGATTTGGGGGTCGGGGACACTTGATAGACGATGCCCCGTCAAAGTACATCTCTCAAAATGATAGCTTTTCTTCTTTATCAAACTGCATGATTTGTTCATCGGGTAAATCATCATTGAGCAGAGAGTCAGCTGGGATTGGATGTGCAGTGAGGAAGTCTGCCAAAGTTTATCCCTTTACTACTTTCTGTGGCATATATACTATATCAAATTGTAGTAATAGCACTGCCCACCTTTGCTAAACGACCTGTCAACGCAGGTCTTATCATCAAGAACTTCAGCGGATCGATCTTTGATATCAAGGTGATTTTATGGGAGAGCATATAGTGGCGGAGTTTCTGGACTGCAAAGATCAATGCCAGGCAATGTTTCTCGATGGAAGAATATCGTACTTCTGCTTCGATTAATCTCCGACTGATATAGTAGAGTGCATTTTCTTTTTCTTCCTCATTATGCTGAGCTAGTAATGCTTCGAGGGACTCTTCTAATGCAGCTGTATACAGTATAAGAGGCTTCCCCAGAATTGGCGCTGTGAGAATGGGTGAATTCAACAAGTATCTTTTGATACTGTAGAATGCTTCCTGACATTCTTCGTCCCATTTAAAGCGAACGTCCTTTTTCATCAATTTTGAAAATGGCTGGCACCTACCCGATAGATTTGATATGAATCGCCGAATGAAAGCTAGTTGCCCTTGTAAGGAGCGGAGTTGGCGGAGGCTTCTTGGCGGCAGCATCTCTATAATCGCCTTGATTTTATTGGAATCAACTTCTATGCCTCGATGAAGAACGACATAGCCAAGAAATTTACCTGAGGAGATTCCGAAAGCACACTTGAGGGGATTCATCTTTAGATCGAACTTCCTGATTCTTTCAAATACAATCCTTAGGTCGTTTAAATGATCTTTCCGGTCCATGCTCTTAACGACCAAGTCGTCTACATAGCACTCAAACTTCTGATGTATTAATTCATCAAAGATATGGGTCATTGCCCATTGGTAGGTGGCACCGGCATTCTTTAGGCCAAAGGGCATGACTGTGTAACAAAAAATGCTGAAGGGCGTTCTGAATGATGTATGCTTTTCATCCTCAGGAGCTATCTTGATATGAATGTATCCCGATGATCCGTCAATAAAGGAGAACATGTCATAGTTGGACGTATTATCCACTAGTAATTCTGACACCGGGAGTGGAAAGTCATCTTTCAGACATGCCTTGTTGAGGTCCCTAAAATTAATACAGATATGAATCTGACCGTTCTTCTTCTTGATAGGGATAATATTGGCAATCCAGTCGGCATATTTTTCTTCTCGGATGAAGCCCACCTCTATGAGTTTCTTTATTTCTGCAATCACCTGTTCTTCAATCTCCAATCTCATTCTTCTTAGAGCTTGTTTGATTGGTGCTATATCTGGTTTGATGGCCAATCTGTGAACTGCTACATCAGGGGATAAGCCAGGCATTTTGGCATATGTCCAAGCAAAGCAATCCCTGAATTCACAGAGAAGTTCTTTAATTTCTTCCACTTGGTCTTCTGGCAGAAGGGAACTAATGAAGGTTGGGCGAGGGTCATCCTCGGTTCCCAAGTTGACTTCTTTCAGTTCGTCCATAGTGGTTGCCTATCCACCATCTTCAAGCTCTTCAGGTGCAGGCTAGGCCTCTACAGGTTGATCATCGTAATCATTAGCTTCATAGACTTCTTCATCAGAATCATCATCGCATTCAGCTTCCCTTCAAGTGAGGCTTGGCAAGTCTCCTTCCGGATGCATTTTTGCCTGACGAATCCAATATATTTATATGCATTCATATCCTTCTACCGCATTGGATGCGGATTCCTTCCATACCAGAGACTTAGGCACATACGAAGTTGTCGTTTGGAGGTGGGAATATTGATGCGCTTTCACAACATTCTTTGAATACCTTTGGTATTAAACCTAGGTAGCCTCATAGGTAGTAATTCTTCAGAATCAATGAAGACATGGTCCCAATAATGATTCACTTCTTCAACCTTTCCTACGGAATAGAATATATTCCCTGACTCAATCCCCTTTCTGATTGGAGGCAGATAATGGATCACAAGTTCTTCAACCTTATGCACATCTCATGGAATTGTTTCTTTATAATACTGTAGGGGAATGCGAGTGACTACGAGCACGCTGTCTGATATTGACAGGCTATCTATTCTTCTAGAGAATACATCCTGCACCGTGTTCATGTAGATAGAGTCGTAGTCATAGTCATCATTTAAATATGCAACCTCCCTACTCCATTGGTCCATCGAATGGCATACCCTTTGGGATTGTATTGAGGTGACCTCATCTTCATTTGTGTCACTCCCAAGGTGAGGTACGTGCTTCCTTCCTTTAGAAGTAGCATTTGATTTGGGAAGAGCTGGCAATGCCTTCTTTCTCCCCACTTGCTTCTTCTCACCTTTCTGTTTAGGTCGCCTTACATTCTCTGGTTTTGATGCTTGAGCCTTTAGAGAGCTTGACGGCCTCAGCTTTTTTGGCATGAAATACTGTGCATCTTCATAGACTGTTGCTTCATGGACTGCAAAGGGTTGGATGTCACCAGAGATCCTGAATTCCTCTCCATCCCTGAGATATTTCATGCACTGGTATAGTGTTGATGGGACAACGCCATATTCATGCAGCCAAGGTAGTAGCGCCTTGAATGAAGTGTCTGTGTCAATTACATGGAACTTGGCTTCTGTGTGAAATTCTCCAAATACAAGAGGAAGCATAAACGATCCAAGGGTTTTCTGCCCTTTCTCGTTAAAACCATGTACCATAAGCTTATCTGGCCCGAGGTGTTCCATGTTGAGGCACAACGACCTTAGTGCTTTTAAGCTCATAAGGTTGATGGAGGACCCAGGGTCGATTAGAATTCGATTGATTACCAAATCATCACTCTCTACAGTAACATACAGTGGTCAGTTGTGGTCTGCAGCCTCGAGCATCATGTCATCCTCGGTGAAAGTGATGAACAGCTCGTTACGAGCTTGCAGGACCTCAGTTAGGTTGCATTCAGCAAAATATGCCTCGTATCTTTCGGGGTCTTTGAGAGCCTGAATCAAAGTCTCCCAACGATCTTTAGACATGACCAGAGCGTCGTATATACTGAGCTGGGCAGGGATCTTCCTCAGATGAGATAAGATATTATAATTTATCCCTTTAACCGAAGTATCTTTCTTCTTGGGGTCCTTGGGGATAATGTCTTCGTTGACAACTATCTCCTTCCCCTTATCTTTATTGGAGGTCTCCTTCTTTGGCGGAGGTGGTAGTATCTTGCCACTTCTTAGCTGCACCTGAGTGATCTCCTCTTGTTCAGACTCGCTTGACGGTGTGTTTTCTTCTGAGTCAGCCATCATCGCGTCTAGAGATTCATTTATTGATTCAGAGTCACCTCCCAGATTTACAGGTCCTATCTATGACGCTATGTCGGGGTCCGATTCATTTTCCTTTGGAAAATACAGATCCTCGTCTAAACTGTAGTCCATTGGCGATACCATCATACAGTATTCAGAGGGTACTTCTTCAGTATATTCTTCTTTTGTTAGTGTATTTGGAGCCACTGAGATAAACCGACATACCTCTACTGGAAGAGAGTCTTCTTCTTTTTTCTTGGCTTCATCCATTTTAAGCTCTGACATAAAGTCAGGGAGCTTAATAGGTCGCCTCACAGTCTGGTAGTATTCATTCATACTGTCGATAGCCCTTTGAGTTGTAGTCTTTTTCTCCTTGGGCTTCTTCAACTTTGTCTTCTTTTTGGACTTTGTCTTCCCAGACTTTGAAGGGTCAACTTGGTTGGAGAATTATTTAGGAGAAAAAGATGGCGCCACGGGCAGAGCCTTGGGGTCTATCACCAGCTCAGTGGGAGATTTCCATTTTACACATGGAACTTCTTCAAGCTGTTTCAACATTTTCAGTTTTTTTAGAGACCACAGTTTCCCACTGTTCATCTTGAATCGGCTTTTTCCCTTTTCTCCTTTCTTCAATCGGGGGTACGGAAGAAGTCGTAACTACTCGAGTTGACTCTTTTCTGGGGTGAGTCAGCACATTATTGGATAATGAGCTCTCCTCTTCGATATTTTCTTTCAAGCCAATGTTTGAAGACATAGCAATCTTCAATTGGATGATTCATTACCCGATGATACGGGCAGTAGTTTGGGTCGCCACTGTGCTTTGACTCCTCGGGTCTCTTGCACTCTGGCAGTTTTAAACCCGCTTTCAACGCCTGTCGAAATAACTTGGTGACGCTCTCCCTTTTAAATGAATATTCTTTGTTCATTTTATCTTTGATGGAGGGGAACGTTCGATCACCAGTTCCCGTTGTTTATCGCGGGCATTCTCCACCACCCTGATAAGTTCGTGGTTTATCATTCCCCCCAACTATTAGCTTTGGCTGGGGGTTAGGGTTGAAGGCTTGTTTAGGCTTTTCCTGATATTACATCGGCTGCTTGCTTTTGTCTACATTATACGCCATTTGTTTCTCCTTATCAGCTCTGGAGAAAATTATGGAGTCAGCCTCACATGTTCTAGTACCTGAGGCTTTAGTCTTCTTAGGCTTATCAGAATAATTCTCGGATTTTGACAAATTCAATTTCTCAAACTTTGCCACTCTATCCAGCAAATCCTAAAATGTGGTGATAGTAGCCATGCACAAGAATTGTTGCATTTTATCGTCAATGTTTCCCATTAACAACTGTACGACATGCTCTTCTTCAAGCTGTTGCTCACATTTAATGCTCAAGTTACGCCAGCGAGTGATATATTTGGTCACTGGTTCTTCCTTTTTTCTCTTATTCAAAGCAAGGTCAGAGATCGTTATTTTCTCGGTCGCACTAGCAAACCTCTTCACGAACATATTTTCTAACTCCACAAATGTCTTTACAGAGTCGTTTGGTAGTTCAGCGTACCATTCGAAAGCAGCTGCTTTCAAACTGCTAACGAATTGTCGGAAGAGTAGAGCATCATTTCCTCCAGTGTTCCCGCAGGTGGCTTTGAACTGCTCCAGATGCTGTCTAGGATTTTTATTGCCGTCAAAAGTGTTAAATTTTGGCATAGAATATCCCTTTGGGTATGGCGCCTGATCATATTCAGCAGGATACGGATGACCCTTTCCTACCAATTTTTTTGCCTGATCAATAGCTATAATAGCCTTGATCTTCTCAGTGATAACCCCTTCAAGCTACGTAATAGTCATAGGCTCGGAGGTACTTGCGATATTCTGCAGAGTGGGCTGACGAACAGTGTTTTGGGCTTCACGACCACCTTCGGGAGCTCCATGTACTCCTGACACTTGTGGTGCTTGGAAGTTTAGAGGATCAGGGGGAGGATTAGGCATAGGACCGATTGTAGCATTTTTCTGCATCATCTTCATCATTGTCGCCATTTGGGCCATCATCTCGATCATTTTCTCATTCAACTGAGAGATTTCCCTGTCCTTGGCCCTCATTTATCGTCTCATTTACCGCCGCATATCAGCAAGCATGACATTTTCGGCATCAAAAGGATTTTCCTCTACTTCCTCCACTTCCTCTTCTCCTTGGGAATGGCCACCTCTGCCAGTGGTGGACCCATCTTCGCGGCGGCACCGATATACTTGTCTAGGCGGCGGTTAGCAGCGGTCATCATCATCTTCACCTTCATCGTAGTAAGCTTCATCATCAACGTTGATGTGTCTCACCATGTAGACTACTTCAATGTCTAAGGTGTTATTTACATCTTCTAAATTTTCTTCAATATATTCTTCTATATTTTCTTCTTCAATATCTTTCATATATTCTTCCTCCACATCTCCTCCTTTCTCTTCTAGCACTCAGATCTCCGAGCAGCATCGCCACTGGATCTCCGGTTCTTAGCTTGGTAAGAAGATCTCTTCGATCTACGGGCTGCGATCGAAGTTGGATTCATTCTTGGGAGGAGTTGGTGCGTGACGGGACCCTTGGAGGATTTTCCAAGGTGTCTACCATTGGGAGGAGCGTCATCGTGGGCCTTCTTTTGGACCCACTTTTGATATTGTTTACTGATGGGTGCGGATCTCCGGGAAGCTACACCGGATGTCACACCCAGATCAGTTCTTCTTTCATTCTTCTCTTCTCTGTGGGGCCTTGGCCTCCAGATTTGCTTTCCCTTCCACCGGGACCTTCGGCGGTGGATCCCTGAACGCTTGGTTCAGGTGTCACACCCCGATGCTCACCACATGGGGCAGATCTTCTTTCTCTTTTCTCCACAGCAAGAGACAGACGTTCTCTTAGTGGAACTCTCCTGGCTTCGACCATTGCTGATATCTTCTCTTTTTCAATCCTCTCTCATTCACGATCTTCAGAACTCGATATACCCATGCTGAAAGAGTTTCAGGCTCCTTCTTCTTTTGAGGAGGTGGAACTTCAGGCCGTTGATCCCTGAAAGAGTTCTTCAGCTCCCCAGTTGAGCTGTTTCTCTTTACCCACTTCAGATTTGTGAACCCATTCCAGGTGGGAATGGTTACTTCAGGCTCTTGGGCCGGCAGGTTGGAGGGATGGGTTGAGAATTGTTGCTGAGCCCAGAGCTCAGCATTCAATTTCCTCCTCTGCCTTCTCGTCAGTTTTCCTCCAGATGAGGAAGTTTCAGCAATGCTCTCTCTAGGTACAGATAACCCAGTTGGCAAAGGTGCGGTGCTTGCAGTCACTACAGTGATTCTTCCATCAGCCATAATTCTTTTAGTGGCTGGTGCCTCAGGTTGTGACAGTCGTTCAAAGACAGAAATCCTTCCACGAGGATTTTCAGCAGCAGTAGGTCATTGTGCCTGCAGATGCACACGACGAGTGGTAGTTTCAGCAAGGCGTGGCCTCCTGGTAGGCCCTTCAGATTCAACGTTGTTGACAGGAATAGCGGCAGCCCTTGCAACGACTGCGGAAAAGTCAACGCTACCGAACTGGATGGTAGCTCCAGATCTTCCAGTATTGATCACAGTATTTGCCAGTTGAATACTAGCTCCACGTCCTAGTTGGACAGTCATTGGTACATTCTGTAGATCCATCTGCATGAATGAAAGGTAAGGGTTAGTAATCAAAATCTGATACATCACCCCACACTTTCAAAGCGTAGAGACTTGCACAGAATAGAAAAACAAAATAAAGTAGATAACGTTAGCAAGCAAATAAAATAAATATATAAATCCTGCTAAACATGTTATCTCGATGAATTTATTGAGTTGCTCATTTTTAGAATATTCAAAATTCTGATTCTTTAAACGCTTATTTTGAAAGATAAACGCTCATTTTGAAAGATTTGAAATTTCGAATCTGGGTTGACAGTAGCTGCTACTGTAGCACTGAGGTGACCAGCCAAAGATGGAAAGTGAAACCAATCCCCAGCGGAGTCGCCAGAAATCTGTGGGCTCCAAAAATTTGGCCTCGGCCTTCGCCCGCTTTTCTTTCTCTTTGGGGGAGTTTCAACGAAATTAAGTTCCGGGGTAAATTTTGGAAGGCATATGGGTTTGTAGATAAGACACTACCCAGAGATTTCGCCCTCATTTTGTGAGGACTTTATGATATGAGTTCTGGTTTCCTATAGACGCAAGCCCCTATAGTTAATTAACCCTCCCAGTAACGAGAGAGAACTTTCGATTAAGGCTAGTCATCAATCAGATACGTAGAGATACGTGGATCTGGCATATAGTAGTAGCATGAGTTGAGAATTTGAGGATTTCAGAATTTAGAAGATTGGAAGATTTGGAGATTTGAAGATTTGATATTTAAAATAGAAATTTTTACCACCTTGTACTTAAAGCGGATGATGGGGGAATGGATGATAGACCCGATCAAGATCCCATGGTTCCGTCATCCCGAGCCATCGTGGTCCCAGGTCTACTTAGTCAGAGGAGGTAGTCGACCCAACCTGACAGAAGGATCTTTGTCGGCAGCCATGGGTTACTTCGTCCAAGGGTACCTTATAGACCTGGGGGGAGTGTTTGTCTAAGCGGACAAATTTGAATCCACCTTAGCTAACAGAGGGCTTTGTGCCCTATCGATCATATCCTATTGATTCATATCTCATGGATTTGATGCCATTGGGGAGCATACGGGCTCTGGCCATAACCATAATATAATGGTGCCATTTGGCGGCGGCCACCTGGTTCAGAGGGCCCCGAGTCATAACTGTTTATCCTGCAGTGCCATTCGACGGTGAAACTGTCGGTTAGAGGACTTGTACCACATCCTTGCTGGCAGGAGATTGTTTGAGAATGGATCCTAGTGATATTTTTGACCAGGCATTAGCTCTTTGCGAGCTGCAGTTATTTTCAGATTTGTCCACCTCGGCAAACTATTGCGGAGGGTGGATGGGTTTTATACTTTAAGTGTTTGATGGTTGGATTTTAATTTTAAATATTTTAGAATTTTGGGATTATCTGGAGTTTGGAGTTTTGGATTTTTGTAAGAGTTTGGGAGACATTTTGAAATGTTTGAAATGGACCCCTCTGGTTGATATATGCATTCAATACGGCCATCATCGGGGTGCATGAGATTATTTATATTTTATTGATTGGACCATGTCAACTCTATTTACTGGTCGATAGAGGATCGGATTTCGTAGGCTTTGGACCTTTGTTAGTGAATTCTCTTAATTATAGGCCTTGGAGGTCTAATATGAACTATAAAATAAATATCCTAATCGTTCTCGTGACTGCATATTTATTTAATGGTTCGAGCCGTGTCGACTCCTATCTGCCCGTATAGGAGGATCGGGCTCGAACTGGAATTCACTTATTGACCCGCGCAGCATCCCTAGACATCATGTATGTACCAATAACACGCTCGCCGAGGCCCATGCGGGTATTTGGGGGCATTTTATAATTATTGATTGAACCTTGTCTACTCCTATCTGCTTGTCTAGGAGGATCGGGTTCGAACTTGAATTCACTTATTGACCTGCGTAGCATCCCTAGCCGTAACGTGTGTACCAATAATAGGCTCGTCGGGGCCCATACAGGTTATGATTGTATTTACCCCTTTTGTGTTCCTATGTGTATACAAATTAAGGTGCACATAAGCGGGGATACTTTTAAAATATTTGTGAACGCCTTATGTCTGCTTGTACGGGTGTTGCAGATCCGATGGCGTTTTGCAGTAGCTTGGGGATTGAATTATTTGCTGCCTTGTACAGGTAGACTGTCGTGCACTGCTTGTATGATTTACGCAGGTAGATTGTAGTACACTAACGAGTCTCTCGCTTCTGGTAGAAGCTCATAGAAGCTTGCATTCACTGCATTCCTCATGCATTTTATTGTGGTTTGGTCCCTATAATATATCCACTAGACTGTAGGTAGATATATTTATTCATGGACTGAAGTTGACTACAGGATACTGCATTTATTGAAGTCTTTCTGTATCTACCCATAGGTGGCATATTGAACATACATATGTATTCGTAGAAAGATTATATGTATTGCAGATCTTTTGTCCTTGCTTGTAGGCAAGTTGTGTTTGCGAACTCTTTGCCTTCGAAATGTGGCTTGTAGTATGTATGGTGAACTTGCTATCATTTATTGATTGGAATTTGCATTCTAATTGATGTGATGATTCCTTGCTACCTCATTGAGATTTTGTTGTTTGCAACTAAATCATGCCCTCTTCTACAGTTACATCATCCACTATTTGTAGATCACATATTTACTAAGGCCTTCGTGTATTTGCTTACAATCAAATCATGCATGAATATACTTATTATGAGTGAGATGCATGAGTCCTTGCTTGTTCATTTACATTTAATCTTCTCCGTTGACACGTCTTCCTGGAGTTGAATTGTTGTTGGTGATGGGGACACTACCAAATTTCTTCGTGCTCATTCACTTTACAAATTTGTTCAATCAAATAAATCCCTCTAGTCGCATTTGCTTGTGAGGTTGAACATGGTTGATTGAAGGAGTATTGTAATATTTATTTCATATTCTTCACAACTCATTAAATGCATCAAATCATCATATTTATTGTACGCTAGTCTCCCTCACTTGCAAGGGATCAAATATGCTTGCTTGCAGGTTGACTTATATTGGTTGGTTGTTAGCTTTAGGAGTGTTGTAGCATTCACTGCCATGCTCGTTGTAACCTCTCAATAATTGTAGGGAACTACTGCATCTATCCACAAGTTAACTTGTCATGGATCAGAGGGGCATCACCATACTCATTGCATTTTTTTTTTTAAATCACTACAACCTTCCTTGATAGGTGTTGCATATATGGCGGATCTCTTATAGTGATTTGTAGGTACTTCTATGCATTGTAGATCACTTACTCGCACATGAATTATAACAAGCATCATAAGTTTTCTCATTATTTTTGTAGCTTATATAATGAACTTGCTTTATAAGTCTTCATTTGCAATCACACCATTTATTGTGATCAACCCACTATCATCGCTGGCAGGTGTTTGCATCCACTACAAGATTTTATATTTGTTTACTTGTATTTGCTCAAGTTTCTTATCCAAGTCTTTTGTTGTTCAAATATAGCTTGAGTTAATATTCAATTCTTCTTTGTTTGGGTTCAAACCTAGTTCAAGGTTGAGTTCAGTTTGATGTCTCATTTGAGTTCAAACTCAATGTCCAAATAAAATCCAACTCCTCTATGAAGGTTCTCATTTGTCCCCTGTTGTCCTTTGCAAGTTCAAACTATTCTTTTCATTTTGTATGAATTCAAGTTCCAATTTCACTTGAGTTTGAGTCCAAATGGTTTAGGTTATATTCTATGAATATTCAATTAGGTTCAAGTATGAACTTATTTCACTTAGATTCAAATATTTTATTAATTGTTTGAATCCCTTGTGTCACATTCAAGTAGAGTTCAAGCTTGAACACAGTTCGAGTTTGATTCGAGTCCACTGTTGTCCAAATCTTTAACATTTGGTTCAAGTTCTGTTGACATCCACTATGTTTGAGTCAAATCAAATCCAAGTTCACAAGTCCTTGCAAGTTCTTTTGCTTGTGTTCAAATAGTTTGACTTGAATTTACATGTTCAAGTTCAAGCCCCAAATCTTGTCCAAATATGAGTTCAGCTCAACATCATTTAATTAACTTTTATTGAGGTTAGATTTTATGTTCATTTGAATTCAGTTCATGTGGTCTTTTTGAGTTCAATTAGGTCCAAGTGTTGTCTTCTGTTCACCCGAAATTTTGGCAGCATTCCGGCATCTCCCCCGTTTAGGGGAAACTATGGAAAATTGGGCCTTTCCCACCATACTAAGAAAAGCATGTATGGTAGGTGCCCTCTTTCAAGGACACCACGGCCGTGTAAAGACTTTGTCCCCACCACGCTAAGAAAAGCGTGTATGGATCTTCGATAGGTACCTGCATTGAAAGAGCACAGTTTGCTTTCCCCGCAGGTACAGAGCCGCGTACGGGTACTTAAGAGTTGTCCCGGCCACACTAAGAAAAGAGTGCACCAGGCTTACCTGCCTCGTCGCGTGTGTCGCATAGGAGTCCCTCCTACCATGCTAAGAAAAGCGTGTATAGGTGGTTAGCTGGCTCGTCGCACATGCCGAGGATAGGATTTTGGCTGATTACCCGTTTTGTTGCAAGCCTCGCGACGCACTTCCTCCCACCACGCTAAGAAAAGCATGTATAGGTGATCATTTTGTCGCGCTGCAGGCCTCGAGGCGGGCTCTCAGAGTTTTAGGGTTTAGAAAGGTTATACCTTGGCGAGCGTCGGTCCGGCGGTGGAGGTGATGTTTGCACATGGATCGAGGTAAGAGGGAAGAGCCTCTTTGCATTTCCTTTCTTACCCTTTTTCTTCCCTTATTATAATTAATCATAATAATTAATATAATTAATTATAAATAATAATAATTAATTAGAATTAATAATAATTAATTATTATTTAATTGTTAATTAATTATGATTAATTAAAATTAATCGTACTTAATTACATTTAATAATAATCAATTTATAATTAATACTAATTAATTAAAACTAGTTAAAATTAATTACTAATTAATTACAATTAATTTATAGTTACTTGCAGTTAGAATCAAGATTGTCGGGTTACATGATTTATACAATATTTGATCTAAATCCATCAAATAACAGGGTATTGTTGCAAATCTGGTTTTGATGATGACAAACATGTTTCCAGTGTGTTTTTCTTGGCTAATCAGTTTCAGGCACAAAAGACCGCAAGCTACTCAAGCCAACTCAAGATCGGGTCCAAGTGTGTCAAATGTATGATTTTTTCTTTTATTGAGTCAATTGTAATGTAACTGATTCCCTAGCTAAGTAACCTTGCACACACACACTCAGGGAGAGAGATTGAGTGAATTAGAGTTTCTGTTACAATTTTGTTCAGATCGTCCTGGACGATAGTATCATCGTCCTGGACGATCCAGTTAAAACAGAAACCCTAATTAGGGCGACTAAGTTAAGGAGGACTGATTGAGCCGATCGTCCTGGACGATCTATGGATCGTACGGGACGATATGCCCAAATCAGAAATTCTCAGCCGCCAGATTAAGTTAGGCAAGTTTTATTTTAAGTATTTTGGTCTGATCGTCCCGGACGATACGTGTATCGTCCTGGACGATTTACTACAATCATGCCTAAATTAGTCTGGTAATTAAGGAAAGTAATTAATGTTTAATTGATACGATCACATCGTCCTGGACGATCGCAGGATCGTCCCGGACGATCGTGATCGTCTTGTGCATTTCAGCTGTACGTCCAGAACTATGTACAGGACGATTTGGGGCCTTTTTGAACTAATCGTACCGGACGATTACCCTATCGTACGGGACGATCAAGTCATTTTTTGGTCGTCCAGCACAGATTTCTCTGGACGACCCGAACTGTCTTCTGGACGATTTCCTTCAATTTGAACTAATCGTCCTGGACGATCGCAGGATCGTACGGGACGATATGAACAACTTTTTCTACTGATCGTCCAGAAGAGCCAGATCGTCCAGGCTGAAACAACTGAATTTGAACTGATCGTACAGGACGATCTACCGATCGTCCTGGACGATCTACCGATCGTCCTGGACGATCTTGGCCGACAAGTTGAGATTTAGGGCAAGTTTTAAGCCCTCCTTTAAAAGAACTTTTTCCTAGATTTGGAAAAATCTTTTGCTGCCTTCCTTCCCTGAGAAATCCTAGAGAGAGAGAGAGTTGGGAGAGAGAGAAGAGATCTTGTGAGGGGGAGTTAGTGAGGGATTCACTAAGGTTGCTCCAAGCACGGATCAGAGTCGTCTTCTCCGCTCGTCGTCTGTCGTCTAGTCGGTGTTCTTCGTGGGAGGATCGTTCGCAAGAAGATCCGGGTTCTCTGCCCGCTTCAGGAGGAAGCGAAAGGAGTTCGTGGGTTCTCTGCCCGCTTCAGGAGGAAGCGAAAGGAGTTCGTGGGTTCTCTGCCCGCTTCAGGAGGAAGCGAAAGGAGGTCGGGTTCTCTGCCTCACCGTGTGGTGAAAAGGAGGTGTTTTGTACAGGCTTCTCCGCCTTGCTGTGGGAGCAAAAGGAGAGTCACTTTCGTTTAGTGCAATACCCGGAGGGGAGGCTCCGGGGAGTGGACGTAGGTCAAGTTGACCGAACCACTATAAAATCTGGTTTGCTTTTCTGATTCAGTTTTGCATTTTACTTTTCAATATAAACTGCTTGGGTGAATATCGTTGGTTGATCTTTTCGTTATTGTTTACTTGTTTCCGCTGCTAAGTATCGAAAAGATTTTTGTAGTTATCGTGAAATTTTTAAATAACCAATTCACCCCCCCTCTTGGTTAGCCTCGGGACTAGTTCACTAGGGCTTAACATCCCTTTCGAACTTTCAAGTGGTATCAGAGAGGGATTCAAAATTTCTGTTTAAAAACTTTTGAATTTGATCCAATGGCTAACTGTAACAATCGTAATACTGCTGAAGGTTATTCTATAACTAGACCACCGTTGTTTGATAACATTCCATTTGATTTTTGGAAAACAAGCAGGTCTACTTTTCTTCAGTCTATCGATTATCGCATGTGGATGTTAGTTAAGGACGGATACGAACCACCTTTTCGAATGGTTAACAATGTGAAAACTGAATTGCCGTTTGCTGATTGGACGTTTGATGATCGTGATTTAGCACAGTTAAATGCCAAATGTTTGAACTGTTTCTTTTGTGCTTTAAAATCTGAGGACTATATGCGCGTTTCTACTTGTACAACGGGAAAAGAGATTTGGGATAGATTATGTATAACATATGAAGGTACAACTGAAGTCAAACAATCTAGGTTAAACATCTTGTTACATGATTACGAACTTTTTCGCATGAAACCTAGTGAGACTATTTCAGAAATGTACACAAGGTTCACTCAGATTGTTACCTCTTTGCATGCTTTAGGTAGAGAACTTACCAACTACGAAAGAGTGAACAAGATTCTTAGATGTTTGCCTGCTTCTTATGATGCTAAGATTACTGCTATTACTGAATCCAAAGATTTAAATACTTACTCTATTGACAGCTTACTTGGATCACTCATTGCTTACGAGCAAGGGGTGAACCAAAGGCAACTTGATGCAGGTGAACGCAAGAAAGAGAAGACAGTGGCACTAAAGGCCAAAGATTCAGATGCTAGCACTTCCGGGTCTGATAGCGATGATGTTGCCTTAATCACAAGGCAATTCAAAAGCTTTCTAAGGAAGAAACATAAGAACCATCAGAAGTGGAACAAGGGTAAGTTCAATAAAAACTTTAAGGGTTCATCTGAATCGGTTTGTTTTGAATGCAGGAAGCCTGGACACATAAAGGCTGATTGTCCAACACTTAAAGCTCACTCAAGCAAGGAGAAGGGTGAGGAGAAACCAAAGTACAGAAAGGACAAGAAGCGGATTCAGAAGGCGTTCTGGGCAGACTCTGCATCCGACTCTTCTGAGACTGAAGCTGAAGAGGAGGAAACAAACTTGTGTTTGATGGCTGATGATCACCCTGGTCAGTCCGACCAGGAAGAGGTATGTGAGCTTACTTACGATCAGTTATTTAAAGTTTCTGAAAAGATTCATACATCGTATAGGAAGCTTAAGAAAACCCATGCTAGTTTGAAACTAGATTATCTGACTTTGCAAAAAGAGCATGAAGTGTTGATTAAGGATCATTCCACCATTGATAGAAATCACATGTCTTTACTAGATGAGTTTAATGAACTGAATAAAAAGCATTCTGATTTAATTGTTGAGCATAACTTGTTAAAAACAGCGCATGTTGAATTAGAACTTGCTTTTAAGAAAGTGAATGATTTGGCATCTGAGTTAGAAAGTACTGATAGTGCAAAAACGTTTGAAATTGGAAGTTTAAACAAACACATTGAGTTTTTGAAAGTGAAAATCAGTTCTTTTGAAAATAACAAAACACCGCCTACTTTTGAACAATTTTATGCACCGCCACCTTTTAAAAATTCTGTTGCAAGTTCTTCAAAGCATGTTTCATACACTACTAGGAAGAGGCACTATCACTCACGACGTTTAGTTAATCCTTTTCCTGGTGTTAGATGTTTTTCATGTGGCATGTTAGGACACATATCACACACTTGTACTGTTCACCGTAGTACACATTGGGTGTGGAGACCCAAACTGCCTGTTGCACAGCACAGCACACATGCATCGCATTCTTCTTTTCATAAGAAGGAACCCAAACCTGTTTGGGTTCCTAAGACTGACATTTGATGATTTTGTAGGTGTGCTCTCACACAAGACCTCGTGACAGCATGTGGTACCTGGACAGCGGATGTTCTAGACATATGACTGGAGATGCAAATCAGTTCATTTCGCTGGAGGCCAGAGCTGGAGGCAAGGTTACACTTGGAGATAACACCACCAGGAAGGTGGTAGGCACAGGTATAATTGGTGATTCAAAGAACTTTATGATTGATAATGTTTTGCTTGTAGATGGACTGAAACACAACCTGCTGAGCATCAGTCAACTCTGCGACAAGGGATACAGCATCAAATTCCTGCCCACTGGCTGCATTTTAAGCTTAAATGATGAAGTTGTTTTGCAGGGGCAAAGGATCAACAACGTCTACAAGCTGGATGTAAGTAGCATTAAATCTGATAATTCAATTTGCTTAAAAACTGCTGCTGATGAGTCTTGGTTATGGCATAGGAGATTGTGTCATGCCAGTATGAAAACCCTTAGGAGAGTCACCCAAAAGGACTTAGTTAGAGGTGTGCCCAAGCTTAAGTTCACTAAGGATCACCTGTGTGATGCCTGTCAGTTGGGGAAGCAAGTCCAGTCCTCTTTTCACTCTGTTAAGGACATTAGCACCTCTAGACCTTTAGAAGTTCTTCACATGGACCTCTTTGGACCCATTAGCACTGCCAGCTTAGGGGGGAGAGTCTATGGTTTTGTGATTGTTGATGATTATTCAAGGTTCACTTGGGTTAAGTTTTTGTCACACAAATCTGAGTCATTTGATGAGTTTAGATCTTTCTCTACTTGGATTCAGAAGAAGTTAGGATGTGAGATTATTACCATCCATAGTGATCACGGAGGGGAGTTTGAAAATGAAAGATTTGGAAGTTTTTGTGAGAATCATGGGATTAGTCACAATTTTTCAGCTCCTAGGACTCCTCAGCAGAACGGGGTAGCTGAAAGGAAGAACAGGACCTTAGTGGAAGCCGCTAGAGCCATGCTTGCTGAGTATTCACTTCCAAAATACTTTTGGGCTGAAGCGGTGAACACTGCCTGTTATGTGCTGAATAGGGTGAATGTGAGAGTCAAACTGAACAAGACACCTTATGAGATCATTAAGGGTAGAACTCCAAACCTGTCCCACCTCCATGTCTTTGGCTGTAAGGTTTTCATTCTAAACAACGGGAAGTCACCCTTAGGAAAATTTGACCCCAAATCTGATGAAGGAGTGTTCTTAGGATATTCAAGTGTGGGGAAATCCTTTAGGGTGTTCAATAGGAGGACTTTGGTGGTGGAAGAAACAACCCATGTAGTGTTTGATGAATCTGATCCTAAGGAGTCTAGATCTGAAGTAGAAGATGAAGAGATTGTTGAGGTTACCCAAGGAGTTGGAAATACAAATTTGGAGGAAAGGGTAGAACCTCAAACCCCATTGCCTAGAGATTGGAGATATTCTTCGAGTCATCCTAAAGAACTGATCTTAGGAGACCCTTCTGAAGGTGTTAGGACTAGGCATGGACTTAGGAAGGAAGTAAACCATTCTGCCTTTATCTCAATGACTGAACCCACCAACATCAATCAAGCCCTGTCGGATGAATTTTGGATTTTAGCTATGCAGGAAGAATTGAATCAATTTGTAAGGAATGATGTTTGGGAGTTAGTAGAAAGACCTAAAAATCAAAGTATTGTGGGAACCAAGTGGGTCTTTAAGAATAAGATGAATGATTCTGGTGTGGTGGTGAGAAATAAGGCAAGATTGGTGGCTAAGGGGTATAATCAGATAGAAGGGATAGATTTTGAGGAAACTTTTGCCCCTGTAGCTAGATTGGAAGCCATTAGAGTGCTACTAGCCTTTGCCTGTTATAAGGGATTTAAGCTGTTTCAAATGGATGTCAAGAGTGCCTTTTTAAATGGGGTAATTAAAGAAGATGTTTTTGTAGAACAACCCCCAGGTTTTGAGAGTTCCCAATATCTAAGTCATGTCTATAAATTAAAAAAGGCCTTATATGGATTGAAACAGGCACCAAGAGCTTGGTATGAGAGGCTTAGCACATTCCTGTTAGAAAGAGAGTTTGTTAAGGGGAGCGTAGACACCACCCTTTTTCTGAGGAGAATAGGAGATGACTTACTCATTGTCCAGATTTATGTTGATGATATAATTTTTGGATCTTCTGATAAATATTTATGTGATGAGTTTTCCAAAACAATGAGTAAGGAGTTTGAGATGAGTATGATGGGAGAATTGTCCTACTTTTTGGGGTTTAGCATAAGGCAAACAGATGATGGAACTTTTCTCAATCAATCAAAATACACTAAGGACATTTTGAAAAAATATGAAATGGACAAAGCCAAGCCAATCAATACTCCCATGCCCTCCTCAGTTCAGTTAGATAAGGATTCAAATGGAAAATCTGTTGATCAAAAGAAGTATAGAGGGATAATAGGTTCACTGCTTTACCTGACTGCTAGCCGACCCGATATCATGTTTAGTGTCTGTCTTTGTGCTAGGTTTCAGGCTGATCCTAAAGAGTCCCACCTGACTGCTGTTAAGAGAATTCTTAGATATCTTTTAGGGACCCCAAACCTAGGAATTTGGTACCCTAGGCACAGCACCTCTTTTGAGATCATTGGATATTCTGACTCTGACTTTGCGGGGTGTAGGGTGGATAGGAAGAGTACCTCTGGGACTTGTCAATTCATAGGACAGTCGTTAGTCTCCTGGTCCAGTAGAAAACAGAACTCAGTTGCACTTTCCACTGCTGAAGCTGAGTACATTGCCTTAGAAAGTTGTGTGGCCCAAGTTCTTTGGTTGAAACAACAAGTCTTGGATTTAGGAGTACCCGTTGGCACAATTTCTGTTCTGTGTGATAATACCAGTGCCATCTGTATCTCTAAGAATCCAATCCAACATTCTAGGACCAAACACATTGACATTAGGCATCACTTCATTAGGGACCATGTTACAAAAGGGGACATTGAGCTACATCATGTAGCAACTGAAAATCAGCTGGCTGACATATTCACTAAACCACTGGCCTTTGACTCATTCAGCATTTTGAGAACCAGATTAGGAGTGATTGATATAAATGCTTGATTCTGATGACTGCTGATTTATTATCTTTCTGATTGGTATTCTGATTTCTGTTAGGTAGGTTTAGTTTTTCTTTTGATTTCTGATTTCTGTTAGTTAGTTTTTGGCTTTGATTATTTACTTTCAGTTGATTTTATGTCTTTTGCTGATTTCTGTTTTAGCCTTATTGTTAGTTTGATTTAAGTATTTACTCTGATATGATTTTATACCTATTTTTTTTTATTCACTAGCTCATATCTTGCACTTACTGTTTTATGTTTTTCAAAATCTGATCACCGCTCACTACTTCTGATAATCTGAATTTCTGACTGGGAGTTTTTACCTTGTTTTGATTTGGAAGCTGGTAAGCAGTGATTGATTCCATTGAATCTGTTAAAGGGAAGAAACATTGATGATTGTTTCTCTTCCTCTAACTCCTTTACTGGTGTATGGTTTCTTTTGGATAAAAATCTTCTTCAAAATTAAAATGTTAGTTTTTTTGAAATAGAGATTATTTTATCTTCCTACAGTAATCTGCCTCATATCAATAGTGTTTTTCAAAGTCTTGAGTCATTAGTTTGATTTTCTAAAACCAAGTGATTGCATTTATCATATGATGTGTGTTTTTTTTGTTTTGTGAATCATTCTTCCCTACTGTGGAGAGACATCTCCTATGTCTGGAAGATAGATTCACAGCTGAGACTCTTTAATGATTATGAAAAGGAGAAAGCTTACAAAAGATGCGCAGTGCGCCAACCAAATTGAAAAAGAGGCATAAAATGAGCCCAAAACTGAAAAGATGCGAAAATGCCAAATACACAAAGTGTATCAAAAAATCAAAAGATGCGCAGTGCGCCAAATAAATTGAAAAAAAAAGAGGCACAAAATGAGCCCAACCTAAGCTTTTTTTTCTTTCAGATCTTTAAATGTCTTAGAAAAAAAACTCGTGTGTCACTTAATATTTTCAAAAGCTTGAGTTTTGAAAATCCCGATTTCTGATTTTTTACTTTGTAACACTATTATATTAGATATTTTTCTGGAACGAGGCTTGAAAGGATTTCTTTTCAAATCTAATGTCTTTTATTCTGAATCGAATTTTTGTTTTGAAAGAGGTTTGCATCGATAAGGTGCCCGGGGTCAGAGTTATGAAAGTTGATTGTTTCCAACCTTTTTGGATTTCAGCGCTATCAATCGTCCTCTCATTGGTTTTTGAATCTAAAATCAAGGAAAAATTCTGATTTTCCTGTTTTGTTGTTGTTCTGTGTATGTTTTATTTTATATTTTATTTCCGTGTTATGTTTTTCCCTCCTCCTTTTTGTGATGTCAAAAGGGGGAGTCAGTTGTAGTCGTGTCTGTTTCTATTTTCTGAGTCATGTTTTCTGTATTGTTGAAAATTTAAAAAATGTGTGTTTTGTTTGATTTCTTAGTTTCATTTTATTTTCATCTTAGTTTCATTTTATTTTCAGACTACTTTACAAATGTTTGCCATCATCAAAAAGGGGGAGATTGTTGCAAATCTGGTTTTGATGATGACAAACATATTTCCAGTGTGTTTTTCTTGGCTAATCAGTTTCAGGCACAAAAGACCGCAAGCTACTCAAGCCAACTCAAGATCGGGTCCAAGTGTGTCAAATGTATGATTTTTTCTTTTATTGAGTCAATTGTAATGTAACTGATTCCCTAGCTAAGTAACCTTGCACACACACACTCAGGGAGAGAGATTGAGTGAATTAGAGTTTCTGTTACAATTTTGTTCAGATCGTCCTGGACGATAGTATCATCGTCCTGGACGATCCAGTTAAAACAGAAACCCTAATTAGGGCGACTAAGTTAAGGAGGACTGATTGAGCCGATCGTCCTGGACGATCTATGGATCGTACGGGACGATATGCCCAAATCAGAAATTCTCAGCCGCCAGATTAAGTTAGGCAAGTTTTATTTTAAGTATTTTGGTCTGATCGTCCCGGACGATACGTGTATCGTCCTGGACGATTTATTACAATCATGCCTAAATTAGTCTGGTAATTAAGGAAAGCAATTAATGTTTAATTGATACGATCACATCGTCCTGGACGATCGCAGGATCGTCCCGGACGATCGTGATCATCTTGTGCATTTCAACTGTATGTCCAGAACTATGTACAGGACGATTTGGGGCCTTTTTGAACTAATCGTACCGGACGATTACCCTATCGTACGGGACGATCAAATCATTTTTTGGTCGTCCAGCATAGATTTCTCTGGACGACCCGAACTGTCTTCTGGACGATTTCCTTCAATTTGAACTAATCGTCCTGGACGATCGCAGGATCGTACGGGACGATATGAACAACTTTTTCTACTGATCGTCCAGAAGAGCCAGATCGTCCAGGCTGAAACAGCTGAATTTGAACTGATCGTACAGGACGATCTACCGATCGTCCTGGACGATCTTGGCCGACAAGTTGAGATTTAGGGCAAGTTTTAAGCCCTCCTTTAAAAGAACTTTTTCCTAGATTTGGAAAAATCTTTTGCTGCCTTCCTTCCCTGAGAAATCCTAGAGAGAGAGAGAGTTGGGAGAGAGAGAAGAGATCTTGTGAGGGGGAGTTAGTGAGGGATTCACTAAGGTTGCTCCAAGCACGGATCAGAGTCGTCTTCTCCGCTCGTCGTCTGTCGTCTAGTCGGTGTTCTTCGTGGGAGGATCGTTCGCAAGAAGATCCGGGTTCTCTGCCCGCTTCAGGAGGAAGCGAAAGGAGTTCGTGGGTTCTCTGCCCGCTTCAGGAGGAAGCGAAAGGAGTTCGTGGGTTCTCTGCCCGCTTCAGGAGGAAGCGAAAGGAGGTCGGGTTCTCTGCCTCACCGTGTGGTGAAAAGGAGGTGTTTTGTACAGGCTTCTCCGCCTTGCTGTGGGAGCAAAAGGAGAGTCACTTTCGTTTAGTGCAATACCCGGAGGGGAGGCTCCGGGGAGTGGACGTAGGTCAAGTTGACCGAACCACTATAAAATCTGGTTTGCTTTTCTGATTCAGTTTTGCATTTTACTTTTCAATATAAACTGCTTGGGTGAATATCGTTGGTTGATCTTTTCGTTATTGTTTACTTGTTTCCGCTGCTAAGTATCGAAAAGATTTTTGTAGTTATCGTGAAATTTTTAAATAACCAATTCACCCCCCCTCTTGGTTAGCCTCGGGACTAGTTCACTAGGGCTTAACATCCCTTTCGAACTTTCAGGTATGAGCAAGATTTGAATAGGATTTAGCTAAATCTCGTCAGGATTTGAAAAAGTATTATGCGAGATTTGAACTGAATTCCATTAAACAAGAGTTAGGGAATTATTAAATCTCGTTGTGAAATGAATCCTCCATTTCCTTTTTTTTTTGCTTTCGGCAGATTTACGGGATTTGGCCGAAGTAGCGTGCAAAAGGGAGATGGTTACCTTCGCACACAGCAAGCTCCCGTCATCACTTCCAAACAAAATGTCATAACTTCCGCCTCAACAGGAAGGGGTCGTCGTCGAAGGAGAGAGGCTGGAGGCTCTCGGTTAGGGCAAGGGAGAAGGATCGGCTTCTTCACGACAGATGGAGTGCTGCTTGGTGGAGATCGGAGGCTACTAGAGTTGGGGCCCGAGGTTGGAGCTTCAGTTGGCAAGGGAGGTAGAGGCAAGGTAGGGAGCTTCCTCTCTCTCTCTCTCTCTCTCTCTCTCTCTCTCTCTCTCTCTCTCTCTCTCTCTCTCTCTCGACGGGATAGGGAGGCCGACGGGCACTATAGAGGTAGCGGGGGTTTCGCGAGAGGAAGCAGAAGGAGAGAGCGGGAGAGTGCCTCTGATGGGAAGATGCGCAAACCCTTCCTTCGGTCGCCTTTTAACAACGAGAGTGAGATGTCCTTGTCTCAAGCAAAGGTCGCAGAAGACACGATGTTTCGGCGTCGAACGAACAGAGCATGATTACTGTAGCTGCGGTGGGATGGGCGCGGGATTTCTATAGGATTTGGCAGGTATGGCAGAAATGTTTTATTCAATTTTTTTATTTTATATTACAGAGGTCAACAAATGCCCCCCAACATTTTGGTTCGCGTCTAGAGCGAGTCACGTTTGTTGTATGCTGATTGACTCTATGGATCTCTAGGTATTTGCTCTAGATGTCACATAAATGTCTTTATTTAGTGGATCTCCAAAAGTTTGTTTGGATTTCACACTAAAGTTGTCATTTAGTGGATCTCCAAAGATTTGCTTGGATATCACACTAAGATTCTCATTCTAATTATTTAAAAAGAAGTCAAGAAGGGTGCAAAAAGATTTGTTATCTCTCAAGGAGCTCAGAAGATGAAGGAGTTCATGATTAACAATGATTTTCGTGATCTGAGGTTCACTGTACCTTGTTTTACATGGTGTAATAATAAAGATGGAGCTTATAGAATTTGGGAATGTTTGGACAAATATTCATTAAATACTATAACCCTATGTCATTTACCTTATGCTGTTGTTTAGTACCTTCTGCGAATTGCATCATATCACCACCCAAGTCTTACAAAATTGTTTGTATCTCCAGCTCTCAGGCATTTGAATTTTGTAACCTTCTACTAGGAGGAATATTTTTAAATCATGGAGAAAAAAGGATTTTAGGGCTCCTGGTGATATTCTTCAGTGCAAATTTAATAGAACTCTACATGCTCTACACTTTTGGAGCTTGAACAATTGAAGGGAGTTGAATCAGTTGAAGTATTCACTACAAGACCAAACTATTAAGCTACAAGATAAGGATTATTCTAAAGTTGGACTGGATAGTTTAAAATTATCTGAGCTGAGGAAAGAAGATTATGAATTAGATATAACTTTGGCAAGGTTGGCTTTATGGTGTAGGCAAAGAAAAATGATGATAGTGATGTTAGAAGGCATTATAATTCACATTTTTTTCATTCATATGCTTCATGGAGAAGGAATGCTAATAGGCTTCTACAACTCAAACTGCCTAATGGTGATTTGGTAGAAATCTTATAATTATTGAAAATTCTTTCATGCAATTTTTTCATAATAAATGGAAAGATTGTGAATATCATCTAGATGGATGGCTTGAAGGGCCTGTAGACTAGCAGGTTAATGAATCTATAAAAAGTTTTTTAGCGGCTAATTTTATAATAGAAGATCTTCATGAGGCTATCAAACATTCAGGAAATAATAAAGCTCCAGGGATCGATGGAATTACTTCCTCTTTTTTAAAGTTCTATTGGGATATACTGAAGAACGAAGTGTGGGCTGCTATCAAGACTTTCTTTGTATATGATATAATGCCTTCCTTTTGGAGGGATTCCTGGAATATTTTAATTTCAAGATCAAGAATGTTTTTAATCCCTCCATGTTTAGACCAGTAAGCTTATGTCAAACCATCTACAAAGTAGCTTTCCGAATGATAGCAAATATGCTTATGTTTACTCTCCCTATGCTGATATCAGAAGAGCAGATTGCTTTTGTCTCTAACCATTCTATATCAAATCATTGTTTACGAGCTCAAGAAAGTTTCAACAAATTCAAAATTTTTGTTGCAAAAATAGGATATATAGCAGAGAAAATAGACATAGAATAAGTCTATGACAGTATGTGTTGGCCTACCCTTTCCCATGTGATAAAAATTATGGGTTTCCCAAGGAAGTTTATTAACTGGATAATGTAATGTGTTTCCAATTATAAATTTTCTATTATTCTTAATGGGATGAGATCATATTAGATTGAAGCTAAAATTGGACTTAGATAAGCGTGCCCCTTGTCTCCTTATATCTTCATTATTTGCTCTGAACTTATATCAAAGGCCATTCACCAATATGGAGATGACTTAGGAGTTCATATTTATTCTATTTCTAGTCTTACTTCACATCTATTTTATGCAAACAACATATTGATATTTTCTAAAGCCATAGGGAAGGCTATCAAACAAATTACAAATATCCTAAATTATTATAATTTCTGGACTAGCGAGAGAATTAAAAATTCTAAATCTATGGTAATGTGTGGAAAATAATTACTTGGGTGGAATGAAAGAAGAATGGAAAACTTGTTGGGTTTCATTTGGTGTCTAAAATTGAATATTTAGGGGTTATAATATCCCTAAGGAGGATGGTGACAGCTAATTTTAAGAAATTACAAGTGTGCTAGAGATAGATTTAATACTTTGGGTAGCCATTCTTTGTCTCTCATTGGGATGGCCACTTTCATCAATTATTCACTTATTTCTCTTCCTTCATATCTTATAACTCATATAATGGTTCGCTAAGGTGTCTTGAATGAGATTGATCACTCGTATCGGGAGTTCCTTTGGCATTAGGATACTGGGAAGCATGGGATACATTTTATTGAATGGGATGAATTATGACTTTCAATCAAGTTAGGAGGTCTGGGTTTTCATTCACCTTCCTCTTGGTAAGGGCCATTGAGGGCTAGATAAACTTGGGAGTTCTAACAGAACCCAAATTCTCTGCTTAATATAAATCTATGTGCAAAATATGGTAATGACATTTGTAGTCGAAGTGCACAATGTGGATCTTTTGTAGTTTGGTGTATTATGATGGAAGGTGCTCAATTTTTTAAACCTCCAATCATTGTGAAATGAAGTAAGTTAACAAATGTTGTTATGAAGCTAAATTAGTGGGGATTTTCAAATCCATCCTTTAATTTATTTGCTAAACTTCTTGATCACATGTATTTATAAAACATTGGAAATATTATACTATAGTTCAATTTATCATAATTGGTGAGTGAGAAATGCTTTTAAGCATGGTTGGATTAAAGAAAATGTGACAAAATAAGCTGTTTAACAACTCTTAGTGTCCCCCTCCCCCCTCACTCATGGTTGGATTAAAGAAAATGTTAATGCTTCCCTACTTCCCTCCAACAGGGATAGTATAAGTGTTGTATTCAGAGATCATCATGGAAAGCTTATTTTGTCTGCTACAAAGAAGATTATGTATTAGGATGTGGATCAGGTGGAGATTCTACCTATTCTATCAATTAGAGATGACCTCCAAGATTGAATGTTTAAAAACAAGGCATTATGATAGAAGGAGATGATGTGCAAGTCATCAAATGGTTTTAGAAATCTATGAAAACACTACAAGTTCTTTGTGATAACAAATTAGGGCATGATATCACCTTCTTGACAGAGCTTAAGAAGGTCTCAATTCAGCATATTCCTAGAATATGTAATTTTATAGCAGAATTTTGTGCTTCTTATGCTATTTTAGGAGATTTTTATTGGAATGATGTATTAGATAATAATATCCCCTCAACCTTTATGTCCTTGTTTAGGAAGGATTTTGTTAGATTTGGTTTTAATTAGCTTGTAATATTTTCTTTTTATTTTATTAATGCAAATGCAAATATTCAATAAGAATCAAACATATGAATAAAGGCCTTGAGTTAAATATTTATTAATGAATTAAAATTTTAAATTGAATTGAGTTTTTTAATTTAAATCTAATGAACTTAAAATTATTAATTATTTAATTTGATTTAATTTACATGATTTAATTTGTTTGAATTTTCTCTGATTTTTTTAATTTTATTTAATTTTATTTTCATTTAAGTTTTTGTTGATTTGATTTATTTAATTTGATTTAACTATAGTTTATTTCAAGATATTTAATTTTTTTAAATTTATCTAATTTATTAAATTTCCCTCCTTATAGGAAAAAAATTTACATGTGCAATTAATTTATAAATCGTCTCAAATGATTAAGTGATGGACGCCATAGGCTATATATAACATAAAGATTAATCACTAAAAATTAGTGATCAATTTGATTAAAGATTGATTTTATATAATTTTATTTAATCAAAGTTTAATTAAGGGTTAATCTTTAATTAATAATGTTTTAATAGAAATTGAACACAAGTTGTTTTTTTCCTAGATTGTAGGTTTTCCTTAGGTTGTAATGCAATCTACTTTATATTTTTAGGATTTTACTTAAATTTATTGTAAATTTTTGAATTTTTTATGGGAAATCCACGGAGGGGCCTATGCATTAATTTAGAAAGAAAATACAAAGTCTTTAAAGGGACTTCAAGCTCACTAATGCTCAAAAGAGCTACAAAAAGAAAGCCAAAAAAACCTAAGAGCTCGAGTTCCCTACTAAGCAAAAAGACAGTATAACCTAGGCACATTCTACAGTGCACAAGAGCGAGCACCCAGAAAGAAGGAAGCAACCAAAAAACAGAACAAGATCTAGCTTCCTATCCAAAATGATGCCATAACGAACACTTGCACTAAGATAAATATGCAAAAATAGGTTATGCCCCAGAAAGAAATAGCACAAATAAAACCAAAGGCTAGCAGGTTGATAGATCCAGCACTTATCCATATAAGAAATATTAATAAGGAACCAACAATTGTTAAGAAGCACCAAGGCACTATTAGTAAAACAGCCAATAAAGTCAACAGGAACCCCATAACCCACATTAGCATAGACACATGTAAGGATAGAGATCGTTTAAAACATGATAACCACAAACTTAGTATAGGAAGCCATACCAACAAGTAAAAAATAGCACCACACTAACCCCAATTGCTCGATAAGGTGCCAGAATCAAATCAACCAAGTAAAGCAGCACAGAGTCCATGACATCCTAGCAGAGGAACAAAGAAAAAGTCACACTAGAAAATATAATTAGGATAACACTTGGAAGTGCACAAATACCCCAAATAGCACTCCAGAATATAGTCAGCCCCAACAAGGCATAAAGGCTCCATGTCCCTAGACCAAAGCCTGCTAAAAAAAACCAAAAAACACAACCAGACAGCCAAGCTTAACATCAATGAAGAAATAGGACCCCCAACTAGATGGGGGTCAGAGCTACAGCAACGAGAACCAAACAACCACATAACAGCAAAAAAAGAGAGGCACCAGAAACTGGCCACCAGAACATACCCAAAAATAATCATGATAAGGCTACAAAAATAGCACCGAGAAACATTGCTGGCACCCAAACAAAACCAGAGCATCAGGAAGAAACAACACTGCAGGAATAACCCCCAGCATGCTAACAAAGAGCCAGCCCCTAAAACCAAAGAAAAAATTTTAGCCCCAAAATAAAGGCTAAAATTAGGGCTTGTGATTTAAGCAATTTAATGAACCATAAGTTATATCAAATTTATTCATAGGTTTAATGATGTCACTAAGTATGCTATGTATGAGTTTCATCCCAATTGGAGTTGGATTGAATTTCCCATAATTTTTCTAAGTTGGTCAGACACAACCTTTTATTGATTTACCTAGGTGTCCTTTTAATTGATTTAGGTTTGCAATCATGTGTAATCTAACCATCGCAAAAAAGTAAAAAACCACAAGAAATTCAAAGCCTAATGCTCTATGGATTGATCACCATGAATTTCTAGATTATTAGTTCAAATCATGACCAATGCATTTAAAAATTCAAGTCGTGACAGTCGGGACATTAAACCTGCCTAAGAAAATTTTGGGACATAGTGGGCATCCATAGTTTTGCATAGTCAAATTTCATGTAAATTAGATGAGTTTATAAGGTTTAGTAAACAAAAAATAGTAGGAATTCAAAGTCAAATTAAATAATATATATTCATCTATATATTTTATTTTTATTTTATAGAGCTCATTCTTCTGAATCCATAGTGCCCTTATATGTATGATTTGGTTTAATGTGTGAATTATTATGATTTTCCAAAGTTATGGCATTAAAATGCATTTAATATTTAAATTTAAAATGAATTTAGAAGGTGGCACTACTGTGGCATGCTCTTTACACATGGCAGAGCATTGTTGGTTAAGTGGATTGTTAGTGGTCAATACTTATCCATGATGTTGTATCCACTAGACATTCGATCCCATGCTTTGTTTATTAATCGACTAGGGTCTAATTTCTTTGGTCCCAGAATTTGGAAGGTTGGATAGGATGTATAATACTGTGAGTTGTGGACCATATGAGTGATTGTGTGCAAGGTGGATGGTCCTGCTTTCATCTTCTTTCTCTAGAAAGCAGGGACAAGAAATTTTAGCTCATTTAAAACTTAATATATTTCATATACAAAAGTAGACTATGGTCTAAACTATTATTATATGAAGTTTAGAGGCTTAATATAATAGATTTACAATTTTTTTGGTTAAAACCCACCAACATGCTTATGCATTTATAATCCAAAAAAAGTCTAACAAATACCTATAAGTCGGAGGTCCCCACTAAGCACAAGTACAAAGCAACCTAATAATATGCTAGGTTGGCCAGAAGCTAGCACCTGAAAAGTAAAGATCCAGATATACCCATTTAGCTCCATCTTTTCACCCAAAAAAATTACTTACACAAAAAAGGCGAGTCTCCAAGAACCTGTAATATAGAACTACAAAGCAACTTATAGAACAAAATAAAAGCAGTAATCATAAAAATTAATACAGTTACTAGGTAATAAACACCATAAATTAAGAACGAACGTATCCATGCCAGTAAGTTTTTTCTTCCAGGTAAAAAGGAATGGCCCGAAGGAAAATAACCTGCTGGCTTAGAGAAACAGCCATTTGCAGTTATAATCCAGCAGATCATATTCACAGATTCAATGAAGAGGCCTGAGAAGTGTAGGGGCCAAATAAAGAGATTGAGATCCAAAGATAAGATCTAAAGAAGAGAAACATATATATGAAATAGAAGGCAAAGATCCCAATAAATAGGCAAAACCCCTAACACATAGGCAAAGAAAGTAACAATAATAAATAAACCAGTAGGGACCATACACAAAAGAAGATTGAAACAATCGGTCCCCCTATAACCACCATAAATACCATTGGATACTCTTTCCCAGACCAGCCAAGCAGGCAAATAGTAGAGAAGCACATCACAAAATTGTGGAATAGAATAAGAAGAATATGACAAAGCTAGCACAACCATAAGAGAAAAGCTTAAAGTGGAAACCATAGACTTAATTCCCCATAGGAATACAATAAAAACTGAGAACCAATGCAACAGTACAACATGATTCAGCAAAACAACAAAGCCAAATAACAAACAACCAATTCCAGCCACCAAGCCCTATAAGAACCAAAACGATTGAAAGAGGCCTAGCATTAATAAAAAGAATAAATATAAAAAGATACATGAAATAAAGAAGACCCAAAAAATGAAGGCCAGCACGAGCTAATAGGAACAACCAAAACCCAAACCATAGAAGGAGGCATGAATAAAAATAACATCAAAGATAAGAAGAATTAAGTGGATCTAATATAAGCTTGCTCCAAACTAGCAAAACCCTTAAGCTTGCCCGGTAAAGAAGCCACAGCAAATTCAATAAAACCCATAGATTACACCCCAGATTAGCCAGATAATCAATAGACACATTACCTTCCGATAAAATATGAGAAATGGAGAACAAAATAAGAGAAAGCTAGTGCTCAATTTCTCTGATCATATAGAAATTAGATGGATTTTAATTGATATTACACTTAATATAATGACTAAGAAGGATAGCATTAACTTCAATCAAAACTTTAGTATTCCCTTAGAAAATAAACAATTGAAGGCCATATTGAAGAGCCTAAAGCTTAGCCACAATAGCAATGGTAGAAGCACTAGGACCAGCAAAAGCAACAATCACACGGCCAATAGAATCACGAACAGGACCCCCACAACCAGCATTATAAGTGTTAAAAGAGACATTAGTGTTTAGTTTAAAACAACCTAGACTAAGTTTAAGCCATCTCACAAGTCTATCCTGAATAATAAGGGTGGGGGAATGAAATGCAATACCAAAATTAACAATAGTATGATAAAAACTTTTGAAGCAATTAATCCTAATCAAATTAGTAACAAACAACTGCACTACTTTATCCTTGACTTTAGAGATAATATTCAATGCATTCATACTAATATCCTCATACTTAGATTTATTCCTACTTCTTCACCAAAACCAACAAATAATAACAGGTAAGACATTACGAATATGACCTTTAGAGGAATAAACAATGCTTGCAAAATATCAGTGATATAACTATAATTAGTACAAAATTGGGCATTAAACACATTATCAAAGTATAACCAAACTTTAAGAGAAGTAGGGCCCTTAAAAAAACATGATTGAGACTTTTAATGTGATAACAACATTGACATTTAGAAACCATGTAGAAACCTTTTTTTTCATTAAAATAGAATCAACAGGAATATAATTATGCAAAATTCTCCACATTAATAAAGAAAAAGAGGCTGGAATAGCATTATGCTAAATAGCCAAAAAAGCAATGATTTAGAATAAGTTTGCCTAATGGAATGCCAAACTTCTTTAAGAGCAAACTTACCATCATAGGAGTTTGTGAACATCATATAATCCTCCTTATCCAACTGAAGGAGAATTTTGATAATAAGGTTAACAATAAAGTCTGGAACAATGTCACTAAGTAAATCTACATTCAAAACCCCATGCTAAATAAAATAAGAAACTTTGCAAGCACTAGTAGATTGAGTATTTAATAAATTATCAATAGAAAAATTGCCTAACCATTTATCTTGCTAAAAGAAAATGTCACCAAACCCAATGCACCAATGTAAAAATTGCTCAGCTTCCCACTTAATGCAATAGAGACTTTTTCCAATTATAGGAATCCCTTTTTTAAAATGATAATTAAGTGGATGCTTACCAGCACAATACTTTAAAATCATGAAATTAGCCCAAAGACTCTTCTTAAACCTTAAAGCAAACCAAAGTTTGTAACAAAAAGCATGAGCCATGTCACCCAAATTTTTAAAACCTAACCTCCCCTCCCCAAAACCCTAGAGCAATTATTCTAAAAGGCCCATAGAATAGATGACCTGCCATCCTTGGCTTTCAAAAATAATTTGTTAACTAATCTTTGCATTCTACTACAAATAGTTAAAGTAGGACACAAAGTATGAAATAAATAAATTGGAATAGAACAAAGGATAGTCCTAATTAAATTAATACCACCTTAAGAGAGAAAGTTAAAAGCCCAACTAAAAAGCTTCTTTTGAACATTTGCAAAAATGTCCCCAAATAAATGGGAACTTTTCTAACCACTGAATAGAGGAGTCCCTAAATACTTCAATGGAAGAGTCTTATGAAAAAAACCAAACTTATTCTAAATGGTACTAATTCTCTGATGGTAAATAGACTTGGCAGTAATAAAACATCTCTTAAGAGGGTTAAAAATTAAACCACTGGCACTTTGAAATTGATTAAAAATTTTGAAAAGAATGTAGAACATTTTGATTGAACCATTAGTTAAAATAATAAAGTCATCAGCAAAACCAATGGCCTGAAACTACAAATTAGGATGACTCCTAAATAGCTCATTCAGACCCTTAGATAAGTATTCCATAACAATAATAAATAAGGTAGGAGATAATGAATCCCCTTGCCTAAGCCCATGCACAAATTTCAAGTAACCATGGCACTTGCCATTAATAAGAGCAGAAAAAAATAATTTTCAATATTATTCTTTATGAGTCTAATAAAATCCATGTTAAAACCAAATAACTTTAACATAGTGTAAGGAAATTCCCAACTAAGATTATCATAAGATTTGGTAATATCAACTTTAAAGATAATATGCCCCCAGAGATTTTAGCCTTAAGGTCATGAACTAACTCCTGTGCAAGCAAAATAATGTCAAAAATAGAGCGACCTTTGAAAAAATTAGTTTGCTCAAGAGATATAATTTTATGTAAAACCACAGGCAACCTGCCCATAATTAATTTTGCATTAAGTTTGTTGAAAAAAGAATAATAACTAATAGGATGACAATCATTCCAAAAGTTAATGACATCATGTTTAGAAAATAAAGCTATGGATGTAGAGGTAAAGAATTTAGGGTAAGGATTATCCAAAATTAAATCCACCACAACATTCACTAAATCAACATTAATAATGGCCCAAGTCTTCTGAAAAATATTGTTAGTAAACACATCAGGACCATCCATAGAATTTGCATTCATGCTTCTAATAATGAGCCAAATTTTCTCTTCAGAAGGCACCTTAAGAATTAAATTATCCTCCTCAGAAATAAGAGTTGATATAAAGGAAAAATCAATATTGAAATCAGGATAGAAATCTTTATTAAACACATTTTTAAAATAGTCAATACCAAAATCATAAATCATCTCAAGTAAATCAATGGAAGTACCATTAGGATTTGTAATTTTATAGACATAACTAGTAGGTTTTTGTGATTAGTAATATTATGAAAGAATTTGTTATTTCTATCACCCTCAACCAAAAATTTAGAAGAAGCCTTTTGTCTCCAAAAAGCTTCTTCTTTTTCTCAAAGTTAAAATAGATTTACCTTGGCTTCATTCAATAAAGATAGGTTCTCAAAAGTGGAATCACTCATATACGTATTATTAGCACTAGAAACCATATTCTTAGCATTCAAGATGTTAAAAAAAATGTTTTGAAAACACATTTATTCCATCAATTCAATTTCTACTTAATTCTCTTGAGCTTAAATGACAATCTGGTCATACCACAATACTTTAATAAGGAAATAAAGGAGCATTCTAGTTACTTTCCAAAATATTGAAGAAAGACTCATCAAGAAGCCACATATTTTGATATCTAAAAGGAGGATAAGTATTAATATTATGAAAGGAAATATTCAAAGAAGAGGAGAGTGATCTGCCAAAGTTCTAGTTAAATTCTCAATGTGAGTCATAGGATAAGATGAAATCCACAAATAATTAAATAGAATTCAGTCTAATCTTTGCCACATAAAAGTCTTATTCCAGGTAAAAGCATTTCTAGAGAAACTAATATCATGTAAATTACAATTTAAAATCATATCATTGGAATCTTCCATGGCATGGAAGATAGGAGATTTACTCCCAATCCTTCAGCACCATTAGAAACAGTATTGAAATCACCACCAACTATCTATGGAGCATTTATACTAGAAGAAAAATTAGAAAGTTATCTCCAAAGAATTTTCTTTTCAAATCTAGATCAAGAAACATAAACAAATGATGCATAACAAGAGAATTGGAAAAAAATTAATACTATTATGCACTATTTGAGGAAAATCAATAATAATATCTAAACACCCCAAATGCTTCCAAAAAATCAAAATCTGATTAGAACAATTACCAAATGCCAAATCAAAGCCAAGATTGATGCAGATAGAATCCAATTTAGAGGAAGAAATTAATAGCTTTATTAAAACAAGCACATTAATATTATGAATCCGATATAAATTTCTAGCTCTGTCCTAGACATAGTTACACCCACACCCCTAATGTTCCATATAAGAGCTTTAACCATTAGAAGAAGTTGAGACATTTGAAGCCCGAGCAACTCTAGGATAGTGACCCAACAACACTCTTATTGTTCCTGTGTTTCTTTATCCTAACTTTGGTAAGATTTTCCTCATTATTGGTATTTTCTTTAGAAACAGGGGATGACATAGAAACATTATTTATACCTTCTTAACTAGCCATAATAGAACCATTAACTTGAAGCAAAATATGCCCCCCCCCCGCCCCCCTCAATAGTATCATCAAGTATAGAGCTGAGGAACAATCAAACTACAATCGTTATCCTTAACATTCAACCCACCCATTAAAGGCAAAATCAAATCAATCAAAGTAGGACCTTTCATAGTTTCTATGTTTTCCTCAAGTTTATCAAATTCTCTATTGGATTTGTCATAATGTATAGTTTATATGTCATCCCCAACTACCTCATTGTCAGGAATCAAATAACTAAGTACATTAACTCCTTTATCATTGGATTCCCCATTATTGGATTGAACCATATTTTTTGATTCCTTAGTGGCCTTGTTGAGATGTGGATGAACCATAAAGCATTCATTTATAGAATGACCATGGACCTTGTAATGATTACATAAATCTGGTATATTTTCAAACTCAACTTTTTATACATAACTAGATAATTCTGATCCAAGCCAAACCTCTTTAGGGTGTTTTTTGGTAATGTCCTTTTCCACAAGAATCCTAGCTACAGAGGGTCTTAACAGAAAAGTAGTAGCATGATCATATTGTAAAGTACTATCAAAAATTGAACCTAATGCATATAAAATGTGTGGATTAAAGAAATGTAACCATAAATTTGAGGAAGAAAGCCAAATTGGAACAATCGGAGATTCTTCTTTGATATCAAAATATGGAGCCTATTTTAATAATCTCATTTGACAGGGAACTACTTTATTTTTAGTTAAAACCCACAGAGGGGCCTAGCATTAAATTAAAAGGAGATTACAAGGTCCTTAAAGGGGGCTTCAGCTCACTAATGCTTAGACAAGCTACAAAACAAATCAAAAGAAAACCTAAGAGCCCAAAGTCCCCTCTAATCCAAATTACAAAAGGTCCTAAAAACATTCTAGGGTGGCCAGGAGCCAGCACCCAAAAAAGAAAGATATAATGAAATCCATTAAGCTCAATTTTCTTGCAAAAAATGATGGCCACAGCTATAATGCAAACCACTTGACCAACAAAAAGGCTACAAAATAAAATAATATTGCACAAGATAACATCTAAATGTAACAGTAACATATGCAAATTAGAAGTAACATAATATTAATATTAATATTAATATTATTTTATTTATTTTATTTTAAGCATAATCAGGCATAAAACAAATATAAAACAATCTAAAAAAACTAAACTAAATCAAATAATAGGTACAACCAACAAACATCCTACTCCCCCTTTTGACCTCAGTAAAAGGAGAAAAAAACCAATCAAGAAAAATAATAAATAACATAAACTATAATAATAATGAAAATGCTACAACACATCACACAACACTAAAAGTAGGAAGGTCCCTATTCAAGTGGTGGTGGTGGTAGTTGAAGGTATCAAGGAATGAAAGCAAACTGGTTGCTAAACCAAGCTTGATCTACTGTACACTACTACTGAGCTACCCGTGCTAGTACTGAAACTGTTCCCACTGCTGAGTACACTCCTAAAAATGTGTCTCCATCTTCCTCATAAAACTCGTGCTCCTCCTCTGCAAGCTCATCCTGATGGTGTCTACCATAAAAGAGAACGTGGAAGGAACTATCACAATAGTAAATTGAGAATATATCTGCCAATTCAGAATACATAAATTGAAAGAACGTGATGCACCAAGAGGGGGGGTGAATTGGTATTTTAAAATTCAACCCTACACAAGAGTTCTAATTTTTTTTGTATTTTTAAAATATAACTCAACGAATAATGTGCGGAAGCAAATACAACGTTCACAACGATGATATTGATAATTCAATTTTAGATTTTACAACACAAGATTTAAATCATGATTTTTCACCAAGAAATTTAACGTACTAATTGAAAGCATGAAAAGTAAAGTACGGTAAACAGGAAAAAACACACCATAGATTTTTATAGTGGTTCGGTCACTTGACTTACGTCCACTCCCCGGAGTCCTCTACTCCGGGATTTGCACTAGTAAAAGTTGACTCTCCTTTTTCCCCCACAGCAAGGCGGAGAAGCCTTTACAATACTCACTTTCACCTCCCTCGGTACGGCGGAATACCAAATGCTATGTCACCCTCCTGGTGACAGCAGCGGACCTTCTCCTTTTTCTCCCTCCTGGAGATGGCAGAGTACCTTGGCGATGTTGATCTTGAAGTGACTCTTCCCTCGAGAACTTTCTTGAAGCTTCCCAAAGCCACAAGAGGAGCAAAGCATGCAGCTAGCTTGGAGCCACCGTGTGATCCCCTCACACTACTTCTCCCTCACGCTCAAGCTCACCTTCACATTCCTCTCTCAAGCCCTGGATCTCTCCAAAAACTACTCTCTAACGAATCCCCTTCTTTCCTCAAAGCCTCTCACAGCAAAAGGATTGATCAACAACTTCTTAAAAAAAGATTTTAAGTTGTTTTTATATCAGGCTTCAGAAAACCCTAAAAGTTTCAACTTTTGTGTTTCTGTTCGTACAGTACGATCTATAATCGTTCAGTATGATCAGTTCAATTTCAGCTCCGTCCAGTACGAGTACAGACGAACAGTTATCGAATTTTATATAAATCGTACTGTACGATATGTATATCGTACAGGACGATACTGTTGATTCGTACTGTTCGTACAGGATGAACTGTGGGATGATCCTTGGGATGAAATAATTCATCTTTGTCAGTCATCCAGCACTCCTTTAGTCGTACAGTACAATTAGTGTTTTTCAGGATATCATCCTGTACGATACGAATATCATCCAGGACGAATAGAACAAAAATTCTTGGTATCGTCTGGTACGATCGATGGGACGAAGGAAATCGTCTCTGTCGGTCGTCCAGCACTCCACTAGTCGTACAGTACAATTAGTTCATTTCTTGATATCATCCTGTACGATATGAATATCGTCCAGGATGAACAGAATAAAAAACCTTGGTTTCGTCTGGTACGATCTCTGGGATGAATGAAATCATCTCTGTCAGTCGTACAGTACGATATATGATCGTACAGTACGATCGACTTTTAAATTAGAAACCAACATTTATTTCCTGATTACGGAGATAATGTTGGTAAGTATTAATTAATCGTACAGTACGATAATCATCGTACAGTACGATCAGTTCAGGAAATTAAAATTAAGAACTTACCAAACTTATTCTGGCGGCTAGGTTTTCTCAATTATATCTTATCGTATAGTACGATATGTATCGTACAGTATGATTAGTTTATAAACTTAATCATTTGAAAATTAGCCATTAGCCTGAGTATTTTTAATTAATCGTACAGTACGATACAAAATCGTACAGTACAATTTTCTTAAAAAAAATTTTAAAACATTTAAAATAATTCTCCCCCTGTGTGTGTGCATGGTTGCTCCTTTCACATGCATGCTTCTGTGGCAGACTCAAGAAAATAAAAATAAAGAAATAAAAATTACAGACTTTTCAACATCCTATTCTACCCGGTTTGAGTCTCCAGTAATCTTGAGCAGTGTGCATCTGACCTGAAATATTAGTGCTCATATACAAGGATTAAGCATTTGTAATCTCAAGGAAGTCTATATGGATTCACTAAGTATTAGTTGTCACCATCAAAATTAAGTGCTCGGGATCCTGGATTGAACAATCTCCCCCTTTTTGATGGTGTCAAATAATATTTTCTGATGGACAGTTGTTCTGACTTCTTTAGCTCCCCCTTAGAAGAGTAGCTTATTAATTTTTAAATAGGAGGAGAAGAAACAGTTTTTTTTTATTATTACATATAAAAAAACATAACAAGATAGAAAAAACATGTAGTGAAAACATAAACAACCAATATCATTTAATAGTAAGCAAAAACAGAACAATACAGAACACAGAAACGTCTCCCCCTTTTGATAGCACCAAAAAGGGAAGAACAAGGAAACAACTACAATGACAACAAATAGAAAACATAAATAACTACAATAACTCAAAAATCTGGATCCTGATCCGAAGGTGGTGGTGGAGGTTGTGGAAACAGCTGGTGGTACTGATGGAGGGATGCAAACTGGTGATCGATCGATGTGAAGCGCTCCCTAAACCATCTCATATCAGTTTCATGCTCCTGATATTGCTGAGCAATATGGGCATCCAACCTAGTCTCCAGGCGATCAAGGCGTTGAATAATGTCGTTGTGAGGGTAGTCGGGAGGAGCAAGGCCAGGTGGGTGGATTGGTGGTGGTGGAGGTGCGTCAGCAGGAGCAGCAGCCTCTTCGTCATCAAACTCGGGATCGGCGGGAGCGGCCCCCCGATAGAATAAGATATGAAAGGAGGCATCTGAGTAGAAGATAGGAAGGTGATCTGGAGGTAGCGGATAATGAAGTTGGTACTTGGCATCTAGGATGTATCCTATGACATGCCTTAAAGCAAGGTTTAGTTTGCGGCGGGCACCGGGATATCGGAAGGCAGAAAGGGTATGGATATAGTCAAAAACCATTTGGGCTTCATTAAATTTTGTTCCAGACATGATTAGATATGTGACGATAGAAAGCAGTGGAGTAATATGGATGCGGCCTCCAGCTTTTGGTATAATGGATGTGCGAAGGACATGTTGGATAACGCGGGCATTCTGATTTAGGGTTTGGACCAGGGGTAGGTGTTAATTGGAGGGGACACCCCTAAGGGTCATATTTACTGATGTCCAATCATAGTCGTGGGAGATCATGGATTGGGGACGAGGGCCGTTAGTGGACAGCCCTATGTGTGCAGCAATGTCATTGACAGTGATAACGACATTATGTTTACAGACATAAAATGTGAAAGTGGTGTTTTCTAGGTCGATTCGGATATTGGCAAGAAACTCAAACAGGAGTTCAGAGTGAAAAGTAAGGTAAGAGTCAAAAGGAATTGAAGGGTAGTTGATGCGAACAGATTCATCACCTCAAAATTTTGGGCGGCTTGATTTAGCATGCGGGATGGAGTGATTTTGGCTTCCTTGATTTTAATATACACTTTCTCGTCTGCAGCGGAGAGAAAATGATCATCGAAATGCTGAGAGAAGGAAGAGCTCCCGACGACCATTCGACCGCGCTTACTGGACCCAGACATGGTGGAAGAAAGGATTGGAGAAAGGAGGAAATTCGGAATGATTGAGAGTGAGTGAGAATAGGCAAATAATCCCTCTCTTTTATAGAATTTGTGAACTATCATACAGTACGATTGAGTATCATACAGTACGATTGAGTATCATACAGTACGATATACGTAATAATGTCGTCTGGATGACCGTGCAAAAAGGTGAGTCAAATCGTACAGTACGATCAGAATCATACTGTACGAACGTGAGTGTGAGGCGTTCGTCCCAAGGAGTCATCTGAACGACCTTTGACAAAAATAATCGTACAGTCCGAACAGGTGTTCGTACAGTACGATAGGCAATAATGTTCGTACCGGCCGAGTTTAAATTCGTCCTAATCTATTTGACACATCGATCGTACAGTACGATTGGTAATTCGTACAGTACGATGACCAATAATTAGTATCGTACGGTACGAGTGTTGAATCGTACAGTACGATAGGTATAAGACATGAAAGATCTGGACCGTGAATGGGAATGGACGGCTGAGATTGGAGTGATTTGAACCTTATCGTATATTACGATATTGTATCGTACAGTACGATTGTTAGAGAATATCATGGTTTGTGAGCAGCATGGTAAGAGGATCAGGAATCCTTTTTTTTTTACTTTTTTTTTGTTTTTTTTTTTTGAACAAAATAAATCATAACAAACACAAAATTTTTTTTGTTTTTTTTTTATTATTTTTTATTATTTTTATTTATTTTTTATTTTATTTTAGTTTAGGCTTGAATGTCTATGACACCTAATTTAGTTCTTAAAGTGCTAAATGTGTCATAACCTAGAGGTTTTGTGAAAATGTCAGCCAATTGATATTCAGTAGCAACGTGGTGCAGTTCAATATCTCCTTTGGCTACATGATCTCTAATGAAATGATGTCTAATATCTATATGTTTTGTTCGTGAATGTTGAATTGGATTTTTGGATATACAAATAGCACTAGTGTTGTCACACATGATCGGAATAGTTCCTACAGGTAGTCCTATGTCTACAAGCTGTTGTTTTAACCATAAAACTTGTGCAACACAGCTACCTACCGCTATATATTATGCTTCGGCTGTTGATAGGGCTACTGAATTCTGTTTCCTACTGGACCATGAAACTAACGATTGTCCAATTAATTGACAAGTGCCAGAAGTACTTTTTCTATCTACCCTACATCCTGCAAAGTCTGAATCTGAGTACCTTAAGATTTCAAAAGAAGTGCTGTGTCTAGGATACCAAATTTCTAAGTTCGGGGTGCCTAGTATATATCTAAGAATCCTTTTGACAGTAGTCATGTGAGATTCTTTCGGGTTAGCTTGAAAGCGGGTACATAGACACACACTAAACATTATGTCTGGTCTACTGGCAGTCAGATAGAAAAGCGATCCAATTATTCCCCTATACCTCTTTTGATCTACAGGCTTCCACTGGGATCTTTATCCAATTGAATGTTAGAGCTCATGGGTGTATTCATAACCTTAGCATTGTCCATTTCATATTTTTTCAAAATATCATTGATGTACTTAGACTGGCTAAGAAACGTTCCACCTTCCGTTTGTTTTACACTAAATCCGAGGAAGTAACTAAGTTCTCCCATCATACTCATTTCAAACTCATCACTCATTATTTTTGAAAATTCATTACATAAGCTTTTTTTCGTCGATCCAAACAAGATGTCATCTACATAAATCTGAACAATGAGTACTTCAATTCCTACCTTCTTCAAAAATAAGGTGGTGTCCACACTACCCTTAACAAAGCCTCTATCTAATAGGAACGTACTAAGTCTTTCATACCAGGCTCTAGGTGCTTGTTTTAACCCGTATAGTGCCTTTTTCAGTTTGAACATGTGGTTTGGAAATTGTGAGTTTTCGAACCCCGGAGGTTGCTCCACATAAACATCTTCCTTGATTACCCCATTCAGGAAGGCACTCTTGACATCCATTTGATACAGCAAAAAATCCCTAAAACAAGCAAAAGCTAACAGTACCCTGATGGCTTCTAGTCTAGCTACTGGAGCAAAGGTTTCTTCAAAAGCTATTCCTTCAATTTGGTTATACCCCTTTGCTACTAACCTAGCCTTATTTCTCACTACTATCCCAGAGTCATTCATTTTGTTTTTAAAGACCCATTTAGTACCCATTTAGTTCCAACCACACTTTATTCTTTAGGTCTTTTGACTAATTCCCATACATCATTCCTAATGAATTGATTTAACTCTTCTTGCATTACTAGGATCCAAAATTCATCTCCTAAGGCTTGATCTATACTCGTGGGCTCAACCATAGATATGAATGCAGAATGACTAACCTCTTTCCTAAGTCCATGCCTAGTTTTTACACCTTCTGATGGGTCTCCTAAGATCAGTTCTCTAGGATGACTAGAAGAGAATTTCCAATCTCTAGGCAGATGTTCCTGAGGTTCCGCTCTAGTCTCTATGGTAATGGTTTCTACTCCCCATATAACCTCAACTTCTTCTTCTTCATGATTAGGTTCAGAGGTCTTATTGGATTCATCAAATATCACATGGGTGGACTCTTCTACTACTAGGGTTCTCTTATTGAATATTCTATAGGCTTTACCTACCGATGAGTAGCCTAGGAAAACCCCTTCATCAGATTTAGGATCGAACTTTCCTAAGGGTGACTTGTCATTGATTATGATGAAGCATTTGCAACCGAAAACGTGTAAGTGGGAAAGATTGGGTGTCCTGCCCTTAAGCAACTCATAGGGTGTCTTATTAAGTTTGGATCTAACATTTACCTTATTTAACACATAGCACACGGTATTTACTGCTTCTGCCCAAAAGTATCTAGGGAGAGTGTATTCAGCTAACATAGCCCTAACAGCTTCAACTAAAGTTCTATTCTTTCTTTCTGCTATTCCATTTTACTGAGGAGTTCTAGGAGTAGAGAAATTATGTTCTATTCCAACCTCTTTACAAAATGATTCAAATTTATCATTCTCAAATTCCCCACCGTGATCACTATGAATTGTTGAAATTACACATCCTAATTTCTTTTGAATCAAAGTGGAGAAAATTCTAAACTCTTCAAATGACTCACTCTTATGAGCTAGGAATTTCACCCAAGTAAACCTAGAGTAGTCATCTACTATTACAAACCCATACAACTTCCCTCCTAGGCTGGCTGTACTAACAGGTCCAAACAGGTCCATGTGGAGAGTTTCTAGTGGCCTAGTGGAGTTGATATCTTTGATTGCATGGAATGAAGATTTAACTTATTTTCCTAATTGGCAAGCATCACAGAGATGATCCTTAGTAAAGTCTAACTTTGGTATGCCTCTAACTAAGTCTTTCTGAGTGATGTTCCTGAGTGTTTTCATACTAGCATGGCATAGTCTCCTATGCCATAGCCAAGAGTCATCCGCTATTATTTTCAGACACAAAGAGTTTGAGGTTTCAATGCAGTTCAAATCTAACATGTAAACATTGTTTATACGTTTTCCTTCTAACACAAGTGAATCATTTAAGCTAATCATGCATTTATTAGACAGAAATTTTATGTCAAAGCCCTTGTCACATAGTTGACTTATAATTAAAAGATTATGCTTTAAACCATCAACTAAAAGTACATTCTCAATAATTAAATTTTTAGTGTTTCCAATGATACCTGAGCCCACCACTTTCCTGGTGGTGTTGTCTCCCAAGGTTACCTTGCCTCCTGACCTGGCCTCCAGTGTCACGAACTGCTTCATGTCTCCAGTCATGTGTCTCGAGCAGCCACTGTCCAGGTACCACATGCTCTCACTAGGTCTTTTGTGAGAGCATCCCTACAATGTCAATCACGGATTAGCTTTGGGAACCCAAGTGAGTTTGGGTTCCACCCTATGCTTATACGAATAAAATGTATGCATGTTATACTGTGATGAATGCGATTTAGGTCTCCACACTAGATGTGTCCTATAGTGAATTGAGCACATGCGGGCTATGTGACCTAGTATGCCACAAGAATAACATCTAACACCTGGAAATGGGTTCACTAATCTACGAGGGTGGTAGTGCCTATTTCTGGGTTTGGATGATGCATGCCGTGCTGGTTTTGAATGAGATGATTCACATGGTGGAGGCTAAAAAAACTCAGCAAACGTGGGAGGTTTTTTATTATTCTCGAATGCATGAAGTTTTTTATTTAAAAATTTGTTCTCTTGGTTAAGACTAGCATATTCGAATCTCAATGCATGCTCACTACTACTAAGTTCCCCTGCTAGTTCTTCTAGTTCCTTAAATGCATTCTCTAATTCAACATGTGATGATTTCAAGGTATCGTGTGCAGTGGTTAACTCAATATGCTTCTTATTTAATGCATCGTATTCATCAAGCAAAGACATATGATCTTTATCTAAGTCAGAAAAATTCTTTACTAAACTAGCATGCTCCTTTTGTAAAGTATTAAACTCAGTATTAAGACTAACATGCTTTTTCTTCAACTTTCTATACGAGTCATGGATTTTTTCAGAAATAACAAGCAGTTCATCGTAAGACAGTTGACATACCTCATCTTGATCTGATTGATCAAGATTATCATTAGTCATAAGACACAGATTCGTTACCTCCTCCTCTGCATCTTCTTCCGATGATTCTGAGGAAGAGTCGGCCCAAAATGCTTTTTAAGTCTTAAATTTGCCCTTCTTGAACTTTGATCTTTCCTCACCCTTTTCCTTGGTTTGATGAGTCTTGATGTTGGGGCAATCAGCCCGAAGATGACCGGGTTCCCTGCACTCAAAGCAAATTATCTCAGATGCAACTTTAGTATGCTTTGAGTTTTTACCTTTGTTCCAATTGCTTTGATGACGGCGCTGCTTTCTTTTCAGAAAATTTTTGAACTGATGAGTCATCAAGGTGATGTCGTCATCTTCCTCCGCTGCTGAGCTGTCACTTTCAGAATTGTTTGCTTTTAAAGCCACCGCTCGCTCCTTCTTTTTTTCACATGCATCACTTTATCGTTGACTCACTCCTTGCTCGTAGGCAATGAGTGACCCAAGCAAATTGTCAATAGAATAAACATTCAGGTCTTTTAACTCAGTTATTGCAGTAATTTTAGCATCTTATGAGCTAGGCAAACATCACAGTATTTTGTTTACTTTTTCTGAGTTAGACAACTCTCTTCCTAAACCATGCAGAGATGTTACAATCTGGGTGAATCGAGTGTACATGTCAGATATAGTTTCACTAGGTTTCATGCGGAATAGTTCGTAATCATGTAGCAGTATGTTCAACCTAGATTATTTGACCTCACTAGTTCCTTCATACGTGATGCCCAGTTTGTCCCAAATTTGCTTACCAGTAGTACAAGTTGAGACTCGCATATAGTCTTCTAATTTCAATGCATAAAAGAAACAATTTAGACATTTAGCATTTAGTTGTGCAAGTTCTCTATCCTCAATGCACCATTCATTAAATGATAGTTTAGTTTTAATTCCATTCAACATATGAAATGGTGCAGAATAATCTTCTTGGACTAACATCCACATGCGATAGTCTAAAGACTGTAAAAATGTAGACATGCAAATTTTCCAGAAATCAAACGGTATGTTGTCAAATAATGGTGGACGAGTTATAGAATAACCCTCCGCAGTGTTACGGTTACCAAATTGAGCCATGGATCTTATGTTTCTAGGTTTTTTAAAACACTATTTTGAAACCCCGCTCTGATACCACTTGAAAGTACGAGATGCGCCAAGAGGGGGGTGAATTGGTATTTTAAAAATTCAACCCTACACAAGAGTTCTAATTTTTTTTTGTATTTTAAAAATATAACTCAACGAATAATGTGCGAAAGCAAATACAACGTTCACAACGATGATATTGATAATTCAATTTTAGATTTTACAACACAAGATTTAAATCATGATTTTTCACCAAGCAATTAAACGTACTAATTAAAAGCATGAAAAGTAAAGTACGGTAAACATGAAAAAATACACCAGAGATTTTTATAGTGGTTCGGTCACTTAACCTACGTCCACTCCCCGGAGTCCTCTACTCCGGGATTTGCACTAGTAAAAGTTGACTCTCCTTTTGCCCCCACAGCAAGGCAGAGAAGCCTTTACAATACTCACTTTCACCTCCCTCGGTGCGGCGGAATACCAAACGCTATGTCACCCTCCTGGTGATGGCAGCGGACCTTCTCCTTTTTCTCCCTCCTGGAGATGGCAGAGTACCTTGGCGATGTTGATCTTGAAGTGACTCTTCCTTCGAGAACTTTCTTGAAGCTTCCCAAAGCCACAAGAGGAGCAAAGCATGCAGCTAGCTTGGAGCCACCGTGTGATCCCCTCACACTACTTCTCCCTCACGCTCAAGCTCACCTTCACCTTCCTCTCTCAAGCCCTAGATCTCTCCAAAAACTTCTCTCTAACGAATCCCCTTCTTTCCTCAAAGCCTCTCACAGCAAAAGGATAGATCAACAACTTCTTAAAAAAAGATTTTAAGTTGTTTTTATATCAGGCTTCAGAAAACCCTAAAAGTTTCAACTTTTGCATTTCTGTTCGTACAGTACGATCTATAATCGTACAGTACGATCAGTTCAATTTCAGCTCCGTCCAGTACGAGTACAGATGAACAGTTATCGAATTTTATACATATCGTACTGTACGATATGTATATCATATAGGACGATACTGTTGATTCGTACTATTCGTACAGGATGAACTGTGGGACGATCCTTGGGATGAAATAATTCGTCTCTGTCAGTCGTCCAGCACTCCTTTAGTCGTACAATACGATTAGTGTTTTTCAGGATATCATCCTGTACGATACGAATATTATCCAGGACGAATAGAACAAAAATTCTTGGTATCGTCTGGTACGATCGATGGGATGAAGGAAATCGTCTCTGTCGGTCGTCCAGCACTCCACTAGTCGTACAGTACGATTAGTTCATTTCTTGATATCGTCCAGGATGAACAGAATAAAAAACCTTGGTTTCGTCTGGTACGATCTCTTGGAAGAATGAAATCATCTCTGTCAGTCGTACAGTACGATATATGATCGTACAGTACGATCGACTTTTAAATTAGAAACTAATGTTTATTTCCTGATTAGGGAGATAATTTTAGTAAGTATTAATTAATCGTACAGTACGATAATCATCGTACATTACGATCAGTTCAGGAAATCAAAATTAAGAACTTACCAAACTTATTCTGGCGGCTAGGGTTTCTCAATTATATCTTATCGTACAGTACGATATGTATCATACAGTATTATTATTTTATAAAATTAATCATTTGAAAATTAGCCGTTAGTCTGAGTATTTTTAATTAGTCGTACAGTACGATACGAAATCGTACAGTACGATTATCTTAAAAAAAATTTTAAAATATTTAAAATAATTCTCCCCCTGTGTGTGTGCATGGTTGCTCCTTTCACATGCATGCTTCTGTGGCATACTCAAGAAAATAAAAATTACAGACTTTTCAACATCCTATTCTACCCGGTTTGAGTCTCCAGTAATCTTGAGCAGTGTGCATCTGACCTGAAATATTAGTGCTCATATACAAGGATTAAACATTTTTAATCTAAAGGAAGTCTATATGGATTCAGTAAGTATTAGTTGTCACCATCAAAATTAAGTGCTCGGGATCCTGGATTTCAACATAAATGGGTATTTTAAATCTAAGACATAGGTTATAATGTGACCTAATGTTAGATATTTCTAAGGGTAAGATTTATAATAGTCTAGTTAAAATCTCCCCAAATTGATAAATTATGTGTCCTTACCCCTATGGTAGAAAGGTATATAAATTCAGTAAGGTTTTGAGAGGTGATCTCTACAGAATGCCTATAAACATAGGAATACATGGTGGTATGCTCAACATTAATTCTCAAACTCACAAAAAAATCATAAAGAATTCAAAATTGCAACATAAACTTAGAGTATGAAGAAATTAAAGTGTCATGTTCAAAAAAAGTTCTAGAACCTAATATTTGAGAAGATTTTAGTACAAAATATGAAATGAAGTGATGCGGGCTGCCTTATATTATGATAAACTAACTCATCTTTAATTATGGGAAACCTATAATCTACAGGTCAACATGAAGAACTTCCTACTATTGCTAAGGATTGCTTGACACCAACCATCATAATGGTGAGGCTAGGATTGAGAGGCTTAAAGAAAAGGATTATGATTGAAATACTTGGAATGACCTTGCTTATGTAAGCCTCAGCCAATCGTACAACATAATATGAATAGTACTAGAAAATCAGAGGAATTTAATTCATCCTGGCTGATCAGTCAAAAATGTAACTCAAATTATATAATATGATAAGAATCGTACTGGACAATCTTCATTAAAATGTTTTGAAAGTCCAAGTAAGTTGTTAAACCTAAGGCAATTGTCCCAAGGCTAACCAGGGGGGGGGGTGAATTGGTAATTTTAAAAATAATCTCTAGAATTTAGAAAACTGATTTAAGATATTTTTATTACAATAATAAATTTTTTGAAAATAATTTTTTAACCATAGAAAATGAAAAATGTGGAAAATAAAAATGCAGTAAAAAGTAAAGAACAAAAGACTCTAACTTTTATAGTGGTTTAGTCCAACAAGACCTACGTCCACTCCCTAGATACACCTTCTCTAGGTATTTTACTAAACACTAGTGACTCTTATTTAGCCCCCACAACAAGGTGGAGAAGCCCTTATAATATCCTCTCTTCCACCAACCTGATGCAACCGAGAAGCATTGTCCTTTTCACCCACCTGGTGAAGGCAGAGAACCCATCATCCTTTCTCACCTTCCTAGTGATGGTAGAGTACCAACATCCTTTCTCACCCTCCTGGTGATGGTAGAGTACCAACGTCCTTTCTCACCCTCAATGTGACGGTATAGTACCTTGACACAATGTTAAAAATCTTCCCTTAAGAGCCTCTAGAGGAGATGGGCAGAAACTTGAAGAAGATAAAGAGATCCTCGCTTTGGAAAACCTTCTGAATCCCTTACAACTCCCCTTCACTAGATCTCTCACACCCCACTCTTATAATCTCTCCCAAACACTCACACTCAATGGACACTCTCTAGAGAAACTCACAGCAAAGGTATTGAGAGTCAATTTGTATGACCTTTATATACAAAGGATAAGAAAAACTGACCTGAAAATTAAAAATTTCAAGTTTGACATACTTGGATCATATAGTATAACCATACTTTATACGTACAAACATCTCAAAATCCCTGTACGAACCTGCTTTCATACTCTGTTAGTCATCTGTATGAACTTATATCGTACTGTACGATCAGTTTAAAATTGAAGCCTTTCACCTATACGATCATGTACAAACCTCATTTCATACTCTGATTATGTATGTACGAACCATCTTCGTACGGTACAATTAGTTCAAAATTATTAAATTCATATGGGATGAATTGGTATGAACCTTATTCCATACTCTAGCCTGCATCTAGGATGAACCAACTTTGTACAGTACGATCAATTAAAAAATTTCAAGTCTCAATTCTATCGACCCATTTTGGAGGAACAGTCAAATCGTCCAGTACGATTCCATAATTGTACAGTACGATTAGTTTAAAAATAAAGGTTTTGCCTCACTCCCTAGTGTGTGTACACGGTTACCCAATTACAATCACACTCTCTCAGACTCAAGAAAAATAGAAAAAATACAGACTTCATACATGAACTCCTAGTCTAATCTATCTTGAAGGTTTGGTAGTCTGGGGTATAATTTTTTTAAAATGTTAATACACACAAACAACACAAATAAAATTTTCAATATATGTTAGGAGAAAATAGTAATCAACACAATAAGATTTTGGAATCATCAAAAATACATATGATAAAACCATAGTTTTGAAAATTAAGTTTCAACATTTTTTATCCCGAGGAGTCATTTGGTATGACCTTTGACTAAATTAATCGTATAGTATGAATAGGTGTTCATATAACACGAAAGCTTATTTAATTTTTCATTGACCAATTCAATTCATCCAACAGCTCCTAACACGTGTATCGTATAGTACGAAGAAGTGTTCGTACAGTACAACCATAAATAATTGATCTAATCTGGACCATTGATTTTATAGATGGTGAGAATTTTGAGTATTATGTTAATCATACAGTATGAAGAGGATCATACAGTATGATTGTGGTTTTTTTTATTTTGTATTTATGTGTGATGATTAGGAAAAACTTCTATAGACAGGCTGAACAAACAAACAAATAATACAATTTATACTAAAGATAAAAAATAAACACATTCATTTCATAAAAGCAAACACAAATAAGAAAATAAGCATACAATCACATCTTAGTTTACCTCTATCCTAATCTTTCTAAGATTTTATATCAAAGATACCTAGTCTAGTCCTTAGTGCGCTGAAGGTGTCAAAGTTTAAGGCACTCAATGTCACCCTTTTCTACATAATCCCTAATAAAGTGATGTTGAATGTAAATATGCTTTGTGCGGGAATATTAGATAGGATTTTTGGAGATACAAATTACAATAATGTTATTGCATATTTGTTGCCTCACGATAAGATTTGGGCAACAAAACTTCCTACAGTTATATACTCCACTTTGGCAGTGGATAAGGGTACTAAGTTTTGCTTTCTACTAGACTGGAAAATTATAAATTATCCTATGAATTGGCATGTACCAGATATCCTTTTCTTATTTACTCTACTCCCTTTGAATTTTGAATTTGAATATACTATGATTTTAAAAGTGGTGTTATTCCTAAGATACTAGAGGCCTATATTTTGGGTGCTTATAAAATACCTTAAAATTATCTTAATAGCAGTCATGTGGGATTCTTTAAGGTCGGTATCAAACTAGCACATAGATAAACATTAAATATTATATCAGGTCTATTAGTAATCAAATATATTATCCCCATATACTTCTTCTAAACTATAGATTTTTCATCTAAATCTTTGTCTAGTTGAATGGTCAATCCCATTAGTGTATTCATCTCTTTAGAAACATCCATGCCAAATTTCTTTAGGATCTCCATAATATATTTTATTTAACAAAGAAATGGGCCATCTTTTCTTTATTTTACATTGAATCTAAGAAAGTATTTTAGCTCTTCCATCATGCTCATTTCAGATTCTCTACTCATAGTTTTTGAAATTTCATTACAAAGATTCTTATTTGTCGATCCAAATAATATATCATCTACATAGATTTGAACTATGAGAATGTCATCTGCTAATTTCTTAATGAATAGAGTGGTGTCTACACTACCCTTAACAAATGACATTTCAAGGAGGAACATACAATGCCTTTCGTACAATGTCCTAAGTACTTATTTCATCCAATAAAAAACCTTTTTAAGTTTGTAGACATGGTTGGGAAAAGTGAAATTCTCCAAACCTGGGGGTTACTTTACCTAGACATCTTCCTTAATGACCTTATTAAGAAAAGCACTCCTTACATTCATCTAATATAAATTGAACCCTCTAAAGTATGCAAAAGCTGGTAGTACTCTAATGACCTCTAATCTTGTCATAAAGGTAAAAGTCTCCTCAAAATAAATACCTTCTATTTGATTATACCTCTTAGCCACTAATCTAGCCTTATTTTTTATTACTACCCCAATGTCATTCAACTAATTCTTGAATACCCATTTGGTGACTACTACACTTTAGTCCTTAGGTTTCTTAACCAACTTACAATATCATTTTTAATTAATTGGTTTAACTCTTCTTGTATAGCTAGGATCCAAAACTCATCAATTAGGCTTGATCGATATTTATTGGTTATACCATAGAGATAAATACAGTATAACTAATGTTTTTCTAAGACATTGCTTAGTTCTAACCCCTACTAATGGATCTCCTAAGATAAGCTCGTTAGGGCGACTAGATGAGTATCTAAATTCTCTAGGCAAACATTCTGGAGGTTATTCTCTATCACTTAGGTCAACATCCTCTACTCCATGGGTAATTTTTACTTCCTCATCTTCTTCTAACCTAGGCTCAACAAGTCTACCTTATTCATCAAATACAATATGGGTAGATTCCTCTATAACTAAGGTTCTTTTATTGAAGACCTTATAGGCTTTACCTACTGATGAATAACCTAAGAAGACTCCTTCACCTGATTTAAAACAAACTTTCCTAGAGGAAATTTATAATTATTAAGGACAAAATACTTACACCAAAGGGCATGCAAATGAGAAGGATTCAGAGTCCTACCCTTTAGGTGTCTTATTTAGCTTGGGTCTAATATTCACCTTATTTAGCACAAAGAAAGTAGTATTCACTTCTTCCACCCACAAATATCTTGGAAGAATATACTCTACTAACATTTCCCTAATAGCTCCATTAATGTCCTATTTTTTCTTTCAGTTATTTAGGCCTTCTGAGGAGTCCTTGGGGCGAAAAAATTATGCTCAATCCCAAATTCCTTACAAAGTGATTCAAATCTCTCATTCTAAAATTCTCCATCATGATCACTATGAATTATTGAAAATTAAAATATTAACTCCTAGCTTCCTTTGAATCCAAATGGAGAATACTTTAAATTTATCAAAAGTTTTACTTTAATGTGCTAAAAATCTAACCCGATTGAATCTTGAGAAATCATCCACTATCACAAATCCAAAGCTTTTACTACCTAAACTGGTTGCACTAATAGGAACAAACAAATCCATGTGTAAGATTTTTGGTGGTCTAGTGGTGGAGATATCCTTAATGGAATAAAAGAATGACCTAGTTTATTTTCCTAATTGGCAGGGCAACACAAAGATGATCCTTAGAGAAGTATAGCTTGGGTATGCCTCTAACTAGGTCTTTTTGGGTATTCTTCCTAAGGGATTTCATACTTTCATGGCATAGTCACCTATGCCATATCCACTATTTATCAACAATAATTTTAAAACAAAGATTATTTGAATTATCAATACATGACAGAACAAGCATATAAACATTATTTATCGTTTTTCCTTCTAAAATCATTTTTCTATTTAATGTAATCATCCATTTAGTATAAAGAAATTTGATATCAAAACCCTTATCATAAAGCTAGTTAATACTAAAAAAATTATGTTTTAAGTCATCTGCTAAAAGTATATTTTAATAATAAAGCTATTTGATTTGTCAATCATACCTACGCCCACCCCTTTCCAATCGTATTATCACCTAGTGTTACCTTATATCCGCTCAAGGCCTCTAGTGTTAAGAACTACTTCATGTCTCTAGTCATATGCCTTGAGTAATCATTGTACAAGTACCACATACTCTCAGAAAGCCTTTTATGAGAGCATCGCTATAAGGTCAATTAAAGGTAAGATTAGGGAACCAAAGTAAGTTTTAGTTCCACCTTATGCTTTAATGAATGAATAAATGTATGAATGCTATGCTATGCTGTGATGAGATCTTGGACCTCCAAACTAGGTATGTTCTATGATGCATAGCATACATGTGTGCTATGTGTCCCAACATGCCACAAGAGTAGAACCTAACCCCAGGAAACGGGTTCACAAACCTATGTGTGGGATAGTGACTCTTCCTTCGTATATGTAATACATATTTTCTAGGCTATGGCTTTAGTGCTAATGTAGGTTCTTGTGTACCATTTTGAAGTGCAGTTATTTCTTTTGCAAAAATTTATTTGTATTTTTATAACTTTTAATCTTAAATTTTAATGCATTCTCACTAGTGTCTAGTTCTATTCCAAGTGTCTCTAATTCCTTGAATGCATTTTTTTATGCAACATACTCAGTTTTTTAAGGATTCATGTGACTTGCTTAATTCAATATGCTCCTTATTTAAATTATCATACTCATCTAGTAGGGATGCATGTTCTTTATCTAATAAAATTAGTCCACTCTTGAGATTATCATGCTCCCTAACTAACTTGGCATGTGCATTTTTTAAGTCAAAAAAATCATTTTTCAGGCATATATGTTATTTTTTCAATTTCCTATGTAATTCATCATTTGTTCAAAAATTATAATGGATCATCATAAGAAAGATTGCATACCTCTTCCTGATCGGAGTTAACTGATAAGTCATTTTCCATTAAATATCGATTAATTACCTACTCCTCAGGTTCTAGCATGGATGAGTTTGTGGCTGAGTCTACCTAGAAGGCTCCTTGCATCCTTTACTTGCCCTTTTTGAAGTTGGACTTTTTCTTCACCCTTCTCCATGTGGGTTGATATTTGAGGTTGGGGCAATCAGACCTTAAGTTCCCTGTTGTTCTGCACTCAAATTAATAACATCAAATGAACTTTTATGAAATTTATCTATTTTACCTTTTCCCTTCTCCAAGTGAAGCTTTTGTTTCAACATTCATAAGCTTTTGAATGGTCTTATCATCAGGGCTATGTCAGCATATTCATTTGATTCAGAGCTACTGCTATCTGAGTCATCGACCTTTTGTGCCACGGTCTTCTCCTTTCATTTGTCACCTGCATTCTACAATCTTTAGCTCACCTTTTGCTCATAAGCATTGAGAGAGCCAAGCAAATTATCAATAGAGTAAATATTTAAATCTTTTGATTTAGAAATAGTGATGACTTTTGCATCAAAGTTATCAAGCTAATAATAAAGAAGTTTATTCACTTTTTCAAAATTTGATAATTCTCTAACTAAAGCATGCAATGATATCATAATCTTAATAAACCAAGTGTATATGTCAGAAATGGTCTTATTAGATTTCATGCAAAATAGTTCATACTCATGCAATAGTAAATTCAAATGGGATTACTTCACTTCTTTGGTTCCTCCATAAGTGATACGCAATCTATCACAAATTTATCTTACTAGTTGTACATAATGAAACACACATATAATCCTTAGACTTTTAGGCATAGAAAAGATAATTTAAGCATTTTACATCAAGTTGAGTAAATATATATCTTCAAAACTCCATTTAGTAATAGAATTTTTTTCCTTGATGCCATTAATAATTCGATGGGATAGTATATCCTACTTGTATCATGTGCTACATATGATAGTAAATTGATTGAATAAAAGCAGACATACAAATATTTTTAAAATCAAAAGGTATATTATCAAGTATTGGTGGGTGAGTAATCGAGTATCCTTCAGAGTATTATAATTACCATTGGAATTAGCCATTGGAACTACTCATGGTTTTTAAACCAACAAATCTAGAGAACCTACTCTAATGCTAACTGAAAGTTTAAATGAGATATTACATCTAGTTGAACTGGCTAAGGCACGCCTAGAGGGGGATGAATTGATATTTTAAAAAGATTCTTTATCAAGAAACTCACAAAGATAATTTTAAAATAAAATTTTTGAAGTGAAAGCAAATAATAAAATAACCAAATAAAATTTTCTATTTTTGATCTTGTAGAAAAATGAACGAAAAGTATTTTTCTTTCTTTAATTTTTAATTTTTATTTTTTTTCTTTCTCACAAACATTAAATCCAAAAATGTTACAATGTTATCAACCCGGATTTGCAAGAATGTAAAGTGTAGGAAATTAAAAATATGAAAATAAAATATAAAAAAGAATAAGGAAGAAGCACACCAAAAATTTTATAGTGGTTCAGTCAAAACTTGACCTATGTCCACTCTCTAGAGTCCTCCTCTTTAGGTATTACACTAAACCTTTAATGACTCTCCTTTTTCCCCTATAGTAAGATGGAGAGCCTTTACATAATCACTTCCACCCTTCCACAGTGTGGCAAAAAATTTAAATTCCTTCCAGCAACATGGTGCGATGAAGTAGCCAAATCCCTTTCACCAACTCAGTGTGACAGAGTAATTTAATCCCTTTTAGTAACCTGGTGTGACAAAGTAAACAGATCCTTTGACACCACAAGCCTCCTCCTAAATTTTTCCTCAAGCAAAGCATGTTGCAAATCTGGACCCAAGTCTTGTGATTTTAATGATAACAAATATTATTGGATTTTCTTCTATGCTATCGCTTGTTACTATATTTAATTTTTGTGCAGTAACATTTTAGGTCCACCGTACACTGTGTAAATTTATCAGCTCAAGATTGGGTAGAATAGGGTTAAGTGTCTTGAGAAGTCTGTATTTTCTATTTTTTTCAACATTTCTTGAGTCAAGTTATGTATTTTATGGATGCTAAACTTGGTGATCATGCACACACACACACTCAGGGGTGTGACATAGAGAGAAAATTAGAAGTGTAATTTTCTAAACTAATCAAACTATCAGATGTATATCGTACTAGACGATCAGCTTTTTAAATAATCATTAAAATAGCTAATTATGTAATTAAAGCTAGTTGAACTAATCATACTGGATAATCTTGATCATATAGGACAATCAGTTAAAATCAAGATCTGAGTCGCCAATCATAATTTAGAAAATATTTTAAAATTCAAATTTTATACTAATTATATTATACGATAGGTATTGTATTGTATGATATAATTAAATCTTCCCTAAATTAGTCCTATAATTATAAAATAATTTTGGATAAATTGATCCAGTCAGATCATACAGGGCGATTGGACCCAATCACACTATATGACCCAATCTTCACATGGGATGATATTTAATCATCGCCAATTATATGGGACAATAATCTAAGTCATTTGACTTAATCGTATTAGAAGATGCTCAAATCGTACTTGATAATTAGCTCAATTTCTTCAACTAAGCGTACAACATCTTACTCTTTGTACATTACTAATAGGGCTATTTGAACTAATCATACTGTACGATATTTGGTCGTACTATACGATCAGTGTCGACATAAATGAAGTTTAGGGCTTTTTGTGAAGCCTTATATTTAAGCTTTCTCATTCGACTTTTTTTTAATAAAAGATAGATATTTCACTAAGACAAAAAGAAGGGGTATATGACAGCACAAACTGGAAGGACTCAACAATTCCTTCCCAATACCAAAAAACAAAAGGCAAAGAAAGCCAAACAAAAGAAAAAAACAAAAAGGAAAAGAGAAGAAAGGAAAGGAAAAGCCCCTCAACTGACAAAAAGAGGTCCCCCATGGTATCGAAGAGGTCACCAAAAAGGCAAATAAAATATCACTCCAAACCCACAATCTTATTTGATTACGGCAGCAACTACAATGCACACAAGAAGACCTCAACATTGGTCAGTTGAGGGGACCAAATCTCTTCCTAGGAGCTCCTCAATTGCTTTTTTCCTCTTCCTTGGGGCTGTGGTGAAAGGCCCCAGCTGTAGCAGTTCTTTCTGTAAGGGACCTTGAGATGGTCTAGGTCTTTGCTTGGAGAGATTCAGGCTTTTGTTAGAGAAATTCATCTAGAGAGAATTTTGAGCTGAGAAGACTTAGGATTTGGTATGGACACTATGGACGTAGGAATGAGGCACCACTTTTCATGTTCTATAGAAGGTGAAGTAAAAAACTGGGCTTTCTGCTTGGGCTTTCTCCTTCTAGTGACGATGTTCCAAGAACCCAATTGGTCCACATCAGAAGATGGTAGCTGAGTAGACATAGGATTAGCACTATTCTACAATTCCATATCAGTAGAAGGAAGATTAATGTCAATATGTCTATCAGGATGTACCTTAGCCTTGCGGGTGCAATACTCCACTTTATAGCTAATAATTCCACAATTGAAACAAAAATGGGAAAGGCCCTCATACTCAACTCCTTGAAAAAATCTATCATTTAGACCTTTAATCCAAAATCCAGGGGACAGTTTTTGTGTCAAATCAATGCGGACATAAACTCTAGCATAAGAACTTTGACCCCAAGAGGATGACTGCTCATCCATCCAAAGTGGTTCTCTAATCATAGCAGCCATACGAGTGATATTGTAAGGGCCCCAATACATCAGAGGAAGATGTGGAAACCAGACCCAAATTGGAGAGGAGAATCCCTTCATATCATCAAGAGAGAAGGAAGGAGACCACTTGTCCAGGCCAATAATGCTTCCATCCAAAATCCATGGTCCCTGAGGATGATATCATGAGCATCAAGGCTTTGGTAAATACAAATAAAAATATTTGGAGCGATGGTGATCAATTGAAACTCCCAAACATGAGACCATCTTCTTGAAAGTTAACTATAAAGCCAAGAAAAAGAGATCCACTTGTCTAGAAGTTTTCTAACTAGAGCAATTTCCAATTTAGTAATGTTTTCTTGAACTTTGTCAATGTTAAGGCTCAAGAAAATGTGATCCTCATCAAGCACCTCTTTTTTAAGAATCTAGTCTAAAGGCATATATGAAGGCATCCTCCAAGAAAAATGGGCTTACCTAAAACACAAGATTTCTTTGGGGAATTCTTTTTGGTAGATTGTGGTTGAAATTCCACACCAACAGCTCATAAGTTAATAGAGAATTCCTTAGAGGCATTAACACAAACATCTAAAGTGCAGTGTTCTGTAGCATTGGGCTCTTGAGCTGAGGGATTGTGAATGATCACACACCTATAGGAAGATAAAACATCCATTCTCCCATCCAAAACATTCACATAATCCAATCCAAAAACATCATTTAATTCCTTACATTCAGACAAAGGAAGGATGTTCGGACCTAGAATACCAACCTCCAATACGAGCTCACACACAAAAGAGTCATGGTCTTGAGGGGTAGACAGAGCAACCTATCCCAGACCAAAATCCCTCTATTTAACTGAGACATATATGATACCCCTATCGATACACTCAGGCCTAAAGATATGATCGAGTTCCTCAAGCTCGTAATCAACTGATGAAACATCTGCTGCCAAAATATCCTCAACCGTGAGACCATCCTTCAAAACTTGATCGCACAACTCTGATTCCATTCCTTCTAAAACCTTCTAATAATTTTCATGCCTAGAAGCTCTCTCATTAGACTCATTTCAATTCTTTGGTTGTTTGAGTTTTTTTTAGAGAGAGTGCTTAGAGAAGAGATCTTGGAGGGCTTTGGGAAGGAGAAAAGGGAAGTTGTGTGCGAGGGAGAAGGAGTGTGAGAGGTTTCACGCGGTTTCTCCTAGTAAGCTTTATCTTTGTTTCCTCCAAGTGTCTTGCTAGGTTTCATGGGTGGCTATGGGAAGAAGATCATCAGTCTGAAGACTGTTAAGGTACTCTGCCTTTACCTGGAGGGTGAAAAAGGAATTGAGGTTCTCTGCCTTCATCTGGAGGGTGAAAAAAGAGTTGAGGTTCTTTGCCATCTCCAATAAGGTTAAAAAGGTTGAGCTTCTATGCCTTCACCTGGAGGGTGAAAAAGGAGTCGAGGTTTTCTTCCATCACTAGGAAACTGAAGAAGAGATCGAGGTTCACTACCTTCACCATAAGGGTTAAAAAGAAGTCAAGGTTCTCTGCCACACCAGGTTGGTGAAAAGATTGTAAGGGCTTCTCCGACTAGCTAAGGGGGCTAAAGGAGAGACACTAAAGGTTTAGTGCAATACTCCGAGAGAGGACTTTACGGAGTGGACATAGGATATTATTTAATCAAACCACCATAAAATTATAGTGTGCTGATTCTGATTTTTACTTTTATGCACTTTACATTTTCTACATTTTAATTTTGTAATAATTGTTGGTTGAAAATCTGTGATTAATATATAGTTGTGTTGATTAGACTATCATCACCATTAATTAACCTTTGATTAGTTTCTTAACTTTTGTATCAGGTGAAAGTATTTTTGCTTTTTAATTATAAAAAAATTCCAAAAATAGAAGTTTTGTATTTTAAAGTTAGCAGTTAGTTTTTAAAACTAATAATTCACCCCCCCCCCCTTTGTGTACCTAGGGATAGTTCACTTAGGTGTAACATACTACATAGAACTTTTAATTGGTATCAGAGCAGTTCTCACAAGTAATATTTTAGAAAATCTCAAGAAAAATGATCCATGGAACATTTCAGTAATAAAAACACTATAGAGGGTTATTCAATCACTCATCCACCTCAGTTCAAAAATATTCCCTTTGATTTTTGAAACATTTGCATGTCTGCATTTATGTATTCTATTAATTTTAGAATTTGGCATATGATTCAAATTGGTTATTCACTTCCATCTTGAAATATTAAATGGAGTCAAAATTGAGGCCCCATTTATTGAATAGAGCCATGAGGATAAAGTGTTTGCCTAATTGAATGCAAAATATTTGAATTGCTTTTTCTATGCTTTAAAATTCGAAGATTATATAAGAGTCACTATATTTACTATGGGAAAACAAATATGGGATGGGTTGTGCATCACATATGAGGGAACTAGTGAAGTAAAATAATCGAGGTTAAACATTCTACTGTATGACTATGAACTATTTTGCATGAAACCTAGCGAGATCATATCTTAAATGTACACTAAATTCACTCAGATAGTGACATCCCGGCATGCATTTGGTGATAATTGTCTAATTCTAAAAAGGTTAACAAGATTTTATGTTGCCTACCTAGTGCTTATGATGCTAAGGTCAGTACTATTTTTGAATCTAAAGATTTAAACATGTATTCAATTGATAGCTTGCTTGGCTCACTCAATGCCCATGAGCAAGGCATGAGTCAAAGACTACTAGATGTAGGTGACAAGAAAAGGAGAAGACTATGGCCTTGAAAGCTAATGACTCAGATAGTGACAACTATATAGCTGAGGAAGATAACGACATTGCACTGATGACCTATCAATTTAAGAATTTTCTAAAAAAAGAAAAAGTGTCATCAATAATAATGGGGAAAAAGTGAGAATAATAAGAATTTTAAAGTGTCATCTAACACAATTTGTTTTAAATACAGGAAACTGGAACACCTGCAAACTGAATGCCCCAACTTGAAGAATCACCCGATCGAGGAGAAGGGTGGTGAAGAAAAGGAAAAGTATACAAAGGGGAAGGAACAGATACATAAAGCATTTTGGGTTGACTCTACCTTAAAATCATCTAAAGAGGAAGTAGAGGAGGTGGTAAAAAATCTATTTCTCTTGGCTAATGATAATCTTGATCAATCAGATCAAGATGAAGTTTGTCAGCTATTTTATCATGAACTATATATCATATCTGAGAAAATACATGTTTCATAAAGAAAGCTCAAAAATATGTATGTTAGTTTAAACAATGATTTTACTATTTTACAAAAAGAGTATAATTGTCTGATAGCTGAGCATTCTGATTTGGATAGCAATCACATATCTTTACTTGATGACTTTGCTGCATTAAATAAGAAGAATATTGATCTAACCAATGCATAGGAATCCTTGAAGTCAAAGAATCTTAAGATAGAGAACTCATACAAATAATTAGAAATATGTATATTTAAATTAGATTGTAATGAGCATGCATTAAAATTAGAAGTGGCAAATCTTAAAAGTGTGAATCAATTTAAAAAAAAAATTAATCATTATAACAAAATAGAACACCACCTATACTAGCACAATGGTATAACCCTGCATCATTGCATGCATCATATACCCCTAAGAATAGGCACAACTCCCAGCACAAATTATTAAATCCGTTCCTTAGGGTTAGGTGTCATTCTTGTGGCATACTAGGTCACATAACATACACTTACATAATACACCGTATGACATATCTAGTATGGAGACCCAAATCACTTGCAGCACAGCATAACATGCATGCAAGTCAATCATCAAAGCATTAGGTGGAATTCAAACTTACTTGGGTTACCAAATCTAATATATGATTGACTTTATAAGAGTGCTATCACAAAAGGCCTAATAAGATCATGTGTTACCTGGATAGCAGATGCTCAAGGCACATGACTGGTGATTTGAAGTAGTTCATTATGCTGGAGGCTAGGTCATGAGGCAAAGTCACACTAGGAGATAACACCACCACGAAAGTGGTGGGCTCAGGTATAATTAGAAACCCAAAGAATTTTATAATTGAAAATATTTTACTTGTTAATAGTTTAAAGCATATTCTACTTAGCATTAGTTAATTGTGTGACAATGGGTTTGATATTAAATTTTTATCTACAAAATGCATGATTAGTTTGAATGGTAAACTGGTCTTAGAATGGAAAAGAATCAATAATATTTATATCCTTGATTTAAATTGTGTTGATTACTCTAACTCTTTATGTTTGAAAACCACTATTGATGAATCTTGGCTATAACATAGGAGATTTTTGAAAATTTGTTAGGGATGTTAAGCCCTTATGAACTAGCCTGAGGCAAACCAAGAGGGGGGGGGGGGGTGAATTGGTAGTTTAAAAATTCACGAGTAAAAATGATTTTAAAAATCTTTTTGAATATTTTAAACCAAATGCAATAGCATAGATCAAACACATATTTTACCCAAGCAGTTAATTACAGTAAAATAAAATACGAAAAATAATTAGAAAGAACACACCATATTTTATAGTGGTTCGATCAATTTGACCTACGTCCACTCCCTGAAGCCTCCCCTCTGGGTATTGTACTAACACTAAGTGACTCTCCTTCTGCTTCCACAGCAAAGTGAAGAAGCCTTTACAAAACTCCTTTCCACCAACCCGGTGAGGCAGAGAACCCAGACTCCTTTCACTTCCTCCTGAAGCAATTAGAGAACCTTACCTCCCTTTTCTTCCTCTTGAAGCAGGTAGAGAACATTGATCTTCTGCAGATGATCCTTCCATGGAGACACAAAAGGACAAGAGATGAAGACTAGAAAAGACGACTCAGATCCTTCCTTGGAGCAACCTTTGTGATCACCTCATAAACTCCCCCTTCATAAGATCCTCTCTTTCTCTCCCAAGCTCTCTCTCTCCTTCTCAAAGCTTTCACAGGAAAGGACAGCGGTAAAATATCTCAACGATAGAAGACAAGAGATCTTAAATATAAAGGCTTAAAATTTATTCTAAATTTTAACTTGCCATCAAAGATCATCCATGATGATCGGTAGATCATCCTGTATGATCAAAATAAAATCACACATATTAACCTAGACGATCTGGTTCCTCTGGATGATTAGAAGACAAATTTATTCAGATCGTCCGGGATGATCTGTGTTTGTCCTGGATGATTAGTTCAAATTAGTAATGTCGTCCTGAATATAGTTCAGGATGTCCAGGAGAAAAGCCTGAACAATCAAAGGAAAATGACTTAATCGTCCAGGATGATACATATATTGTCTTATACGATCCGTTCAAAATTGCCCAAAATCGTCCGGCACACTGTTCGGGTCGTACAGGTCAACCATACTGGACGATTTCAAAATTACTTGATCGTCTGGGATGATATTAATATCATCCGGTATGATTAGTTCAAAAATGGGAATATTATCCATCACACTATTTGGGTCGTCCATGTGAAAGCACTGGACATTCAGGATTTCTAATTGATCGTCCAGGATGATCTTGCGATTGCCCAGGATAATATGATCGAATCAATTAAACCTTAATTACTTTCCTTAATCACCTAACTAATTTAGGCATAATCATAATGAATAATCCAAGATGATACACGTATCATTCAGGATGATTAGACAAAAATCTAAAAATAAAAACATGCCTAACTTAGTCTGACGATTAAGAATTTTTTATTTAAGCATATCATCCTGTACGATGGGTATATCGCCCAGGATGATCTGCCTAATCAGACCGACTTAACATGGCTACCCTAATTAGGATTTTTGTTTTCAATGGATCATCTAGGATGATATGAATATCGTCTAGGATGATTTGAACAAAAACTGAATAGAAACTCTAACTCAATAAAACTCTCCCCCTGAGTATGTATGTGCAAGGTTACTTAGCTTGGCGATCCATTACATTAAACTTGACTCAAGAAAGGTGAAAAAATTATATTGAACCTAAACCACATACAGACTGACTCGATCTTGAGCTAGCTTGGATTGCACTTGATCTTGCAGACCTGAAAGGTTAGGCAATCAAATAGAAATAAAAATATTTATTATCTTTTAAAACATAATCCTTGAATCTAGATTTACAACAATCTCTCCCTTTTTGATGATGGAAAACATTCATTAGTAATTTCAAATTCAGTAAATAAATATTGAACATTGAGAATTCAAAAACTGAATATTTGAACATTGATAACTAATCCCCCTTTTGACATCACAAAAAGGGGGAACATCACATAGACACATAAAGAAAAATAGTACAAAAACCAACACAAGAAAAATAGCAAAAAGCAAACAAACTAGTATAAAGGAGGATCTTGAATAGATGGAGGCGGAGGTGGCTAAAACAGACTGTGGATGGAGGCAAACTGTTTGCTAAACCAGGCCATATTCTGATCGTGCTGCTGTTGGGCTATATAAGCATTGAATTGGCTCCTCAGCATGTTGCTGCTCTTGGGTAACTACGAAGGAGTCAAAGTGTGCCTCCCACTGGTCAAACCTGTGCACCAGGTGATTAAGAAGTGATTCTATACTGAGAGGAGCAGGTGCAATAGGTACAAGAGCAGTTTCTTTCTCTTCTCCCTCAACATCCGTGCTAGGCTCTGGATGAAGTCGTGTACTATGAAGGACATGGAAGGAGTTATTGGAGTAGAAGGAAGGATTGATATCAGATGGAACTGGATATTACAGATTATACTTCATTTCAAGAGCATAGGCAATGATGTGTCCTAAGGCTAGATTTGGGCGTCCCCTATGGCCCTGATCCCTAATACTAGTGAGATGTTCAATGTATCGAATGATTAGGTCAGTTGTATTGAAGTCACGATGGGCCATAATGTAATAGATAGTCATAGAAACTAAGGGGGTAATGTGGATGAGGTCTCTAGCCTTTGGAATGATGGAGGAGCGAAGGACATGCTAGATTATCCTAGCATCCTTGATTAGGGAAGAACAGGCATTATCATGGTAAGGGGCATTGGCGTCCCTAAGAAAATGATTGGCGATGCTCCAGTTAAAATCAGAATCAGAGGATACAAGATGGAGTTTATCACCAGTAATTGAAAGTTAGAGAATATCTTGAAAGTCTTGGGTTGTTAGTTCGATAGGGCGGCGATTAACATAGGAGTAGAGAGCGAAGTAAGAACAGTCGATGCGAAGATTTACAAAGAAAATGCAGAGAAGCTCAGAGCTAAATGGAAAGGAAAGAGTCAGAATGAGGGTGAGGGAAGTGTGGGCAAAAAGGTCAAGTACCGGATACGTGAGAATGCAGGGGTTGACAATTTTAGATTGAGTGATCCCCACATCAAGATAGCGCAGGAAGGTAGCCTAATCGGCTGCATCAGGAAAGCGGGGATCGACATTTCTTAGGGAGCAACTAGCACCCTGAAGCCTAGATCGTTTGCCATCAGCCATGAGAAAAAGATTGTATGGGTGTAGATGGAAAGTGTGGTGAAAAATCTGGTTGAAATTGGTTGTTTAAATAGAAAATGGACCTATCATCTAGGATGATCGTAGGATAATCTAGGACGATAGGAGCAATAATGGCATCCAGGATGATTGGTCAAAAAAGCAGTCGGATCATCCAGGATAATTAGATATCATCTAGGACGATTGAACTCAGGCAATCATCCCGAGGAGTCAAGCTGAATGACCATTGACGAAAAGTATTATCTCATACATTTAGGTGGATTGTCCATGACGACATGCAATAAATAAATTAGACAGGTAGAATTTGAATCATCCAGCTACTGCCATGGGGATTAGCCAAGATGATGAGGTGTATCATCCAGGATGATCACCAATAATGGGTTCAGATCAGCCATTGGATCAAGATGGGGATGATTTGATCATATCGTCCAGGATGATGTATGGATCGTCTAGGATGATGAGACCAAAAAAAATGAAAAAGGATGAAGGATGGAGAGGAATGATCAGGGATCCCAAAACAAAACAAAAAAAAATCAAACCAAAATAAAGAGAAAAAAAATAAAATATGAGAAAATATCAACAAAAATATAGTTTTTTTTTAATCGATCAGCTCCAGTAAACCAGAATTTTTTCAATTCAAAAGCTAATAAGAAGAAACTTGACGATGCTGAAATCCAGAAAAGTTAGAAAACTGATTTTCATAACTCCTACCTCGGACACCTTACATGTTCAAATTCCTTTTAAATAAAAGTTCAATTCAGAAGAAATGAAATTAAATTTGAAAAGAGATCCTTTCAAGCCTTGTTTCAGAGAAATATCTGATAAAACAGTATTACAAAATAAGGAATCAGAAATCATGATTTTCAACCTCAGGCTTTTGAAAGTATTAAGTGGCGCAGGAATTTTTTCTAAGATATTTAAAGATCTAAAAGAAAAGAAAACATATTTCTTTGTAGGCTCATTTTGTTTCTTTTTTTTCAATTTATTTGGCATACTTTACGCATCTTTTAATTTTTGATACACTTTGTGTATCTATCCAATTTTTGGCGGTATTGCGCATCTTTTCATTTTTGGCCCATTTTGAGCCTCTTTTTATTTCTTTTGCAAGCTTGCTTCCTTTCATAATATCTAATTAATCTCAGCTGTGAGATTACCTTCTAGACATTAAAGAAGAAGAAAAAACTCACTCTCTATAAAAAGGAAGAGTAATTCACAAAGCAAAAATCATACTCCATATGATAAGTGCAATCACCTGATTAAAAAAAATATAACAATGTTCAATGCTTTGAAAAATACTATTCATATGAGATAGATTACTGTAGGAAGATAAAAATAGATCTCTATTTTAAAAACTAACTTTTTAATTTTGAAAATAATTTTTATCCGAAAGGAACAATACACCATTAAAGGGGTTAGAGGAAGAGAAACAATTATCAATATTTTTCCCTTTAACTATTTTAGAGGAGTCAATCACTGCTGACAGGCTTTCAAATAAAAATAAGGCAAAAACTCTCTGCTAGAAAATCAGTTTATCAGCAGTAGTGAGCAGTGATCTGATTCTGAAGAAAATAAATAGTAAATCAATAAAGGAAGAAGGAAAAATGTATAAACAGAAATAATCAAATCTAAAAAACAACAATGACAAAAGGAAAATCTGTAGAGAGAAAAAAACCAGAAAGAAAATAGAACAATCAAAACATATAAAAATAAAGGAAAACTGAAAAACAGAAACTTCAGAAATTAGTAATCATCGAATTCATGCATCTATCAATCACTCACAATCTGGACCTTAAAATGCTGAATGAGTCAAAGGCTAGTGGTTTAGTAAAGATGTTAGTCAGTTGGTTTTCAGTTTCTATATAGTGTAGCTTAATGTCCCCTTTGGAAATATGGTCCCTAATGAAGTGATGCCTTATGTCAATATGTTTGGTTCTTGAATGTTAGATAGGATTCTTAGAGATGCAGATGGCACTAGTGTTATCACACAGAACTGAAATTGTGCCAACATGTAATCCTAAATCCAAGATCTATTACTTCAACTAAAGAACTTGGGCCACACAACTTCCTAAGGCAGTATACTCAGCTTCAGCAGTGGAAAGTGCAACAGATTTTTATTTTTTACTGGAGTAGGAGACTAAGGACTGTCCTATGAATTGGCAAGTTCCAAAAGTGCTCTTTCTATCCACCCTACACCCTACAAAATTAGAATTAAAATATCCAATAATCTTAAAAGAAGTGTTGTGTCTAGGATAACAGATTCCTAACTTTGGGGTCCCTAAGAGATATCTAAGAATTCTTTTAACTGCAATCAAGTGAGATTCCTTAGGATCATATTGAAATCTAGCATAAAGATAAACACTAAACATGATATCAGGTCGGCTAGCAGTCAGGTAAAATAGTGATCCAATTATTCCTCTGTACTTCTTTTGATCAATAGATTTTCCATTTGAATCCTTATGTAACTGAACAGTGGAGCTCATGGGAGTGTTTATTAGCTTAGTTTTTGAAAGTTTGAAAGGGATGTTAAGCCCTAATGAACTAGTCCCGAGGCTAACCAAGAGGGGGGGTGAATTGGTTATTTAAAAATTTCACGATAACTATGAAAAACTTTTCGATACTTAGCAGCGGAAACAAGTAAACAATAACGAAAAGATCAACCAACGATATTCACCCAAGCAGTTTATATTGAAAAGTAAAATGCAAAACTGAATCAGAAAAGCAAACCAGATTTTATAGTGGTTCGGTCAACTTGACCTACGTCCACTCCCCAGAGCCTCCCCTCCGGGTATTGCACTAAACGAAACTGACTCTCCTTTTGCTCCCACAGCAAGGCGGAGAAGCCTGTACAAAACACCTCCTTTTCACCACACGATGAGGCAGAGAACCTGACCTCCTTTCGCTTCCTCCTGAAGCAGGCAGAGAACCTTCGAACTCCTTTTGCTTCCACCTGAAGCGGGCAGAGAACCCACGAACTCCTTTCGCTTCCTCCTGAAGCGGGCAGAGAACCCGGATCTTCTTGCGAACGATCCTCCCACGAAGAACACCAACTAGACGACAGACGACGAGCGGAGAAGATGACTCTGATCCGTGCTTGGAGCAACCTTAGTGAATCCCTCACTAACTCCCCCTCACAAGATCTCTTCTCTCTCTCCCAACTCTCTCTCTCTCTAGGATTTCTCAGGGAAGGAAGGCAGCAAAAGATTTTTCCAAATCTAGGAAAAAGTTCTTTTAAAGGAGGGCTTAAAATTTGCCCTAAATCTCAACTTGTCGGCCAAGATCGTCCAGGACGATCGGTAGATCGTCCTGTACGATCAGTTCAAATTCAGCTATTTCAGCCTGGACGATCCGGCTCTTCTGGACGATCAGTAGAAAAAGTTGTTCATATCGTCCCGTACGATCCTGCGATCGTCCGGGACGATTAGTTCAAATTGAAGGAAATCGTCCAGAAGACAGTTCGGGTCGTCCAGAGAAATCTGTGCTGGACGACCAAAAAATGACTTGATCATCCCGGACGATAGGTTAATCGTCCGGTACGATTAGTTCAAAAAGGCGCCAAATCGTCCTGTACATAGTTCTGGACGTACAGCTGAAATGCACAAGACGATCACGATCGTCCGGGACGATCCTTCGATCGTCCTGGACGATGTGATCGTATCAATTAAACATTAATTGCTTTCCTTAATTACCAGACTAATTTAGGCATGATTGTAGTGAATCGTCCGGGACGATCAGACCAAAATACTTAAAATAAAACTTGCCTAACTTAATCTGGCGGCTGAGAATTTCTGATTTGGGCATATCGTCCCGTACGATCCGGAGATCGTCCAGGACGATCTGCTCAATCAGACCCTCTTAACTTAGTCGCCCTAATTAGGGTTTCTGTTTTAACTGGATCGTCCAGGACGATGTGGATATCGTCCAGGACGATCTGAACAAAATTGCAACAGAAACTCTAATTCACTCAATCTCTCCCCCTGAGTGTGTGTGTGCAAGGTTACTTAGCTAGGGAATCAGTTACATTACAATTGACTCAATAAAAAGAAAAATCATATATTTGACACACTTGGACCTGATCTTGAGTTGGCTTGAGTGGCTCGCGGTCTTTTGTGCCTGAAACAGATTAGCCAAGCAAAACACACTGGAAACATGTTTGTCATCATCAAAACCAGATTTGCAACAATCTCCCCCTTTTTGATGATGGCAAACATTTGTAAATTAGTCTGAAAACAAAGGTAAATTAGCAGATCAAACAGAACAAACATTTTTTTTTTTAAATTTTCGTTTAACAGCTCAAACAATACAGAAAACATGAAACAGAAAAACAGAAACAGACACGACACGACTACAACTGACTCCCCCTTTTGACATCACAAAAAGGAGGAGGGAAAAACATAAACACGGAAATAAAACATAAAAGAAAACATACACAGAATCAACAACACGACAGAAAACTAAAATTGTGGCGGATCCTGATCGAAAGAAGGAGGTGGCGGTGGAGGGTAGAAGTAATGGTGAATGGCCTGAAAGTGAGCTCCAAACCAGGCCATGTCCTGGTCGTGCTGCTGCTGCGCAGCATAGTTCGCGAAGTGTTGGAGGTCCTCGTTGTGCTGCTGCTCCTGGGCAACCACGTAGGAGTCAAAACGGGCCTCCCACTGGTCGAAGCGCTGCACCAGGTGGTCAAGGGGAGAGGCAATGCGAAGGGGTGCAGGTGCCTCTGGTGCAGCAGGAACTGGAGCAGCCTCTTCCTCTTCTTCCTCAACATCCGGGGCAGGTTCCGGATGTAGGCGGGTGCTGTGTAGGACGTGGAATGAGTTGTTTGTGAAGAAGGAAGGAGGGACATCAGGAGGGACAGGATACTGAAGGTCATATTTTGTCTCTAAGGCATAGTGAATAAGATGACCTAAAGCTAGATTTGGGCGACGCCTGTGGCCCGGATCTCTAATGGTGGTGAGATGTTCTATGTATCGGATGATCAAATCAGAGGCATTAAATTCTCGACGGGCCATGATGTAGTAGGTGGTCAAGGACAGGAGCGGGGTAATGTGAATCCGATCCCCCGCCTTTGGAATGACGGAGGAACGAAGGACGTGCTGAATGGTCTGGGCGTCCTTGAGAAGGGAAGTGCAAGCATTGTCGTGATAGGATGCGTTGGTATTACGAAGGAAGTGATTGGCGACACTCCAATCATAGTCAGGATTGATGATGATCGTGTGGATCTTGTCGCCAGTGATAGACAAGTTGAGGATATTGTGAAAATCATGGGTCGTGAGTTCCACGGGGCGTTGATTTACGTAGGAGCGAAGAGTGGAATAGTCCGTGGAAATGCGCAAGTTGGCAAAGAAGATGCGAAGGAGTTCCAGATTGAAGGGAAAGGCTAAGGTCAGAATGAAGGTGAGGGAGGTGTGTGCGAACAAGTCTAAAACGGGATACGTGAGAGTGCGTGGATTGACAATCTTGGAGTGCGTGATACCTACATTATGATAGCATTCGAAAGCCGCCTGATCGGCGGCATTCGGGAAGCGAGGATCTACATGTCCCCGGGACGAACTGGCCCCCTTTTGACGAGATCTTTTGCCACCAGCCATTAGGAAACCAGAGAGGAGGAAAGGAGAAGGAAAGTGGAGGAAAAACGGTGTGAAAAACATGAAGAAAACCGCTGTTTAAATAGAAAACGGGCGGATCGTCCCGTACGATCGCGGGATCGTCCGGGACGATGTGGTCATTTATGACGTTCTGGACGATTGGTCAAAAAGGCGGTCCGATCATCCAGGATGATCAGAGATCATCCAGAACGATTAGACACAGGCGATCGTCCCGAGGAGTCAGGCTGGACGACCGTTGACGAAAAGTATCGTCCAGGACGATTAGGTGGATCGTCCCGGACGATATGCAATAAATATGTCGGACGGGCCAAATTCCAATCGTCCAGTGGCTGACACGTGGATCGTCCAGGACGATGAGGTGGATCGTCCAGGACGATGGGCAATAATTGGTGCAATGTCAGCCGTTTGATCGTATCAGGAAGATATGGATCATATCGTCCAGGACGATGTAAGGATCGTCCAGGACGATCACCAATAATTGGGGTCGTTTCAGCAGCAGGAGCAGTGGGAATGATTTTGAATGCATCGTCCAGGACAATTTTTTGGATCGTCCAGGACGATAGGTGTATCGTCCAGGACGATGTGAAGAAAAGCAGAAAAGAATGGAGGATGAAGATGATCGATCAGGATCCAAAAAACACAACCATGAAATCAAAATAACAAAAAGACGAATAAAACTTACATCAAAAATACATAGAAGTATTTTTTTTTTATTTATTTAAATTTTTTGATTAAACTGCTCTTAGAAAATCAGAATTTTTCCTTGACTTTAGATTCGAAAACCAATGACAGGACGATTGACAGCGCTGAAATCCAGAAAATATTGGAAATAATCAACGTTCGTAGCGCCAACCCCGGGCACCTTATCGATGCAAACCCCTTTCAAAACAAAAATCCGATTCAGAATAAAAGACATTAGATTTGAAAAGAAATCCTTTCAAGCCTCGTTCCAGAAAAATATCTGATATAATAGTGTTACAAAGTAAAAAATCAGAAATCAGGATTTTCAAGACTCAAGCTTTTGAAAAATATTAAGTGGCGCACAGATTTTTTTAAGACATTTAATAATCTGAAAGGAAAGAAAGCTTGTGTTGGGCTCATTTTGTGCCTCTTTTTCAAATTGGTTGGCGCTTTGCGCATCTTTTGATTTTTGATACACTTTGTGTATCCAATTTGGCAATTTCGCATCTTTTCAGTTTTGGGCTCATTTTATGCCTCTTTTTCAATTTATCTGGCGCACTGCGCATCTTTTGTAAGCTTTCTCCTTTTCATAATCATTAAAGAGTCTCAGCTGTGAGATTATCTTCCAGAAATAGGAGATGACTCTCCGCAGTAAGGAAGAACGATTCACAAAATAAAACCCATACAACATATGATAAATACAATCACTTGGTTTAGAAAATCAAACTAATGACTCAAGACTTTGAAAAACACTATTGATATGAGGCAGATTACTGTAGGAAGATAAAATAATCTCTATTTCAAAAACTAACATTTTAATTTTGAAAAGGATTTTTATTCAAAAGAAACTACACACCAGTAAAGGAGTTAGAGGAAGAGAAACAATTATCAATGTTTCTTCCCTTTAACAGATTCGGCGAAGTCAATCACTGCTTATCAGCTTCCAAACCAAAACAAGGTAAAAACTCTCAGTCAAAAATTCAGATCACCAGAAGTAGTGAGCGGTGATCAGATCTTGAAAAGCATAAAAAACATGTAGAAAATCATAGCAAAGTAAATACTCAAATCAAACTAACAAAAAGGGTAACACAGAAATCAGCAGAAGAAATAAAATCAATTGAAAGCAAATAATCAAACCAAAACTAACTAACAGAAATCAGAAATCACAATATAAAAACTAACTAACAGAAATCAGAAAACAGAATAAAAAAAACTAACTAGCAGAAATCAGAATATCAATCATAACAATCATAAATCAGCAGTCATCAGAATCAAGCATTTATATCAATCACTCCTAATCTGGTTCTCAAAATGCTGAATGAGTCAAAGGCCAGTGGTTTAGTGAATATGTCAGCCAGCTGATTTTCAGTTGCTACGTGGTGTAGCTCAATGTCCCCTTTTGTAACATGGTCCCTAATGAAGTGATGCCTAATGTCAATGTGTTTGGTCCTAGAATGTTGGATTGGATTCTTAGAGATACAGATGGCACTAGTATTATCACACAGAACAGAAATTGTGCCAACAGGTACTCCTAAATCCAAGACTTGCTGCTTCAACCAAAGAACTTGGGCCACACAACTCCCTAAGGCAATATACTCAGCTTCAGCAGTGGAAAGTGCAACTGAGTTCTGTTTTCTACTGGACCAGGAGACTAACGACTGTCCTATAAATTGACAAGTCCCAGAAGTACTCTTCCTATCCACCCTACACCCCGCAAAGTTAGAATCAGAATATCCAATGATCTCAAAAGAGGTGCTGTGCCTAGGGTACCAAATTCCTAGGTTTGGGGTTCCTAAAAGATATCTAAGAATTCTCTTAACAGCAGTCAGGTGGGACTCTTTAGGATCAGCCTGAAACCTAGCACAAAAATAGACACTAAACATGATATCAGGTCGGCTAGCAGTCAGGTAAAGCAGTGACCCTATTATCCCTCTATACTTCTTCTGATCAACAGATTTTCCATTTGAATCCTTATCTAACTGAACTGAGGAGGACATGGGAGTATTGATTGGCTTGGCTTTGTCCATTTCATATTTCTTCAAAATGTCCTTAGTGTATTTTGATTGATTGAGAAAGGTTCCATTATCCGTTTGCCTTATGCTAAACCCCAAAAAGTAGGACAATTCTCCCATCATACTCATCTCAAACTCTTTACTCATAGTTTTAGAAAACTCTTCACATAAGTATTTATCAGAAGATCCAAAAATTATATCATCAACATAGATCTGGACAATGAGTAAGTCATCTCCTAATCTCCTCAGAAAAAGGGTGGTGTCTACGCTCCCCTTAACAAACTCTCTTTCTAACAGGAATGTGCTAAGCCTCTCATACCAAGCTCTCGGTGCCTGTTTCAATCCATATAAGGCCTTTTTTAATTTATAGACATGACTTGGATATTGGGAACTCTCAAAACCTGGGGGTTGTTCTACAAAAACATCTTCTTTAATTACCCCATTTAAAAAGGCACTCTTGACATCCATTTGAAACAGCTTAAATCCCTTATAACAGGCAAAGGCTAGTAGCACTCTAATGGCTTCCAATCTAGCTACAGGGGCAAAAGTTTCCTCAAAATCTATCCCTTCTATCTGATTATACCCCTTAGCCACCAATCTTGCCTTATTTCTCACCACCATACCAGAATCATTCATCTTATTCTTAAAGACCCACTTGGTTCCCACAATACTTTGATTTTTAGGTCTTTCTACTAACTCCCAAACATCATTCCTTACAAATTGATTCAATTCTTCCGGCATAGCTAAAATCCAAAATTCATCCGACAGGGCTTGATTGATGTTGGTGGGTTCAGTCATTGAGATAAAGGCAGAATGGTTTACTTTCTTCCTAAGTCCATGCCTAGTCCTAACACCTTCAGAAGGGTCTCCTAAGATCAGTTCTTTAGGATGACTAGAAGAATATCTCCAATCTCTAGGCAGTGGGGTTTGAGGTTCTACCCTTTCCTCCAAATTTGTATTTCCAACTCCTTGGGTAACCTCAACAATCTCTTCATCTTCTTTCAGATCTAGACTCCTTAGGATCAGATTCATCAAACACTACATGGGTTGTTTCTTCCACCACCAAAGTCCTCCTATTGAACACCCTAAAGGATTTCCCCACACTTGAATATCCTAAGAACACTCCTTCATCAGATTTGGGGTCAAATTTTCCTAAGGGTGACTTCCCGTTGTTCAGAATGAAAACCTTACAGCCAAAAACATGGAGGTGGGACAGATTTGGTGTTCTACCCTTAATGATCTCATAAGGTGTCTTGTTCAGTTTGACTCTCACATTCACCCTATTCAGCACATAACAGGCAGTGTTCACCGCTTCAGCCCAAAAGTATTTTGGAAGTGAATACTCGGCAAGCATGGCTCTAGCGGCTTCCACTAAGGTCCTGTTCTTCCTTTCAGCTACCCCGTTCTGCTGAGGGGTCCTAGGAGCTGAAAAATTGTGACTAATCCCATGATCCTCACAAAAACTTCCAAATCTTTCATTTTTAAACTCCCCTCCGTGATCACTATGGATGGTAATAATCTCACATCCTAACTTCTTCTGAATCCAAGTAGAGAAAGATCTAAACTCATCATATGACTCAGATTTGTGTGACAAAAACTTAACCCAAGTGAACCTTGAATAATCATCAACAATCACAAAACCATAGACTCTCCCCCCTAAGCTGGCAGTGCTAATGGGTCCAAAGAGGTCCATGTGAAGAACTTCTAAAGGTCTAGAGGTGCTAATGTCCTTAACAGAGTGAAAAGAGGACTGGACTTGCTTCCCCAACTGACAGGCATCACACAGGTGATCCTTAGTGAACTTAAGCTTGGGCACACCTCTAACTAAGTCCTTTTGGGTGACTCTCATAAGGGTTTTTATACTGGCATGACACAATCTCCTATGCCATAACCAAGACTCATCAGCAGCAGTTTTTAAGCAAATTGAATTATCAGATTTAATGCTACTTACATCCAGCTTGTAGACGTTGTTGATCCTTTGCCCCTGCAAAACAACTTCATCATTTAAGCTTAAAATGCAGCCAGTGGGCAGGAATTTGATGCTGTATCCCTTGTCGTAGAGTTGACTGATGCTCAGCAGGTTGTATTTCAGTCCATCTACAAGCAAAACATTATCAATCATAAAGTTCTTTGAATCACCAATTATACCTGTGCCTACCACCTTCCTGGTGGTGTTATCTCCAAGTGTAACCTTGCCTCCAGCTCTGGCCTCCAGCGAAATGAACTGATTTGCATCTCCAGTCATATGTCTAGAACATCTGCTGTCCAGGTACCACATGCTCTCACGAGGTCTTGTGTGAGAGCACACCTACAAAATTATCAAATGTCAGTCTTAGGAACCCAAACAGGTTTGGGTTCCTTCTTATGAAAAGAAGAATGCGATGCATGCGTGCTGTGCTGTGAAACAGGCAGTTTGGGTCTCCACACCCAATGTGTACTACGGTGAACAGTACAAGTGTGTGATATGTGCCCTAACATGCCACATGAAAAACATCTAACACCAGGAAAAGGATTAACTAAACATCGTGAGTGATAATGCCTCTTCCTAGTAGTGTATGAAACATGCTTTGATGAACTTGCAACAGAATTTTTAAAAGGTGGCGGTGCATAAAACTGTTCAAAGGTAGGCGGTGTTTTGTTCTTTTCAAAAGCACTGATCTTTACTTTCAAAAACTCATTTTCTTTCTTTAAACTTGCAATTTCAAATTTTAAGGTTCCCTTGCTACTTTCTACTTCACATGCCATTATATCTAACTCTTTAAAAGCTTTTTCTAAATCAACATGCGTGGTTTTCAAAGAATCATGCTCAGAAACTAAATCAGAATATTTTTTGTTCAATTCATCAAACTCATCAAGCAGAGACATGTGATTGGAATCAAGTGTGGAATAATCTTTAACTACAGAATCATGCTCTTTTTGTAAAGTCAAATAATCTAATTTCAAACTAGCATGGGTTTTCTTAAGCTTCCTATACGATGTATGAATCTTTTCAGAAACTTCAAATAACTGATCGTAAGTAAGCTCACATACCTCTTCCTGGTCCGACTGACCAGGGTGATCATCCGCCATCAGACACAAGTTTGTTTCCTCCTCTTCAGCTTCAGTCTCAGAAGAGTCGGATGCAGAGTCTGCCCAGAACGCCTTCTGAATCCGCTTCTTGTCCTTTCTGTACTTTGGTTTCTCCTCACCCTTCTCCTTACTTGGGTAAGCTTTAAGTGTTGGACAATCAGCCTTTATGTGTCCAGGCTTCCTGCATTCAAAATAAATCGATTCAGATGAACCCTTAAAGTTTTTATTGGACTTACCCTTGTTCCACTTCTGATAGTTCTTATGTTTCTTCCTTAGAAAGCTTTTAAATTGCCTTGTGATTAAGGCAACATCATCGCTATCAGACCCGGAAGAGCTAGCATCTGAATCCTTGGCCTTTAGTGCTACGGTCTTCTCTTTCTTGCGTTCTCCTGCATCAAGTTGCCTTTGGTTCACTCCTTGCTCGTAAGCAATGAGTGATCCAAGTAAGCTGTCAATAGAGTAAGTATTTAAATCTTTGGATTCAGTAATAGCAGTAATCTTAGCATCATAAGAAGCAGGCAAACATCTAAGAATCTTGTTCACTCTTTCGTAGTTGGTAAGTTCTCTACCTAAGGCATGCAAAGAGGTAACAATCTGAGTGAACCTTGTGTACATTTCTGAAATAGTCTCACTAGGTTTCATGCGAAAAAGTTCGTAATCATGTAACAAGATGTTTAACCTAGATTGTTTGACTTCAGTTGTACCTTCGTAAGTTATACATAACCTATCCCAGATTTCCTTTCCCGTTGTACAAGTAGAAACACGCATATAGTCTTCAGATTTCAAAGCACAAAAGAAACAGTTCAAACATTTTGCATTCAACTGTGCTAAATCACGATCATCAAACGTCCAATCAGCAAACGGCAATTCAGTTTTCACATTGTTAATCATTCGAAAAGGTGGTTCGTATCCGTCCTTAACTAACATCCACATGCGATAATCAATAGATTGCAGAAAAGTAGACATGCGTGTTTTCCAAAAATCAAAAGGAATATTGTCAAACAACGGTGGTCTGGTAATAGAATAACCTTCAGCAGTATTACGATTGTTACAGTTAGCCATTGGATCAAATTCAAAAGTTTTTAAACAGAAATTTTAAATCCCGCTCTGATACCACTTGAAAGTTCGAAAGGGATGTTAAGCCCTAGTGAACTAGTCCCGAGGCTAACCAAGAGGGGGGGTGAATTGGTTATTTAAAAATTTCACGATAACTATGAAAATCTTTTCGATACTTAGCAGCAGAAACAAGTAAACAATAACGAAAAGATCAACCAACGATATTCACCCAAGCAGTTTATATTGAAAAGTAAAATGCAAAACTGAATCAGAAAAGCAAACCAGATTTTGTAGTGGTTCGGTCAACTTGACCTACGTCCACTCCCCGGAGCCTCCCCTCCGGGTATTGCACTAAACGAAAGTGACTCTCCTTTTGCTCCCACAGCAAGGCGGAGAAGCCTGTACAAAACACCTCCTTTTCACCACACGGTGAGGCATAGAACCTGACCTCCTTTCGCTTCCTCCTGAAGCAGGCGGAGAACCTTCGAACTCCTTTTGCTTCCACCTGAAGCGGGCAGAGAACCCACGAACTCCTTTCGCTTCCTCCTGAAGCGGGCAGAGAACCCGGATCTTCTTGCGAACGATCCTCCCACGAAGAACACCAACTAGACGACAGACGACGAGCGGAGAAAACGACTCTGATCCGTGCTTGGAGCAACCTTAGTGAATCCCTCACTAACTCCCCCTCACAAGATCTCTTCTCTCTCTCCCAACTCTCTCTCTCTCTAGGATTTCTCAGGGAAGGAAGGCAGCAAAAGATTTTTCCAAATCTAGGAAAAAGTTCTTTTAAAGGAGGGCTTAAAATTTGCCCTAAATCTCAACTTGTCGGCCAAGATCATCTATGATGATCGGTAGATCATCCTGTACGATCAGTTCAAATTCAGCTGTTTCAGCCTGGACGATCTGGCTCTTCTGGACGATCAGTAGAAAAAGTTGTTCATATCGTCCCGTACGATCCTGCGATCGTCCGGGACGATTAGTTCAAATTGAAGGAAATCGTCCAGAAGACAGTTCGGGTCGTCCAGAGAAATCTGTGCTGGACGACCAAAAAATGACTTGATCGTCCTGGACGATAGGTTAATCGTCCGGTACGATTAGTTCAAAAAGGCCCCAAATCGTCCTGTACATAGTTCTGGACGTACAGCTGAAATGCACAAGACGATCACGATCGTCCGGGACGATCCTGCGATCGTCCTGGACGATGTGATCGTATCAATTAAACATTAATTGCTTTCCTTAATTACCAGACTAATTTAGGCATGATTGTAGTGAATCGTCCAGGACGATACACGTATCGTCCGGGACGATCAGACCAAAATACTTAAAATAAAACTTGCCTAACTTAATCTGGCGGCTGAGAATTTCTGATTTGGGCATATCGTCCCGTACGATCCGGAGATCGTCCAGGACGATCTGCTCAATCAGACCCTCTTAACTTAGTCGCCCTAATTAGGGTTTCTGTTTTAACTGGATCGTCCAGGATGATGTGGATATCGTCCAGGACGATCTGAACAAAATTGCAACAGAAACTCTAATTCACTCAATCTCTCCCCCTGAGTGTGTGTGTGCAAGGTTACTTAGCTAGGGAATTAGTTACATTACAATTGACTCAATAAAAAGAAAAATCATACATTTGACACACTTGGACCCGATCTTGAGTTGGCTTGAGTGGCTCGCGGTCTTTTGTGCCTGAAACAGATTAGCCAAGCAAAACACACTGGAAACATGTTTGTCATCATCAAAACCAGATTTGCAACAGTTTTATCCATTTCATATTTCTTCAAAATGTCCTTAATGTACTTTGATTGATTGATAAAAGTTCTATTATTCAATTTCCTTATACTAAACCCCAAAAAGTAAGATAATTCTCCTATCATACTCATCTCAAACTCATTACTTATTATTTTAAAAAAATCATCACATAACTTTTGATTAGAAGATCTAAATAGTATATCATCAAGATAGATCTGTACAATGAGTAAATCATCTCCTACTTTCCTCAGAAAAAGAGTGGTGTCTACGCTCCCCTTAACAAACTCTCTTTCTAGTAAGAATGTGCTAAGCCTCTCATACCAAGCTCTGGGTGCCTGTTTTAATCCATATAAGGCCTTTTTTAATTTGAAAACATGGTTTTGATATTGGGAACTCTCAAAACCTTGGGGTTACTCTACAAATACATCTTCCTTTATTACCCCATTTAAAAAGGTACTCTTAACATCCATCTAAAAAAGCTTAAATCCCTTATAACAGGGAAAGGCTAGTAGTACCCTATTGGCTTCCAATCTAGCTACAAAGGCAAAGGCCTCCTCAAAATCAATCCTTTATACTTGGTTGTACCCTTTAGCCTTCAATCTTGTCTAATTCCTAACCACAACACCAAAATCATTCATTTTATTCTTAAAGACCCAATTGGTTCCCACTACACTTTGATTTTTAGATCTTTCTACTAACTCCCAAACATTATTCCTCACAAATTGGTTAAGTTCTTCTTGCATAGCTAAGATCCAAAACTCATCAGAAAGAGCTTGATTAATGTTGGTGGGTTCAATCATTGAGATAAAGGCAGAGTGGTTTACTTCCTTCCTAAGTCCATGCCTAGTTCTAACACCTTCAAAAGGGTCTCCTAAGATCACTTCTTTAGGATGACTCGAAGAATATCTCCAATATCTAGGCAAAGTATTTTGAGGTTCTACCCTTTCCTCCAGATTTGCATTTTCAAATCCTTGGGTAATCACTCCTACCTTTTCTTCTTCCTCAACTCTAGACTCCTTAGGATCAGATTCATCAAACACCACATGAGTAGTCCCCTCCACCACCAATGTCCTCTTGTTAAACACCCTAAAGGATTTCCCCACAGTTGAATATCCTAAGAACACTCCTTCATCAGATTTTGGGTTAAATTTTCCTAAGGATGATTTCCTATTATTAAGAATAAAAACCTTACAGCTAAAGATATGGAGGTGGGACAGGTTTGGAGTTCAACCCTTAATTATCTCATAGGATGTCTTATTCAAATTGGATCTAACATTCACCCTATTCAACACATAACAGGCTGTGTTCACCACTTCTACCCAAAAGTATTTTGGAAGTGAATACTCAGCAAGCATGGCTCTAACGGATTCCACTAAGGTCCTGTTCTTCTGTTCAACCCCATTCTGCTGAGGGGTCCTAGGAGCTGAAAAGTTATGGCTAATCCCTTGCTCCTCATAGAAGATTCCAAATTTCATATTTTTAAACTCCCCACCATGATCACTATGAATAGCCAAAATCTCATAACCTAACTTCTTCTGAATCTAAGTGGAGAAAGATTTAAATTCATCAAATGACTCAGATTTATGTAACAGAAATCTAATCCAAGTGAACCTCGAGTAATCATCGACAATCACAAATCCATAAACTTTTCCCCCTAAGCTGACAATGCTAATGGGTCCAAAGAGATTCATGTGAAGGACTTCTAAAGGTCTAGATGTACTGATGTCCTTAATGGAGTGGAAAGAGGATTGGACTTGCTTCCCTAGTTGACAGGCATCACACAGGTGGTCCTTAGTGAACTTAAGCTTGTGAATACCTCTAACTAAGTCCTTTTGGGTAACTCTTCTAAGAGTTTTCATACTAGCATGACATAATCTCATGTGCCATAACCAAGACTCATCAGTAACAGTTTTTAAGAAAAATAATGCAGCACATTCAATATTATTTAAATCAAGCATGTAGATATTATTAATTCTCTTGCCCTGCAAAATAGTGTTATTATTTAAGTTTATAATGTAAGTATTTGCTAGGAACTTAATGCTGAACCCTTTGTCAAAGAGTTGATTGATGCTAAGGAGGTTATGTTTCAATCTATCTACAAGTAAAATATTTTCAATCAAAAGATTCTTGGAGTTTTTTATTATACCTGGACCCACCACTTTCTTGGTGGTGTTATCTCCAAGAGTGACTTTGCCTCTAGCCCTGGCCTCTAGCGAAATGAATTGATTTGCATCTCTAGTCATACGTCTTGAGCATCCATTGTTCATGTACAGCATGCTCTCATGAGGACTTGTGTGAGAGCACCCCTACAAAATCATCTAACGTCAGATTTAGAAATCCACACAGGTTTGGGTTCCTTCTTATGAAAAGAAGAATGCAATGCATATGTGCTATGCTATGAAACATGCAGTTTGGGACTCCACACCCAATGTGTACTACGATGAACACTACAGGTGTGAGAAATATATCCTAACATGCCACATGAGAAATAACTAATACCAGGAAAAGGATTAACTAACCTACGGGCGTGGTAGTGCCTCTTCCTAGGTTTGAATGATGCATATTTTGATGATTTTGAATGTGATCCTTCAAGTGATGGAGGTTTGTAAAATTGTGCAAATATAGGAGGTGTTTTATTATTCTCAAATGCACTAATTTTTACACTAAAAATTTCATTTTTCTTTTTGAGACTTGTAATTTTAAATTTCAAATAATGCTCACTACTATCTAAATCAAATGCATGAGTTTCTAATTTCCTAAATACAGCTTCTAATTCAACATGCGATGCTTTTAATGAATCATGCTCAATAATCCAATCAGAATGCTTTTTGTTTAATTCATGAAATTCATCAAGTAATGATATGTGATTGCTATCAAGTATATAATGATCTTTAAGTAAAACTTCACGCTCTTTTTGTAAATTTAAGAATTCCAATTTCAGATTCGTATGAGTTTTCTTAAGTTTTCTATATGATGAATGATTTTTCTCAGACACATCAAATAATTGATCGTAGGTCAGTTCACATACCTCTTCTTGATCAGACTGACCACAATATTCATCCGCCATCAAACGCAGGTTTATAGTCTCCTCTTCAGCTTCAATCTCAGAGGAATTGAATGTTGAATCTGCCCAGAAAGTCTTTCAAATATGCTTCTTGTCCTTCCTGAACTTGGGTTTATCCTCACCCTTCTCCTTACTTGGGTGAGCCTTAAGTGTAGGATAATCATCTTTTATATGTCCTGGCTTCCTACATTCAAAGTAAACTGTATCAGAAGAACCTTTAAAATTTTTGCTTGACTTACCTTTGTTCCACTTTTGATAGTTCTTGTATTTCTTTCTTAGAAAGCTTTTGAATTGCCTAGTAATTAAGGCAACATCATCGCTTTTAGACCCGGAAGTATCGGTATATATATCATTCGCCTTCAGTGCCACTATCTTCTCTTTCTTCTTGTCACCTACATCAAGCTATCTTTGGTTTACTTCTTGCTCGCAAGCAATTGGTGATCCAAGTAAGTTATTAATAGAATAATTATTCAAATCTTTTGATTCAGTGATAGCAGTTATCTTAGCATCATAGGAAGAAGGTAAACATCTCAAGATTTTGTTAACTTTCTCATAGTTAGTAAGCTCTCTTCCTAAGGCATGCAGGGAGGTAACAATTTAAGTGAACCTAGTATACATTTCAGATATGGACTCACTAGATTTCATGTGAAAGAGTTTGTAGTCATGAAACAGTATATTTAACCTAGACTATTTGACTTCAGATATATTTTCATAAGTAATGCACAATCTATCCCAAATTTCTTTACCAATTGTGCAAGTAGAGACACGCATGTAATCCTCAAATTTTAAAGCACAGAAGAAACAATTCAAGCATTTTGCATTTAGTTGTGCTAAATCTCGATCATTAAAGGTCCATTTGGCAAAATGAAGTTTCATTTTGATACCATTAACAAGTCTAAAAGGTACTTCATAATCATATTTAATAAGCATCCACATGTGATAATCAATAGATTATAAAAACGTGGACATGCGAGTTTTCCAAAAAATCAAAATGTATGTTATCAAACAAGGGTGGTCTAGTAATGAAATAATCTTCTGTAGTATTTCTATCACCAAAGTTAGCTATGGATCAAATTCAAAAGTTTTTCAAAACTTGATTTTATGAATCCCTCTCTGATACCACTTGAAAGTTTGTTAAGGATATTAAGCCCTTATGAACTAGCCTGAGGCTAACCTAGAGGGGGGGTGAATTGATAGTTTAAAAACTCTTGTGCAAAATAGAGATTTTGAAAAATCTTTTTGAATATTTTAAACCAAATGCAATAGCACAGATAAAACACAGATTTCACCCAAGCAGTTAATTACAGTAAAATAAAGTGCAAAAAATAATAAAAATGAACACACCAAATTTTATAGTGGTTCGGTCAACTTGACCTACGTTCACTCCCCGGAGCCTCCCCTCCGTGTATTGCACTAACACTAAGTGACTCTCCTTCTGCTCCTACAACAAGATGGAGAAGCCTTTATAAAACTCATTTCCACCAACCTGATGAGGCAGAGAACCCAGACTCCTTTCGCTTCCTCCTAAACTAAGCAGAGAACCTTACCTTCTTTTACTTTCTCCTGAAGCAGGCAGAGAACCTTGATCTTCTACAGATAATCCTTCCACGGAGACACCAAAGGACAAGAGACAATGATCGAAAAAGAAGACTTAGATCCTTACTTGGAGCAACCATTGTGATCACCTCATAAACTCCTCTTCACAAGATCCTCTCTCTCTCTCCCAAGCTCTCTCTCTCTCCTTCTTAAAGCTCTCACAGGAAAGGACAGCGGTAAAAGATCACAATGATAGAAGATAAGAGATCTTAAATACAAAGGCTCAAAAATTGTCCTAAATTTTAACTTGCCATCAAAGATCATCCAGGATGATCGATAGATCATCCTGTACAATCAGTACAAAATCACACATATTAGCCTGGACAATTTGGTTCCTCTGAATGATTAAAAGACAAATTTATTCAGATCATCAGGGATGATTCTGCGATCGTCTTGAACGATTAGTTCAAATCAGGAATATCATCTAGAAGATTATTCGGGACGTCTAGGAGAAAAGCCTGGACAATCAAAGGAAAATTACTTGATTGTCCAAGATTACATGTATATCGTTCTATACGATCAGTTCAAAATTGCCTAAAATCATCTTGCACACTGTTCGGGTCATACAGGTCAACCATGCCGGATAATTTCAAAATGACTTGATCGTTCGAGATGATATTAATATCATACCATACGATTAGTTCAAAAATAGGAATATCGTCCAGCACACTGTTCGGGTCGTCCAGGTGAAAAGCACTAGATGGTCAGGATTTATAATTAATTATCCAGGATGATCTTGCGATCGTCCAGGATGATATGATCGAATCAATCAAACCTTAATTACTTTCCTTAATCACCTGACTAACTTAGGCATGATCATAATGAATCATCCAGGATGATACACGTATCGTCTAGGATGATCAGACAAAAGATCTAAAAATAAAAACTTGCCTAACTTAGTCTTATGATAGAGATTTTTTTATTTGAGCAAATCATTCTGTATGATGGGTGTATCGTCCAGGATGATCTGCTTAATCAGACCGACTTAACATCATTGCCCTAATTAAGACTTTTTTTTCAATGGATCGTTTAAGATGATATGAATATCGTTCAGGACGATTTGAACAAAAAATGAACAGAAACTCTAACTCACTAAGACTCTCCCCCTGAGTGTGTGTATGCAAGGTTACTTAGCTTGGGGATCCATTATATTACACTTGACTCGAGAAAGGTAAAAAAATTATATTGAACCTGAACCACATACAGACTGACTTGATTTTGAGCTGGCTTGGATTGCACTTGATCTAGCGGACCTGAAAGGTTAGGCAATCAAATAGAAATAGAAATATTTGTTATCATCAAAAACATAATTCTTGAATCCAAATTTGAAACTATTATGTTATACAGACATGAAGACCCTTATGAATATTACCTAGAAAGACTTTATTAGAGGCATACTCAAGTTAGATTTCATTAAGGACCACCTATGTGATGCCTACCAACTAGGAAAAAAAATTAAGTCTTCATTTTATTTAATCAAGGACATCATTACCTCTAGGCCACTAGAAATTTTTATATAGATATGTTTGGACTTATTAGCACAGCAAGACTAGGAGAGAAATCATATGGATTTATGATTATTGATGATTATTCTAGATATACCTAGGTTAGATTCTTAGTATAAAAGATAAAATCATTGGAAGAATTCAAAACTTTCTCCACCTGGATAAAGAGGAAGTTAGGATGTGAGATATCGACCATTCATACCGATCATGGTGGAGAGTTTAAAAATGATAAGTTTGAATGTCAGGATATGGGGATAGATTATAAATTTTTTGCCCCTAGGACCGGAATAGCTGAAAGGAAAAAAAAGAACTTTAGTAGAAGCTGTTAGGGCCATGTTAGATCAATATTCTCTCCCTAGATACTCTTTGGAAGAAGTATTCAATATTACTTATTCTGTATTAAACAGGATAAATGCTAGATCCAAGTTAAATAAGACACCCTATGAGCTCTTTAAGGGTAGGACACCCAATCATTCTCACATGCATGTCTTTAGTTGTAGATGTTTTGTCCTGATTAATAAAAAACACCTCTAGAAAAGTTTAATCTAAAATTTGATGAGAGAGTCTTCTTAGGATATTTAATTGTAGCTAAAGACTATAAGATTTTTAATAAGAGGACCTTAATAGCAGAAGAATCAACCCATATCATGTTTGATGAATCAGATAAATCCTCTAAACTTAGGTTAGAATAAGAAGATGTAGTATAGGTCATCTAAGGTATAGAATCCATTGACCTAGGAGATAGAGTAGAACCTTAAGAGCCTTTGCCTAGAGAATTGAGATACTCATCTAGTCACCCTAGAGAACTTACCCTTAGAGATCCATATAAAGGTGTTAAAATTGGGCATGAACTTAGAAAGAAGGCTTGTCATTCTACATTTATTTCCATGGTAAAACCCACTAATATAGATTAAGCCCTAACTGATGAATTTTTTATCCTAACAATATAAGAACTAAATTAATTTATTAGGAATGATGTATAGGAACTGGTTAGAAGACCTAAGGATAAGAGTGTTGTAGGAACTAAGTGGGTCTTTAAGAATAAAATGAATAACTCTGGAATAGTGATCATGAATAATGCTAGATAAGTAGCTAAGGGGTATAATTAGATTGAAAGGATTGATTTTGAGAAAAAACTTTTGCCCTATCGCTAGATTAGAAGCTATTAGAGTGCTACTAGCCTTTGCTTGCTTTAAAGGATTCAAGCTGTATCAGATTGACGTTAAGAGTGCCTTCCTAAATGGGGTGATTAAAGAAGATGTGTATATTGAGAAATCTCCAGGTTTTGATAATTCTCAATTTCATAATCATCTATTTAAATTAAAGAAGGAATTATATGTATTAAAGCAAGCACCTAGAGATTAGTATGAGAGGCTGAGCATATTCCTCTTAAATAGAGCTTTTGTTAAAGGTAGTATAAAAACCATCCTATTCCTTAAGAAAGTAGGAAAAGATCTACTCACTGTTCAGATTTATATTGATGACATACTGTTTGGATACACAAATAAAAATCTATTTGATGAATTTTAAAAGATAATGAGTGAAGAGTTTAAGATGAGCATGATGGGAGAGCTTACCTATTTCCTTAGATTTAGTATAAAGCAAAAGAATGATGGAACCTTCCTAAGCTAATCAAAATATATTAAAGATATCCTTAAGAAATATGAGAAGGGTAATGCTAAGGCAATAAATACTCCCATGAGCTCTACTATTCAGTTAAATAAGGATTCCAATGGAAAATCAATTTATTAAAAGAAATATAGAGGGATAATTGGACCACTCCTTTACTTAACTGCCAGTAGACCTGATATAAGGTTTAATATATATCTTTATACTAGGTTTCAAGCTAATTCCAAAGAATCTCATATGACTGTCGTAAAGAGAATCCATATATACCTATTAGGCACCCAAAACCTAGGTATGAGGTACTCTAGACATAGCTCATCCTTTGATATCATAAGATATTTAGACTCTAACTTTATAGGATGTAGGGTATATATGAAAAGCACTTCAAGAACCTATCAGTTCATAGGCCAATCATTAGTTTCCTGGTCAAGTAGAAAGTAGAATTAAGTAGCCTTATCCATTACTGTTGTGAAATATATAGCCGTAGGAAGTTGTGTTACTCAAGTCTTATAACTGAAGCAACAAATCTAAGATCTTGGACTACCTGTAGGCACCACTCCTATTATGTGTGACAACACTAGTGCCATTTATATTTCTAAAAATCCAATTCAACACTTTTGAACTAAGCATATAGATATTAGGCATCATTTTATTAGAGATTATGTTGCCAAGGGAGATATAGAACTGCATCATATAGCTATTGGAGATCAACCAGCAGATTTCTTTACAAAACCCCTTGCATTTGAAGCACCTTGAGGACTAGACTAGGTGTTATAGACATTCATGCTTTAAATAGGATGAATTGAAAATTGAAATCTTCACATTTTTATGCTTTTATGCAATTTATTTTGTGATTTTTTGTATTTTGTTATTTATGTTTTTAATCTATTTTTTGTGTAATTTTCTCCTTTTTTATGAAATTTTCCTGATCGTCACACTCAAACTCAAAATTTTCCACATCGTACTATACAATATCGCTTCGTATTGTACAATATTCATAAAATCTCACATCATTTCCCATTGATCAGTTATTGGTGATCATACTATACAAACACCTACTTCATACTTATGATACATATGGCACACATTGTTGGATGAATTGATTTTGGCTAGTATGATATTAAATATTGTAATATACTATATGAATACCTATTTGTATTATACAATATGACAAATTAATGATCATCCAGGCTGACGCATCAGGACGAACGTCTTCACACTGATCATCTAGTATGATTCTAATTGTACTGTATGATAAGACCACCTTTTTGATTGATCGGATTGGAAAAATTGAATGACCTATATCATACTGTACAATCCCATATCGTACTGTACGATATGGTCGATTTCTATTTAAAGGGAGGAAATACAAGATTTTTCTTTACTAAAATCCTTTCATTCCTTCTTCCTTCCTTCACAAGCTTCTAATCCTTACAATGGATGATGGAAAGATTCAAGAGCTATCATAGGAAGTTCTTCGTGATGCCCTGTTGATCCCTTCCTCCCAGAAGAAGCTGATGAAAATGCTTATCATCGTTATAAGGCTTCCGGGATTACCCATTCAAAAATCTTAAATTAAGAAGTCCTAAACTTCTAGGTATTGAACCTATTCGCTTGTACCACCATGTAAATCATTCTTACTCTTGCATTCCCTTTAAATTTTGAGCTCCTTTTCAAAAAATTTCTTAGCCTTCGAGTCAATAGTGAGGGCACTGCCCTTTAATCCTATGTCAATAGAAGGCCTGTATAGATAACCTATCAAGACTTCGACAAAAACACGCACCTTTCAACCACAGGTGAAAAAGTCCACTCCTTAGCCTCTCTCATAGAATATGACTGAATCCCTGTTAACACCACCCTTAGGGAGTCATCCGTAAATTACCACCTTGCTTATGTCAATAATTTAATTCAAGATGCCCGAATAATTCAACTTATCCTTCATAATTCAGTAATTCCAAAAGCTAGGGATTAGATCAATGTCACACCCCTTCTATCCCTCACTACCTATTTTATAATGAATGAAATTAATTTTAATATAGCTAATCTAATTATCTGATACCTTGAAAATCTTACCTGCATTCAAAATCCTAGAAATAAAAGAAAGCCAAATCTTGCCTTAGGTCACATCATTACCTTTATCCTTGAATCCAAATACAATCTTCAATTTCCTCCACCACCAGACCATCTTCTAATTTTCTATTCAAATAGTTCCTTCCACATCCTTCATAGCACTCATCACCGAAATGTTCACTATATTGACCCCAAGCTAGAGGAGGCAGAGGGAGGACCATCACCAGCACTAGCTCCAGCATCAGCACCTGTACACTAACCTTCTCAGTACGAGATACTACTTCAGATATTTGATTAGTGGGAGACTCAATTTGACACTTACATTTCAGATCAACACTAATAGCATAAGTCTGATATGGTGTGGTTTGGAGAGCAGTTTGCCTCCATTCATTGATATTTTCAACAACAACCACCACCACCACCACTCGATTAGGGACCTTTGTATTTTAGTTTATCTATTTTTAGTGTTTATCTTTGTTATTTTTTATTGTGATGTGTTTATTTTTATTTTTTGTTATTATGCTTAGTCATTCCTCCTTTTTGGTGATATCAAAAGAGAGAGTAGATTGTTGTTGGTAGATTGTAATCTACTTTGTTTTACTAAGTCCACTATTTTGTTTTTATTTCCTATTCATGTTTTTATGTTCTTTTAATTATTTCTTAAAATTATATATATAAACTCTCCCTATTTTCAAAAACTCAACTAGTAAGGGGGAGCTTGGGACATAGCAAAAATAAATTTGAAATTATTATCAATAATATTTATCATCATTAAAAAGGAGAAGATTATTGCAAATCTGGACCCAAGTCTTGTGATTTTGATGATAACAAATATTATTGGATTCTCTACTATGCTATCTCCTGTTACTATTATTATAACATTTTATTTTTTGTGCACTTACATTTCAGGTCCACCATACATCGTGCAAATTGGTTAGCTCAAGATTGGTTAGAATAGGGTTAAGTGTCTTGAAGAGTCTATATTTCTATTTTTATTTATTTCTATATTTCTTAAGTCAAGTCATGTATTTGGTGGATGCTAAACTTGGTGATTGTGCATGTACACACTCAGAGGAGTGAGATAGAGAGAAAATTAGAAGTGTAATTTTCTAAACTAATTATACTATAAAATGTATATCGTACTGGATGATCTGCTATTCAGATAATCATTAAAATGGTAAATTGTGTAATTAAAGCTAGTTGAACTAATTTACTGGATGATCTCCATCCTACAGAACGATCAATTAAAATCAAGATCTCAACCTCCAATCATAACTTAGTAATATTTTAAAATTTAAAATTTGTACTAATCATACCGTATGATAGATATCATATTATATGATATAATTAAATCTTATCTAAATTAATCCTATAATTAGGAAATAATTTTGGGTTAATTAATCTAGTCAAATCTTATAGGACAATGCTCAAATCATACTGGATGATCAACTTAATTTTGGGTTAATTAATCCAGCCCAATCGTACTGTATGACCTGATCTTTACATGGGATGATATTTAATCATCACTAATCATACAGGATAATAATCCAAGTCATTTGAACCAATCATACTGGACAATGCTCAAATCATACTGGATGATCAACTTAATTTCTTGAAAGGATTGTACAGTGCCTTACTCTTCATACAATACTAACATGTCTATTTGAACTAATCATACTATATAACATTCGATCATATTATATGACCAATGTTCACAAAATTAAAGTTTAGGGATTTTTTTGAAGCCTTATATTTAAGTTCTCTTATTAGTCTTATTTTAAGTCTTTGGTTATTTGAGTTTCTGGAGAGAGAGCTTGGAGAAGAGATCTTGGAGAGCTTTGGGAAGGAAAAAGGGGAAGTTGTGTGTGAGGGAGAAGGAGTGTGAGGGGTTTCACACGATTGCTCCGAGTAAGCTTCAGCCTTATTTCCTCCAAGTGTCTTGCTGGGTTTTGGGTGGCTATGGGAAGAAGATCATTAGTCCGAAGATCGTTGAGGTTCTCTACCTTCACTTAGAGGGGAAAAAGGAGTTGAGGTTCTCTACCTTCACTTGGAGGGTAAAAAAGGAGTCGAGGTTCTTTGCCTTCACCAAGAGGGTGAAAAAGGCGTCGAGGTTCTTTACCTTCACCTGGAGGGTAAAAAAGGAGTCCAAGTTCTCTGCCTTTACCAAGAGGGTGAAAAAGAGGTTGAGGTTCTCTGCCATCACTAGGATAATGAAAAAGAGGTCTAGGTTCTCTATCACACCAAGTTGGTGAAAAGATTGTAAGGGCTTATCCACCTAGCATTGGGGGCTAAAGGAGAGATACTAAAGATTTATTGTAATACTCAAAGAGGAAGACTTCGGGGAGTGGACGTAGGTTATTATTTGACTAAATTAGTATAAAATTCTCATATGCTGATTTTGTTTTTTTTACTTTTATGCATATTACTTTCTCTACATTTATTTTTATGATAATTGCTCATTGAAAATCTATGATTGATACATCATTGTGTTGATTAGACTATCATCACAATTATTATAACCTTTGATTAGTTTCTTAGCTTTCACATCAGGTGAAAGTATTACTTATTTTTTAATTATAGAAAAATCCAAAAATATAAGTTTTGTGTTTTAAAGTTAGCAGTTGGTTTTTAAAACTACCAATTCACCCCCACTCTTAGTGTGCCGAGGGATAGTTCACTTAGGCTTAACATCCTACATCAAACTTTCAAAGTAAAGACTCTTGGAGGAAGAAGGTGAATGTTCATGGAGCAACCATGTGTAGAATTCGTCTCACACACTTCCCTAATCTCACAAGGCTCTTCTCTTTCAAAATTTTACCTCTCACTTTCCTAAGAAAAAAGCCCTCTCTTCAAACCCTAATTACAGAAAAGCTCTCTCAGTAAAACTGGCCAAATACTCTTTTAAATGAATTTAGAGACATTCCAATACAAGGCTTAAAAAAACTCTAACTTTCAATTCAACCATCTTTATTCATAAAGTGCAATCAATGATTATATAGTACAACTAGTTCAAAAATCTCTGTCTATTTTGTATGATGAAAGAACTCCAGTATGATCTGTTCAAGAATCTTAAACTAATAGTACCATACAAAATATTAATCATACATAATGATTAGTACAATTACTTAAGTTCATCTAGGATAATCTTTGGGATGATAAAAAATCATCTCTATTAATCGTCCAGTATAATTATGATCATACTATATGAATAGTTCAATTCAATCAAGGTTCATCAAGGATGATCCCTGGGATGATAAAAAATCATTTCTATCCATCATCCAATTTGATTAAGATTGTATACATGATCGAATTCATTAATTAATCCTTGATTTATTTGCCTAAGTATAGGGATTATTTTAGGCATGATTTTAAATCTCGTATAGTACAAATGTGTTTGTATAATATGATTAGTTCAAAAATTAAGATTTAAAATACTTGCCTAAATTTGATTGGCGACTAGGGGTTCAGATTTAAACTAATCACCCTATATGATTTAGTTTATACAATACCATTAGTTTAACTTTTAAACTCTTAATTACCCATTTTAATTAATTTTCTGATCAATTGATCATATTGTATGGCCGAGATCGTACGGTATGAACTTCAAAAAATTTAAACTTCTAAGCTTCACTCCCTTGTGTGTGTGTTTGTGTGTGTGTCTACGGTTACTAAGCTAACTATTTACAAGTTTTGTTGCAAAGCAATTTGTGATATTATTTTCTTGGGGAAAATTTATGTATTGGCTTTTAGATTTATTTTAGTTTTGTAACCAAACTCGCCATCATGAATGATATGTCACCTTAGATTGTGAAGATATCATTCTCTAAAAGGTTCAAATTATAAAACTTCAAACCTTATCTTGACTTTCATAATTAAATTTAGGAGAGAATTACATATGATATTGAAGAGCCAAGATGATATTCAATCCTATATTTAGCTATGATAGTTAAAATGCTCTATCATCAATTATTATAATTGGATCATTATATTGAACTACATATGACCCCAAGGGTGTCAAAATGTCATTTGAATACACATTTAACTATAATAATCTATATATGTTCATTTGCCATTCAACTCATATTTGGATGCTCCAATAAGAAATGATGTATATATTTTTTTGTAAGTTTAAAGGCACCATTTATTATAGGATATCCTAAAGATGACAATGATTATCATTCTTAATTTTGATTTTCCAAAAGCAAAAGATTTTTTTTTATTTATACGGGGTCTTAAATCTCTTATAAAGGCAAGCTTTCATAGTTAATTACATCATAGGAAGTTTAGGCTTCCTCTTAATTAAAATAATGGTAAAAAAATCATTTTGAATTTTCAAGGAGTGATACTAAAGGAGTGAGGTTGAATTTTAATAGGGATTAGAGCAAATTTGAACAGTTATTTTTTAGGCTATTGGAGAAGGAGGAGGCATTTTGGGATTCTAAAATAATTCAGAAATACCTCAATCTTTCCTATGTGTTGGGCTTTACATCTTGGTTTAGAGAAAATTTTAGTTTGAGTTATCATTTTATTAGAATGTTAGGATTAGATTTTTGATGTTGGGGACTTATGATTTTGGGTCCGCCCTGGATCCTAAGTCTAAGTTGGGCACTAAACAATAATGACCTGAACCTAACTAATTACATATTAATATGGGCTTACCTCATCCTAGATTGGAGAGCCAGCTAACCACCTAGGTGCTTTAAAATCATGTATCTAGTCTTTATGAAAGATGGGTAAGGTTGTTATTTATGTTTTGAGGAATTGGTGTCGATGTCTATAGAAGGTCCAAATTAGCCCGTTTACTTAAGTGGGATAATTATGCTCGAATGTAATTAAAATTTTATTAATTTATTTGGTTTCTAATGTAATATATATTGATTGATCTTATATGCATATATGATATGAAGCAGTTTAAAATTTTGTCTTAAAAAATCCTAGAAATTGCATAACATTTCCCAGACAGAGCTTCACCCTAATAGGCCAAGTGGTCTGCCACAACCCATAGGTAGGGAGGTGCCTAATAAGGATGATAAGGTAAATATGTATGTGTGGGACCCTCGACGTGCCCGAGCTTACTTCTTAAATTCACATATCTTTCTATATTAGCCTAATTCTTTTATTGAGATGTGAGTACAAAAATTTTGTCCTTAGAGAACCTAATTATATCCAAGCTAAAACAATATTGGTATATAGAGTAAGAAATCGATAAAGATTTATAAAACTCCTAAAGCATGAAAGTAAATAATCAATCATAGAAGATCATCAAAATATATCAAATGAATGTAAGAAAGGCCATGTGGGAAGTACCACTTAATTACAACCCAAGGTTTGTAGAAATTAAAAGTGGTCGGGTACCGCTCACAACAAACCCAAATTCTAAATCTATTAAGGAAACAAGTTTCTACAATGGGATATTTTCTTCTTTCTGGCCATCATTTCTTTATCTTCTTCCCTTCTTTGAGCTCCTCGAATATGCCAGATCTGGATACCTATATGAAAAGAACTCCTCCCCAAAGTGGTGTTTCTTTTCTCTTTAGATTTCAAGTCATCCAAATTTGAATATCCAAATGAAAGAAACTCTCCCCTAAGGGATATTTCCTTCCTCTTTGGAATTCAATTTGGATATTTAAATATCCTATTTCAGTTAAACTTTCACAACACTGAATTTTAAATTACCTATATAAAATGAAAAAGATTCTAATACAACCTGCATGGTTATCCTAGGCAGTTTATATATATAAAACATTAATATCTCAAGTATTTATATAATCAAATTGCTCTCATTTGAGCATAAAACATACTTGGCCATGCCCTTTTAATTTTATGTGGACACTCCATTGAATCCGTTCATGGCATTATCACAATATGCATAAGAACCAATGTCTCCTTAGGACACGTAACCCTACAACTCGAGGTAGTCCATCCTAAAAACTCCATCAATGGAGTGTTTATTGTATATTTTAGGGTTGGTTATATGATTATATTGATTGGATTGATGTTTTGTTGGAATTTTAGTCATTTGATTAATTTCTTGGGTTTTATAAATTATTTTAATTTATTAAATGAGGGGTCCAAGTTTTAACTTTTAGATTTAGATTGAGTTCTATAGTTTTATTATTTTTATAAATACTAGACCTTAAGATAATTAAAATGATACTAAGTTTACTTAATTTAAAGTTTTCTACAATTAGTTATGAATTTTAGAAGTTTGGATATTTATTTGAATTATTTAATTCTTAATTATAGAGGTTTTATTATTTTTGCACCAAACTTACTCTAAACTCCTTAAAATATCTCGCAAAGGTCAGGGATGACTTGTAGGAGTGTTTTCAAGAGTTTGTAATTTCTTTGGTATTTTAAATAATTTTTAATTATTTATTTTAATAAACTATTAAATTTCTCTAATTATCAAATTAAGGCCAAATTTAAAGTTTAGTGTTGGGGCTTTTAATTTTTCTAGATTTTTATTTAATTATGAACAATTTGAGCTATTATTTATATTTTTTAAATTTAATTTTGATTTATTACTTTTTTAAATTTTAGGTCCCCTAAAAGGGTTGATTTTGGTTTTGATTAATTTTTTGACCTAATGAAGTCCAAATTTAGTGAAAATAAAACTTAAAGTTTATAATGTCATTAAGTTCACTATTCCAGAGTTTCACCTCTATTGGATGCATATAGAATTCTTAGAAAATTTTTAAGTACTCTAGACATAGAACATAATTATTTTTTCTAGGTGTCACTAGTGTTCTCATAGGTTTGAAATCAGGTGTATCTTACACTAAATTACACATACTACAACAAAAAGCAAGCCTAATTGTAAGTGGTGTGTGAGTTATGAATTTTCAAAGTTTTGGATCAAAATATGACCCAAAACTTTAAAAAATTAATTCACTAGAAACAACCATTAACCAGAGCTAAAATTTTTATGGCATGTGGGTAACACACCCAAATTTATCCAGTATAAATTTGAGCATAATCAGATCACTAGATTGAGAGTAATCAAAGAAATTTATTTTTTATTCAAAGCTTAATAACTCTTTATACAGTAATCAAAATCTATCAAAGCAAATTTTAAAATAAACTTGGGCTCGAGACAGTTCCAATGAGCCCAAGAAAATTAATTTTGGACAAGCAATGGATTTTTTGTGAATTTTTAAAGTTCAGAGCATTTTTTGGAATTCACACCCAATCATTGGCAATCATTATACTGTATGATCCAGATCATCTAGTATGATCTAGATCATACAGTATAATTTTTGGGCAAACAATATGATCTGCATACAGTTTTCAAGGATCGTACGTGATGATCTACCCGTCGGAACGATCGTACATTATGATCAACACAGGTGGAGGAGAAAATTTTAAAAAATATGTGGAAGAGAAGCTCTAACTTTTTGTGTACTCAAAGAAATGACATGAAATTTGAAACATAAGCTCATGACACTTCAATCTTCTAATGCTTAGAGTTTGGAGGCTCCGGGCATTATAAATTTTGAGAAGTTTCAAATTAAAGTCCTAGTTAAATGTTGAGATTTCTCATCAATTAATGGATGGATTTTGATGATCTTGGTCTTATTTTGCTCCTGGTGATGTCCTCTCCAACTTTACAGAAGACTCCCCAAGCTGGTTGTGGTTGGATTAAAAGTTGTTCTCCAAACACCACTTTCTCTCTCTTTCTCCCTCTCTCTTCACTAAAATGGAGTTTTGAAGGTGGGAAATGGTTGTGTAGAGTAGAGGAGTTGCTAGAGAGACTAAGGAGTTCTCATAGTTGGGGGCTGCTGAGAGAATGTGGAGAATCGAATAAGCTCTAGGTTTAGGTTTTCCGTCCCATAAGACCTTGCTTTTGGAATGGGGGGCGTGTATTTACTTGGGCTCTCCCTTAGATGATTTCCACCTGTCTAAAGCTATTAGAAGCCAGGGATAAGATCAAGAACTTGAGTGAGACTCATTTTGGCTCATGAGAAGGAGGTGACCACACCCTTTTTCGCTATTTGGCTAAACCAAGGCCTTGGCTTGGTTTAGGGGCTGGTTTAGGGTGGATTTAGGCTGATTTATAGCAAATTGGAGCAACATTTGGTGGAGAGAAAGTTTTTCCTTGGTGGCTTGACCACTTCAACTTATTTGGAAGCTTGTTTGATAATTTGATTGGTCAAAGCAATCAATGGGGCTGAGGTGGCATCCAAGGAAGTATATTTGGCTATTTGGGTGAGTGGTCAGGTGTTTTGAGCCATGGCATTAGACTTTGATCAAAGGCATGGGAATGTGATAAGTATAAATAATATTATATTTTATGTGTTAATTTGTCAGTAAAAATATGTTATTTTAATTATGTGTATAGAAAATTACAGGAATAAAGTAAAATTTTAAAGTATGGTATAACATTGCGGCATCAGACACAATACCATCGTGGCACCATCATTAACATCGTTAGAGCACCCAAATATGAACATGGCAGTGCCCAGTCTCTATCTTCTAGCACCATAGCGTAGGAGGAGCCAACACCGCAATGCCCATCCAACTATCCCAGTGCCACATTGTCTAAGGAGTTAGTGTCGCAACCCCAAATTCCAATATCGATAAGTCAAGGGAGTGCCACGTGGACATCGCAGTGCTCAAACCATCAACAACATCGAGGCATTACAATTGTGAATGTTCAGGCCATGATCTTCCAGTGAAGTGAAACTTCGATTTGTTAAACAAAGGGTCCACATCAACAAGCGCCGCAGTAGAGGAATCCTTAAGCGCCGCAGTGGATTTCAGAGTTCATTCACTTATTAGTTTGAGAGTTCATTCAATTATTAGTCTATCTGTAATGTTAGTTTGAGAGTTCATTCACTTATTCAATTTCAGTCTTTATAAATTTTCTTTGATTTTTCCTTATGAGTGACAACTATGGGAATTTAGAGAAGTATTAAATACATTTCATCAATTCAAAATAAATTAGGAGCGCATAATGATCTTATTTACAATTATAAATTATTGACAATAAATTAAATAAAAATTAATAAATAACAATTACATAGTCTAAATTAAATTTAAATTATAAATTAAATTTAAAATTTCAATGAAATAATCATTTTAAATTTGAATTACGTTATCTAATAATTTTATAGAATTTAACATAATTTAACATTCAACTTGGAAAAGTAAATTTTACCGGAATTTACTAAGGGGTTATTTGGTTTGAAATAAAAAGAGTGTAAAGTATTCCGAATGCACATGTTTAGAGAATATTGATGTTTGGTTTGAAGTAAATTAAATATAGTGTAAAATTTTAATATATTTGAAATTCATCTTAGTTTGTTTTTAATATATTTAGAATTCCTAATTTTTTGATAATTTTTAAATACACTAGAACTTCATTGCTTGCCATCGACTGCCGCCACCTCCTCCAACATCATCTGCTGACATCAATCATATTTTATATTACATTCATTTTATCTCTAACTAAATAAAAAATATAATTCCTCACATTTATTTTAAATTCACCCAAATAATTTTAAAATATTTTAAGTATACAGTATTGCTTTTATATTCATTTATTTTAAAAATGAATCCCTTATTTAGCAAATTACACATTTCACTAAATTCTGCTAAAGTTTGCCAAGCAGCTACTCCGATTTCGTGGCCAAACCCTAAAATCCTAACCCGTTGTGCAACTCCCGACCGTATGACGCTGTGCTACCAGAATTCTCTGCACCATTGTTGGTCGCTGGATTGAAGTGAAGCTGGAGAAGCTGGAGCGACTAATAATCCTTAGCGATCATAGCCATGGCGTTCCTTCTCAGGAGAACACTCTTGGCGAAATGCATTCCATTCCTTCGTTATCCTCGCTATATCTGCAATCATTCGCAACTGACCCATGCGCTTACCTGCGAACCTGATACCGGTGCGCCTCTATTTAGTTCAAAAGGAGGTATTGTTTTTACTGGCTTTGATCAATTTTGGGCGATTCGAAGAGGCTTTGCCAAAGGAAGAAAATTGAGTAATACTTCTCGTCTTTCACCTTCGCCCAACATCAATGTTCTTCTTTTCCTCTGCTTCTTTATTAGATTAAAGTATTTATTATCACTCCCATGCTGGTTGATCTGTTTGCTTGAAATTAATTTCATCGTACCAGTAAGAGCATCTACGATGACCACACAGCTTGAATTTTACCTACATATTTAGTAATATTTTATTTCATTTTAAAGGGCTTGAAAACTAATTTCAGCACTAATTCAATCAATACATTTTATGATCTAAATAAAAATGTGAGCACTCTTTTTTTATTTTTTACTTTATCACCAGCCTTAAATTTTAACAAACTGAATTACTTGGTTCCATAAAAATTTCAAAATTTATGGTAAGCACCAAGAAATTTCTTAAAGCCAAAAGCATCCAATATATCAAATGAGAGTTCTAGAAATAATTGAAGGTTTGCTTCTCTCAAGTCACATTCAAGCTCCTAAGTCTTGAAGCTTATTATCTATTGAAGTCATTGCCAAATAACCACAGCCTAACAAATTTATAAGGAAGTGATACTGAGCAAGCACATAATCAAAATTTAATTCTTAACCTTTAAAGTTTAAATGAATGCGTACCTTGTTTGTGAAGCCCCTTATCAATGCTGGGTCTGGGGAGGAAATGATCTACTCAACATTATCTCTGCATTACACAAAGGTTGTATGAGGGAAAAATATCATGGCGTTGACAACTGTTAATATGACTATGAAGGCAAAACAATGTTCGAAGAATGAAGTTGAATTAGTAATATAAAGTACGAGGTAAGATTTACTTGTACTTTGTGCAGCATGTAAATGTCATAGTCCTTTTTACAATTTAAATTGTATCTGCTTGCAAAATATAAGTAAAAATTATTCTTAAGAAAATAAGATTCAATAAAGATTAAAGAGCAAGACTAGTCAATGCCCTTTCATTAGATCATCATATCATAAAAAGATCTCACAAATGTATTACGAATATTAGATTAGGAATTGCATTGAAAGGATTTATAAATGGAAATAAAATGATTTGACAGTAAAAGGTTTCATGTATTGATTCTAGAGATGACAATAAATCATGAAAAAAATAAAAAAAATCTCTTAGGGATTAGAAAACAATGTGCATTCTTCAATATTGAAAGCAAATTTTAAATTGTTGTTATAAATTAAAATCTAAATTAGCCGTAGCTCAATGGATCGGGGCAATTTTTTCACAGGCCTCAAGCATTTGTAGTCCCTTATTATGGTTCAACGTTCATGAATAATTTTTTCCTTCCATAGCATGGAATGAACCCTATCAAATAAAAGCTTCGTATGTACCCACCATCATTGATGAAATAAATAAACAGAGATTCATGATGCCTTGAGTTCTTATTTGCAAGGGGAAGTGTTATTAAGGAATTCCTGTTGAAATTTCTGGTTTGTTTTTAACTAAGGAGTGAAAAACTCAAGTTTCTAATCTCAAGGCTCAAATTATCTATAGTTATGAATCTTTATGTATAAAAGATGTACCCAATTCATGAGGCATTTTATCATGCATTGTCTAGGTGTTGATGCATATTGCCTTAATTCTTGTACAACAACAACAACAACAACATCAAGCCTTTATCCCACTACATGGAGTCGGCTACATGAATCCTTTTTCTCCATTGTGTCCTGTTAAAAGTCAAATTCTTGTTTAAATCTAATAAAGAAAGATCATTTCTAATATTATCTAACCAAGTCTTTTTAGGTCTACCTCTACCTTTTTTAACATAAGTCAAATCTAAGACCTCTACTTTCCTAACCGGGTCATCGGGAGGCCGCTGTTTTATGTGACCAAACCATCTAAGGCGACTCTCTGTAATCTTATCTTCCACTGGAGCTACTCCAATCTTTTCACGAATATGCTCATTTCGTATCCTATCTCTAAGGGTAAAGCCACTCATCCACCTGAGCATCCTCATCTCTGCAACACTTAACTTAGAATTATGCTTCTCTTTTAATGGCCAACGTTCGGCACCATAACGCATTGCAGGTCTCACCATCATCTTATAGAATTTTCCCTTAAGTTTGAGGGGTGCTTTTCTATCACACAATAAGCTCGATGCATTCCTCCACTTCAACCATCCAACTTGGATTTTGCTGATAATATCCCCATCTATTTCACAATCACTCTGAACAATAGATTCAATATATCTAAAATGTGTACTCTTATTAATGACTTGATTGCTCAAAGTCACAATCCCCTCACTAGGTCTATTATTACTAAAATTACACTCCATATATTCCGTTTTAGATCTACTCAAGCGAAAACCTTTAGACTCTAAGGTTGACCTCCACAATTCTAGTTTAACTTCAACTCCCTCTCTAGTCTTATCAACAAGAAGAATATCATCAGCAAAAAGCATACACCAAGGTACATCTTCTTGCAAATGTCTAGTGAGAACATCCATGACTAAAGCAAAAAGATATGGGTTTAAGGCTGATCCTTGATGTAATCCAACCGAAATAGGGAAATACTTGGTCAAACCACCTTGTGTTTGAACACAAGTAATAGCTCCTGCATACATATCTTTAATGATTTGAATATTAGCGTTATTAACTCCTTTCTTTTCAAGAACTCTCCACAGCACTTCTCTTGGAACTTTATCATATACTTTTTCTAAATCAATAAATATCATATGTAAATCCTCCTTATTCTCTCTATTTTTCTCCATCAAACCTCTTAATAAATGTATGGCTTACATAGTAGACCTACCCGGCATGAATCCAAATTGATTTTGAGAAATATTAGTATTACGCCGCAACCTATGCTCCATAACTCGTTCCCATAGTTTTAGAGTATGACACATTAACTTAATTCCTCTATAATTCGCACAATCTTGTGCATCACCTTTATTCTTAAAAATAGGAATTAACACATTCATTCTCCATGCATCTGGCATCTTTTTAGTCTTCAAAAAAGTATTAAAAACTTTATTAAGCCAAGAAATTCCTTCATCTCCTAAGCATTTTCACACCTCTATTGGAATATCATCAAGTCCAACAACTTTTCCACCCTTCATTTTCTTTAAAGCCTCTCTAACTTCGATTTTACTAATACGCTGATAAAAACAGAAATCTTTATTTTCATTTACGGTGCTAAGGTCACTACAGTCAATTTTATTATCACATTTTTCATTAAAAAGTTTAGCAAAATATCTCATCCACCTTTGTTGAATATCATTTTCTAAAAAAAGTATTTTTTGATCTTCATCCTTAATACACTTCACTTGAACTAAATCCTTACTACTTCTATCTCTTTGTTTGGCTAACTTATACATATATTTTTCTCCCTCCTTATTATCTAATCTATTATATAAATCACTAAAAGCTAAACTCTTTGCATCACATATTGCTTTCTTAGATTCCTTACGTGCCTCTTTATATATTTTTCAATTATCAGATTTTTTACAATTAAACTAATTTTTATAACAAATCTTTTTATTTTTAATCTTTTCTTGCATATTTGGATTCCACCACCAACTATTTTTACTATTTGGAGTTTTTCCCTTTGAAACTCCAAGCACATCTTTTGCAATATTCTTAATATCACTAGCCACTTTTTTCCACATAACATTAGCATCCTCATGCACAGATAAAATCTTACTCTCAAAAATATTTTTGTTAATATTCTTTAAATGCCCCCATCTAATCCTAGAATATCGTTTTACTTTATTTTTTATTTTCTGCCTTATTATCTTCAAGTCTGAAACTAATAAACGATATTGGGTACATAAATTTTCATTCGGAATAACTTTACAATCTTTGCAATCTAAACGATCTAATTTTCTTATAAGGAAATAATCAATCTGAGTTGTACTATATCCATTTTTATAAGTAATGAGATGCTCATTCCTTTTCTTAAATAAGATATTAGCAATTAAAAAATCATAAGCTAAACAAAAATCTAATATGGACTTATCACCTTCATTTGTCGTTCCAAACCCATGGCCACTATGAATGCTTTTAAAATCATCTACCTCTCTACTAACATATCCATTTAAATCTCCTCCAATAAAACTCTTTCTTCAAGAGGTATCTTTTGTATTAATTCTTTTAAGTCATTCCAAAATTTTAATTTTGAACCCATATCCAAAACCTACTTGAGGAGCATAATCACATATAATATTAACAATCTTAGCATTAACAACAATCTTTAAAGCTATAATTCTATTTTCAATTATATTAATATTTATAACATTATACTTCAAACTCTTATCTAAAATCACGCCTACACTATTTCTAGTACGACTCCTACCCGAATACCAAAGTTTAAATCCTAAACTATCAATCTCCTTAGCCTTCTCTCCAACTCATTTAGTTTCCTGGATGCACAGAATATCTATTTTCCTATGAATCATAATATCTATTAATTCCATTAATTTTCCTGTAAGGGAGCCTATATTCTAAGTTCCTATCCTAATTTTAGTTTCATGGAGTAGCTTCTTTGCCCACATTCGTCCTTGATGTGAGAACCCTTGCCTATTTAACACTGCACCCGGGCGGCGGTGCAGCGACCCTTGCACACTTGTCGCTGTATTCAGGCCATACAGCGCGTCGCTTCCAAGGGACGCCCTAGCGTTAACATAATTTCTTAAAGGATTCATGTCATTATTATTTGACAAGTTTTACACTGGCTGTCAACTACCTAACACAACCCTCTACTTTTCTCATCCAAGACTTGGGACCTGGTAACATCAGTGTTATGCCTTAATTCTTATGTTGCAGAAAATTTATTATTGTAATTTTAACCCGGGACCTCCTTCACATGAACTTATAAATTGATGTATATGCATATATAATTTAATTATCAGTATCACTTCACAATGAACTTTTACAATTCGAATTGTTTCTTGGCGCATGTTTATCATCTTACAGTTGTATTGGTTTGAATTTTTTCAAGTGGGTATTGCTAATTCCAGATGGCAATGAAGCTTGATTTCTCATCCCATGTATGGAAATCCATTTTGTTTAATATGATGGAAGTGCATTTATAAAATTTGATGAAGTTTGTTGCAGATGACTATGGTTTTGAACTTTTTAAATTTGGTACAGGTTTGATTTTGCATAATCTGATTGTTGTTTATCCATCCGATTTTAGCAGAGGATGAGAGTAGTAGTGCTACCATTCAAGTCGTTCCGGACATTGGGCCTACTGTGAAATCAAATACACTCTCCTTAATGGAGGCAGCAATTTCTGCTTTATCAAGAGAGTTGAGTAAAATCCGAACAGGAAGGGCATCTACAGGTGTACTTTACATTTGCCTTTTGATGGCTGCTGTCAAAACTTTCAAATTTGTTGTTTAAAATAGTTACTCATACAACCTTTTGCAGGGATGCTTGATCATATAATTGTTGATGCACATGGTGTAAAGTTGCCATTAAATCGTGTCGCTGTTGTTTCTGCCGTAGATGCACACACTCTCTCAGTGACACCTCATGATCCCAATGTAATTAAATTCTAACAAAAAATTCTGCAATTGACTGCATCTCTGAATTTATTTCATGCATAAGTTCTATCATTAAGAACCATGATTTATTTCCCTGTATGTTTTTGAGGAAGCTGATAAGAATTTATAATTGCATGGGGGTGGGTGTGTCGTTAAGGATCATGTAACTTTTAACGTAATCATTTTTACAAGTGGAATAGAGAAAGTTACAATAGGTAATAGGAGAGTAAGGGAACAGGGCTGAGAGAGATCATGTGTTTCAAAGCATGGAATTGATTTGGGTAGAATGTTCTATTATGGAGATGATTTTTATGCTATGATAATAAATCTAGCAATATATAATGCAATGAAGTATTTGTGAAATGCTTGTATAATTTCCCCGAACTTGAACCCACACTCACCAAAATTTTTACTCTCTTTTCTTCCTCTTTTGCTACCACTTGATTGATCTGTGGGATTCCTTCTACCTACTCATTACTTTGTAGACTATTGTAATTATTTTGCCAACTCATTAGTCCATAAAAAATTGTAATTATTATTTCCTAATTTTATATAGTTTCTTATTAGAGTCTCTACTCAACAATATCAATCCTTTATCTCAATACATGGGGTCAGCTATATGAATCCTTTTTCTCTATTGTGTTCTGTTAAGAGTCAAATTCTCATTTAAAAATAATAAAAATAGGTCATTTCTAATATTTTCTAACCAAATCTTTTTAGGTCTACTTCTACCTATCTTAACATAGGCCAAATCGAATATATCTACTCTCTTAACCAGGTCATCATAAGGCCGATGTTTTATATGACCAAACCATCTAAGGCAACTCTCTCAATCTTATATTCCACTGGAGCTACTCTTACCTTTTCACATATATGCTCATTTTGTATTATATCTTTAAGAGTAAAGACACTCATCCACCTGAGCATCCTCATCTCCGCAACATTTAACTTAATTATATGCATCTCTTTTAAAGGCCAACATTTTGCGCTATAAAGCATTGCAAACCTCACCACCATTTTATAGAATTTTCCCTTAAATTTGAGAAGTACTTTTCTATCACACAGAAGGACTGATGCATTCCTCCAATTCAACTATCCATTTTGAATTCTACTAATAATATCCCCATCTTTTTAACCATCAGTCTTAACACTAGACCCGAGATATCTAAAACATGTACTCTTATTAATGACTTGATCTTCCAAAGTCACAATCCCCCATTAGATCTATTACTACTAAAAGTACACTCCATGTATTCGGTTTTAGATCTACTAAAGAGAAAATCCTTAGACTCTAAGGTTGACCTCCATAATTCAAGTTTACCATCAATTCCCTTTCTAGTCTTATCAACAAGAAGAATATCATCTGCTAAAATCATATGCCAGGATACATCCTCCAGCAAATGACTAGTAGGAAACATCCATGTCTAATGCAAAAAGATAAGGGCTTAAAGCTGATCCTTGATTTAATTCAACTGAAATAGGAAAATACTTGGTCCAATCTCCTTGTGTTTGAACACATGTAACAGCTCCTGCATACATATCCTTAATGACTCGAGTATAAGCATTATTAACCCCTTTCTTTTCTGAAACGCTCCATAGCACTTCTCTTGGAACTTTATCATAAGCTTTCTCTAAATTAGAGGCTCTACTAGGAATTTAATAATTATACACAAATTGTTGGAATGAAATAGTTAACCAAATCTCTCCCATTCTTGTCGTTATATTCAAGCCTTAGACATTTTTCTGCACATTTCCATAAGTTACAGCTTTCATTGATATGTTATTTAGAACTTGCAAGCCTTCATTGCTATAGTTATCTTTCTTCCTTCACTCCTATTTTTTGGATAAATGTAGCGTTCATCATTGCATTGCTATAAACATTTCTCATTATTATAGTCTTCATCACTGCATTACCAGAAATTGGTCCCATTGTTGCAACCTTCATCATTGTGTTACCACATTTCTTTCATTTGAAAGTTCGATAAAGATGTTAAGCCTAAGTGAACTTGTCCCTATGCACACCAAGAGGGGGGTGAATTGGTGAATTTAAAAACTAATTGCTTAATTTAAAAAAATAAAGACTATATTTTTAGATTTTTTAAATATTGAAAAAACAAGTAGCAATTATCATCTAGTGCGGAAGCAAGACAAATTTATCAAAATATGAAAATAACGATGATGAAATTATAATCAGTAGAGCTAAGCGTTGAGTATGATTTTCACCAAGCAGTTATAACGAAATTAAGGTGCAAAAAGTAAAATGCGGAAAATAGAAATCAAAACAAATACACCAGATATTTATAGTGGTTCGGTCAAACAATGACCTACGTCCACTCCCCGGAGTCCTCCACTCCGAGTATTGCACTATTACTATAGTGTCTCTTTTTTTTCCCCGCAGTAAGGCGGAGAAACCCTTACATAAATCCCTTCCACCAAACCCGGTGCGGCAGAGAATCACGTCCTTAAACTTCTTTCTCACCCTGTTGGTGATGGCAGAGAATCACCTCCTTGATTTGAAGAATTTATCCCCAAAGCCACCCAAGAAACCTAGACAGACACTTGGAGGAACAAGGCAAGGCACTTGTTTGGAGCAACCGTGTGATCCCCTCACACTACTTGTCCCTTACACACAAGCTCTCCCTATTCTTCCTAAAGCTCTCCTAGAACTTCTTCTCAAAGCTCCCTCTCAAGAACACTCAACAGTCAAAGACTTTGAAACATGTCATTGAGAGAGATTAAATACAAGGACTCGTAAAAAGCCTTAAATTCATGACCTTGATCGTACAGTACGGTCCTGGATCGTCCAGTATGATTCGTTCAAAGTGCTCCTATTAGTACTGTACAAAGAGCTAGGTGCTGTACGATCAGTTCAAGGAATTGAGTTAATTGTCCAGGACGATTCAGATCATTGTCTAGTACGATTAGTTCAAATGACTCGGATTATCGTCTAGTACGATTGACGACGATTTAATTATCATTCCATGCAAGAATTAGATCGTACAGTACAATTGGTCAAATCGTCCTGTACAATCTGACTGGATCAATTAATCCAAATTCGTTCTCTAATCACATGATTAATTTAGACAATATTTAATTACATCGTACAGTACGATCCTTATCATCCAGTACGATGAGTAAAAAAAATAAATTTTAAAATATTGCCTAAATTGTGATTGGCTGTTGGAATCTTGATTTTCAACTAATCGTCATATACGATATACATCGTACAGTATGATTAGTTCATCTTGCATTAATTATCACAATTAGCGTTTTAATCTTTTCTGTTTAGCTGATCATATAGTACGATATAGATTGTATAGTACGATTAGTTCAAAAAATCTAACTTCTGATATTGTCACTAACTCACTCTCTTGAGTATGTGTGCATGGTTCTCAAGCTTAATATCCACCAAATACATGATTTGATTAAAGAAAGATAAAATTACATAATAATTGAAAATACAGACTCTTCACGATATACTTAACCCTAGTTTACCCAATCTTAAGTTGATCAAACTTGCAAGTGTTCGATGGACTTAAAATGTTAGTGCATAGGAAAAACAGATATGCAATAATAGCAATTAACAGGAGATAGCACAATAACAAATCCAATAATGTTTGTTATCATCAAAATCATAGGATTTGAGTTTAGATTTGCAACATCATTTTTTACTTTTTTCCAATGAATATAACCACATTTTCTCTTACCACAAACAACAATAAGAATACCTTCATACCCTTGTTATTGAGTTCTCTTGGAATTGGGGATGGAATTTTAATTCAAGGGGAGAGTTGAATATGTCCATTGAATTGAATGAAAATAACAATCTAAAGTGGTTGCAATTGGTTCATCGATTTCTAAAGGTAAGAAAAAAAGTTGGCCTTTGACAATGCAAAAGAAGACAAATTGGCTTTTAGTAGAAGCACCTGAAAAAATATACACAACAAATATTTATACTAAATTCTTTTCAAGTATTATCTCCTTTTGGAGATGTTTATTTCTAACTCCTGGATCATTGATTCACGAGTTATGAATTATATGATAGCCCCTTTTAAAAATCTATTTCATATGCCTCTTATCCTAGTAAATAAGAAAATAAACATTGTTGATAGATCCTTGACCATTGTGGCTGGTCAAGGAGATATTCTTATAAGCAAATTTCTCATAATCCTAAACAACCCCGTGTATTTAAATCATTTATCAATCTCAAATGCCGACCAAAGATTTTAAGTTTAGTATTACGTTTTATCCTTTATATTGTGGCATTTAGAAATAGGGCACGAGGAAGATAATTGGGCTTGTTAAAGAAAGTAATGGTCTCAATCATTTTGAGGAATCCAATTATTAAGAAAACTCTGTACAACCTTTAATATTGCCTTTTCTCTCATAAACTCTTAAATTCAACAAAGAAAAAACTTAGCTTCAACACCAATACCCTGGCCACTCATCATTTATTGTTCTTAAAATCATAGTTCTATCATTATTCAGAAAAATTAATATAAAAAAATTTAGTGTGATGTCTGAAACTAGCAAAACACAAACATGTCAATTTTTCAATTAGTGACACAATAACAATTATTCTTTTTTCTCTTATGTATATTGACTATCCTTTACACCTAGTTTTTTTGGGGCTTGGTAGTTTTTAAAAATTCTGATAATTGGGAAAGATATAAAGAGGCATGTAAGGATTCTAAGAAAGCAATATGTGATGCAAAGATCTTAGCTTTTAATGATTTATATAATAGATTAGATACTAAGGAGGGAGAAAGATATATGTATAAGCTAGCCAAACAAAGAGATAGGAGTAGTAAGGATTTAATTCAAGTGAAGTGTATTAAGGATGAAGATCAAAAAGTACTTTTCTTAGAAGATGATATTCAACAAAGGTGGATGAGATATTTTGATAAACTTTTTAATGAAGATTGTAGGAATACAATTGACTTTAGTGACCTTAGCATCCTAAATGAAAATAAAGATTTCTGTTTTTATCGGCGTATTAGTAAAACCGAAGTTAGAGAGGCTTTAAAGAAAATGAAGTGTGGAAAAGCTGTTGGACCTGATGATATCCCAATAGAGATGTGGAAATGCTTAGGAGATGAAGGAATTTCTTGGCTAACTAAACTTTTTAATAATATTTTGAAGACTGAAAAGATGCCAGATGCGTGGAGAATGAGTGTATTGATTCCTATTTATAAGAATAAAGGTGATGCACAAGATTGTGCGAATTATAGAGAAATTAAGTTAATGTGTCACACTTTAAAATTATGGGAGCGAGTTATGGAGCGTAGGCTGCGGCGTGATACTAATGTTTCTCAAAATCAATTTGGATTCATGCCTGGTAGGTCTACTATGGAAGCCATACATTTATTGAGAGGTTTGATGGAGAAATATAGGGAGAATAAGGAGGATCTACATATGATATTTATTGATTTAGAGAAAGCATATGATAAAGTTCCAAGAGAAGTGCTATGGAGAGTTCTTGAAAAGAAAGGAGTTAATAATGCTTATATTCAAATCATTAAAGATATGTATGAAGGAGCTACTACTTGTGTTCAAACACAAGGTGGTTTGACCAAGTATTTCCCTATTTCGGTTGGATTACATCAAGGATCAGCTTTAAGCCCATATCTTTTCGCGTGAGTCATGGATGTTCTCACTAGACATTTACAAGAGGATGTACCCTGGTGTATGCTTTTTGCTGATGATATTCTTCTTGTTGACAAGACTAAAGAGGGAGTTGAAGGTAAACTTGAAGTCTGGAGATCAACCTTAGAGTCTAAAGGTTTTCGCTTGAGTAGATCTAAAACTGAATATATGGAGTGTAATTTTAGCAGTAATAGACCTAGTGAGGGGATTGTGACTTTGGGCGATCAAGTCATTAATAAGAGTACACGTTTTAGATATCTTGGATCTATTGTTCAGAGTGATGGTGAAATAGATGGGGATGTTATCAGTAGAATTCAAGTTGGATGGTTGAAGTGGAGGAATGAATCGGGCTTGTTGTGTGATAGAAAAGTCCCCCTTAAACTTAAGGGAAAATTCTATAAGATGGTGGTGAGACCTGCAATGCTTTATGGTGCAGAATGTTGGCCATTAAAAGAGAAGCACAATACTAAGTTATGTGTTGCGGAGATGAGGATGCTTAGGTGGATGAGTGGATTTACTCTTAGAGACAGGATACGAAATGAGCATATACGTGAAAAGGTTGGAGTAGCTCCAGTGGAGGATAAGATTAGAGAGAGTCGCCTTAGATGGTTTGGTCACATAAAACGGCGGCCTTCCGATGACCCAGTTAGGAAAGTAGAGGTATTAGATTTGACTTATGTTAAGAAAGGTAGAGGTAGACCTAAAAAGACTTGGTTAGAAAATATTAGAAATGATCTTTCTCTATTAGATTTAAACGAGAATTTGACTTTGAACCGGACACAATGGAGAAAAAGGATTCATGTTGCCGACCCCACGTAGTGGGACAAAGGCTTGTTATTGTTGTTGTTGTTGTTGTTGGTTGTACATGTAAGTCATAGATGTTTTTATTAAAAGTCAGAATGTGATTTAAATATAATATTTCCCATATTTTTTAACACGATCAAGAATAAGTTTGGTATTGAAATTAAAAGAGTCTGGTATGATAATACCAAAGACTATTTAATGATTCTCTCATATTAAAAAAAAGAATAATACTTGAGTTATGTTATGCGTGTACATCCTAATAAAATAGAGTACCCTAATGAGATGAAAGTCACCTACCTACGACATCAATAGTTGTCCTTTTTTAAAATAAAATTCTACATCCTAACAAAATTGAGTAACCTAATGAGATGACAATCACCTACCTACGACATCAGCAGTTGTCCTTTTTTAAAATAAAATTCTCAAAATTTATATTGTGAGAAATAAATTTAATAGTTGCGTACATCGTAAACCAATTTCCTACCAAAGGCCTTGGGTTTAAGAATCTTACACTAGTCCTAAATAAATTTTATCATCATTTCAATACCGCAAACAATCTTATTTTCAAATATTTGAAAGTCTTACGTTTATTCATGCACATTCTCAAAATATAGAAAAACTTAGTCTTCAAGCAATTAAATGCGTTATCAATGTTTATTGTCCCACATAAATGAGTACTAATATTACCATCCCCCCTCACACACACACACGATAAAGGTGTGTGAGTGTCTATTGATGTCACTTTTAATGAAGAACATCATTATTTTGTTATTGTTTATCTCAAGGAAGAAATATTATTCACAAATAAAATTTTACTCCTAGATAACCTTTACTTCTAATTACAAGTTTTCTAGAAATATCATTCTAATAAATAACTCTGTAGGGCGTGCATACTCTTAGCATTTACTAGGCCAATTCCTCTACTCAGCCATTGCAAATTTACTCGAGCAGAATGACATCTCGATTCAGACATGTCCAATCAAACTGACTTAATCCCCGTCATTGATTCTACTGACAAATAAAGGTACAAGAACTTTTATTAAACATTCATTACTCTTGTTTTTTTTTTTGTAAAAAATTCTTCTTATATTCACCAATCCTTTGTCATTAGCTTGCATGCGATTTGTATCCCTAAATAGTCTCCGAGGCCTTAAATAATATGAATTAGAATAATATTATGAATGAGGAAATGGGAGCCCTTAAAAAAAGTATAATACGGGAATATGTATAAATACTCAAATGAAAGAAACTAGTGTGATATAGTTGGGTCTTTACTGTAAAATATAAATTTGATGTTCACTAGAAAGGTATAAAGTCAAGTCAGCTGCCACATATTACACTTTGATATATGAGATTGATTACTTTAAAATCTTTGCTGCAGTTGCTAAATCAAGCATTGTTAGAGTTCTCTAGTCTTTAGCAACTATCAGGAATTGGAAGATAGAATAATTCAATGTGAAAATGGCTTCTTATATGAGGACTTGAAGGATGAAGTATGTGTGAAGGCCCATTGAGAATTAAATTAAATATATAACAAAAGGTAAGTAAGCTAAAAGAGCATTGTATTGGTTGAAGCAATCTCCAAGGATGTAGTTTGAAAAGTCTGCTAAGGTTATGCTTAATATGGGATAAACATAAAATCAAGGAGACCATGCATTATATTGAATCATATTTTTTCTGGTGGATGATGTCGGGCCATGCTTCTTGTCACCTGTGAACTGAGAGCCTAGAGGTGAAGATGATGAAGTTAGAATACGAGAGAAAGAGACGATGAGGGAGAGAGGTGGATCTAAATAAAATCTTTATTATTTAAGATGGATTTATAAGAATAATAAAAGTGAGGGCTTTGTGATGCAGAGCTCAAGCTAAGAAAGGGGAAAATATGACACAATATCTCTCTCCTTTCATGTATTTCTCCTTGCCTAGACAGTTCTTTGTTCTCGTTATGTTTTGTTGTATTGTCTTGTATCGTCCCCCCTGCTGTCTTGCTCCTCCCCCTATTTATATGGTTTGAATGGGGAATATGTATGGGATATAGTAGACGTCTCATCAATCCTTGATGTAGCTTGGTTGTTTGTGCCGAGTGAAGCAGTGATCTCCATGAGAAGGGATGTCAGTAGGATGAACTCGTGGATCGATTCATCGTTAGTAGGGAGCCATTTTGGGGTTCCCCCATTGAGGTAAGAGGGAGCGAGTAGCGTCTGAATTTAGTCGGGAGATCGGGTTGATGTAAAGCAGGGAGCTTTGAGGTCGCCCATTTGAGGTGAGAGGGGGCGAGTAGCATCTTGACATGGTCTTGAAGTTGATCAGAGTGTGAGAGATGTCTTATGGGGACGATATGTGCCGTCAGCTTGATTATTGATGTATCTCACATGAGGGACTTGACTCTGGCTAGGATGAATAAAAATTTGCCTGACTGAGAGAGGAACATTTTAGGTTGCCCACACCAGGAGGGCGGGGACATGGAAGATGTGGCCGAAGTTGGTCCGTTGTGCTCCATTGTTAAACTCCTTCCCAGTTCTTGAGAGAGTCCCTCGAACGAACAGACTGTTCCGTGAGAGGAGTGGGTCCTCTATCTGCTTGACCCGAACGTAACTTGCAAGACACCTATGAATGGGTACCTACAAAGGTAATCATAGGTGTACATTTAGTTTTCAGATTTATTTGATCCTTTGAATATCGGATGTTGAAAAAGTCGGATAAATGAAAAACTAGAGAAGAGAGCATGAGTAAATGTAAATATTCGAGTACCTGCAAAGGTAGTCATGAGTGTACATTTAGTTTTCGGATTGTGTGAATGCTATGAAGAAATATGTTGAGTTCACTCTGGATGAGGAGAGGAAGATCCACCGGGAGATGGTGAGCAAAGTGAACAGACTGAAAGGGAAGATCGCCTAGATGAAAGAACAACATTAGTTTGAATTGACTCGGCAAAGGATGAAGCATTGTTGGTTGTGGATTCCAAAGATCGGGCTGAGATGGCTGCTACCGAGTTGACTGAAATGTTGAATGAAACCCTCTACATTGTGCATGGCGGAGATTTTATATGTATGTTGGGTGATCGTTATTTTGATGGTGTCATTGATTGCGTTCGGAAGCTGGTAGTATGGGGCGAACTCAATCCTAGATTCAGCGATCCTTCCTATTTCTTTAAAGAATTTCGTGAGAGTGACTACGAGGAAAGTAGTGAGGGCGTGAGTTCGATTGGTGAGGTACATCTGCCTTAATTTTATAATCCTGCGATTCCTTTGATGTAATACATATAAAGAAATTCCTGTCATTTGGTTACTTTTACCGTACTTTCTCGTACTTAAGTGGCGACGTCAATTAGTTTTTGTATATCAACCTTGTGCATGGTTAATTTTTTGTAAGAAGTTGAGGCTTTGACTTTCATGGTGATACGAATTTGACTTTCATGGTTTAATGGTTGAGAGGGCACGCCAATTATACACGAAATCACCTGTGATGGAATGCGCCTTATGCGAGACTCTTAGTCTTCATGGGGGTAACCATCAAGACTTGCTGGTTGAGGGGACTCACTATGCTCTTATTGTGGAGCTTGTTGCATTAAAAGGAGAGGGAATCACTCGTTAGGGCTTTTTGCTACTATCATTTGAGGTGCGGAACCTCACGAACTATGAGGGGAGCCATGCGCTGCTTTTGTAGAGCTTGTCACAAAAAAGGGGCATACCTTATAGTGCCATGATGCTTGTAGTTGCCTATGATGTTGGGGCACGCAAGACTTGTTGCCTGTTGGGGACTTGCACGTTCGTTATTGTAGAGCTTATCGCAAAGGCAGGAGTTGGCCAATAGTGGCTTAGGTGTTTTGTTGATGATGATGGCATGGTGCCTATAGTCACCTATATTGCCGGTGCATATAACTCTTGTCGCATGTTGGAGACTCACATGCTACTTATAGCAGAGCTTGTTGCAAAGGGAGGAGTTGGCTAGTAGTGGCTGAGGTGCTTTGTTGATGATGATGGTATGGTGTTTGTAGTTGCCTATAGTGCTAGGGCACATAAGGCTCATCGCATGTTGTAGACTCGCGTGTTACCCATTATGGAGCTTGTCGCAAAGGGGAGAGAAGGCCAACAATGGCTGAGGGGCTTTATTGTAGTTGTTTTGCTGTAGATGATGTAACCCTTGTCTCAATAGGGTGATGTTTGTCTTGTCTGTACAGAATACTAAATATTTTGGAAGATTGAGTGGATTACCTTGAGCGGTAGGTGATAGCATTTATGTCGATTTCGATGTCTTCTCACTATTTCCATTTATGGTTGTTGACGTGAAGCCTTGTAGTCTCTCATCTATAAGAAGGACGATTGATTTCTTTGGAGGTTATGGGCTTGCTTGTTGATGGCATCTGTGGATATGGTGACATTTCTCGAGTCTTCCTTTCGAGGGCAAGCTCACCTTTCGATGGCGGGTGTGGCTATGAGCTTTCAGTGGAGATATGGGCTTTGAAAGAGTTTTCGTCAAGTGTGGTGAAATGGGAGGTGGAGATTGCTTTCCCATTTCGACTGTACTTGTTAGAACAACTTTTTCAGTCTCCATGTATTCGATTGAAAAACTGATTGAGTCTTTTGTATGAATAAGTGTTGATGTTTGTAAGAAAAGACATGCAATGAAAGTGATTTGTAAAACCTTTGAGACATGAAATAAAAGTTATTTAAGGTATCTTTGTTTCGTTCTATTGAAATGCCTGTTTGAGTACCGCATGTATTCGGATGCTTACTTGGTCGTACTTGAAGTTGTATAATCTACTTCGTGAATTCGGAGCGAGTTTGATGAAACTCTGTTCCCTTATGCTCTGTGATTTAATCTTATGAATTGAGAGCAAGTTTGATGAAACTCTGTTTTCTTAGTGGCTTGTCTGGGAATAAGGATGGTTGATGCTAGAAAGATGACTTTTTGTCGCTTCGGGGGCTTTGGCATTCATATAGGTCTTGAGTTCTTGCAGGCCTTGATTCGCCTCATGGGGTGTCCAATCTTTTCTTTCAACTCAAACCTAGCAGTCTCGCATAGCTTGGTTGATCGTATTTATCCTTGTATTTATCCTTGTAACTGAAGGGTGAGTTTGTCGAGAAACCTTATTCCTTTGTACATTGATGATGTCTTAGGAAAAAATATTGTTCTTTTGATGTTAACGTTTTATTTTATGAATCCTTCTTGAGGGATAATTTGATAAGAATCCTATTCTTGCAAAAGAAGCAAGTGTGTTCATATGCGTTCGAAAGATCTAATTTTCTACCGCCCGAGTTCCTTAAGCATAGGGCGAGTAATTCAACATATGACTTGTGTTTTTTTTTCTTTTTGTTAAGAGTGAGCGGGCTTATTTGAAATTATCTTTTTTAGGTTTTGAAATGTAACCTATCACTAGTCGCTTGATAGGAAATGAAGAATGGATATCGCTAGAAAGATGACTTTCTTTCGAGCCTCGGGCTTGGACACTCGCCTAGGCTTTAAGTGCCTGGAGGCCTTAGCTTGCTGCAGGGAGTAGTAAAATCTTTTCTTTCAGCTCGGACCCAGGAGCATACTCGACGGTCCCACACTACTGGGGTGATCGTGGTTGATTATTGCATAGTTGTGAGACTATAGTTTGTTAGGTTTCTCCATAGATTGATGAGTGGGGGTGAACTTAATAAGAAGTTGTCTTTCTTAGGATTAAAAACGTAGTTTATCACGAGTCTCTCAATATAGAATAAATAATAGATTTTGTTACAAAAAAAACTTTCCTTAGAGCTAGGGGCTATGGTACTCGTGCAGGTCTTGAGTGTCTGGGGGCCTTAGCTTGCTGTAGAGAGTAGCCAAATCTTTTTTTTTTTTTCAGTTCAGACCCTGAGGGGGATTTAACGGTCTAGCACTACTCGGGTGATTTGCATTGGATCATTGCGTAGTGGCAAGGTTTAAAATTGCGTAAATAAGCCTTGAGGTGTTTTTCGTCCGTGAGGCGAGGCGTAAGCCTCGAGGCGGTGTGAGGCGTAAGCCTCACGGACGAAGAATTGCGTAAATGCGAATTTAAGTATTCTAGCAGGTAAAAAATAGTAAGAGCCTATGATACCATTAGAACATCTAAATGAGAAGTGAACTTAGTAAAAAACAATAAAATAGATGCAATATATGCATCTCATAGCATAATTCAAAGTATAAAACTATAAATTGAAGTCTATTAGAACTCCCAAAGTACAAATAAGAAAGAACATCTAAAATTCAATCATGTCCCATCACTAAATGGGTCTTCAGTGGAGGCATCTTTCATCTCCAATTGAATCTATGAATGTCAAATCTTCATCATCCTCAATCCATAAACTATGGCATGGACACGACTTTGAGCTTTGGACCATCAGTAGACCTAATTCCTCCGACACTAGAGCTTATTATCCTACGAATTTGAAACATGAACAAAATTCATTAATAAAAGTAAAGTATAAAAAAACTATGTTATTTAAGGGGTAGATATGCCGGAGGTCCCAGGGGGCGCTGCCCCCTGGCGGGGTTCGACCTAATCTTAAATAAAAATTTCTACATAAAGAACTGCGGCTTCGTCAAAGCGGGTCTTCTTGCAGTAGGTTTGGCTCCCCTATTAAAATGCCTTTTGAGCTTGAGGCATACGCCTCTCCCAAAATTGCGCAATTGCGTCTCTGAGGCGCGCCTCAAGCTCACCGAGGCGTACGCCTTTTCTGGACCCGAAATTGCGTAAGCAATGAGGCGCCAGGTGGATAAATTACGCAGAGGCGCGCCTCTAATTGCGCAATTTTAAACTATGCGTAGTGGAGAGACTGTGGTTTGACAAGTTTCTCTTTAAGAAGGCTTCCTGAAGAGTTCTCATGTGGCCAGTCTTAGTGTTCTGAGTTCCTCGAGCATTTTGGGGAGGTGGTTTTTTTGAGTGAGCACTTTTGATATTTTTTATTTTCTCAGGAGATATTCCCATAAAAATAAAGCAATTCTTGTAAAAAAGAAAATAATAAAACTAGTAGAGCGAGTGAAGATAGGTGCACATCCTTTACGGATAGAATGTCTTGAGGTCGTCGGCACTCCAACTTCTCGGTATTTCTGTTTCGTTGTGGGTCTGTAGTTGATAAGCTCCTAGATCAGCTTGTCTTTTAATGATGTAGAAACCTTCCCAGGTACTTGCTAGTTTGTTGGGTGTAGAATGACGGGCGACTGCGTTGACTTTCTTTAAAACTAGTTCTCCTGGTTGGAAGGTCTTCTCTTTGACGTGTGAGTTATAGTATCTAGCGGTTCTTTGCTTTATTTCATCTTGTCAGAGTGCAGCTTGCACTCTAAGTTCTTCCAATAAGTTGCCTACTACTTGCAAACCTTCTTGGTTGGATGCTTCCCACTCATTGGTTTTGCTGTCCGTGTCGTGAGTTGCGGTTAGTATCCTTTTGCTTGGTAATTTGAGTTCTATTGGAAGTTTGACCTCTGTGTTGTGCGAGAATGAGAAAGGGGTGTGCCCAATCGATGTTGACAGTGTCGTTCTGAGTGCCCTTAGTATTGAGGGAGTAATTTTGCCCATTCTCCCTTAGTGCCTTTGACTTTCTTCTTGAGGAGATTGAGTATGGATTTGTTTGCAGCTTCGACTAGTTCATTGGTTTGAAGATGGTGAATGGAAGCGACCTTGATGCGAATACCTTGATTGTTGCAAAATTCTTTGAGGCTTCGATCAGCGAATTATGGTCCGTTATCTATGATAAGTATAAAATGAACTCCGTGTCGACAGATAATGTCTGTCTAAATGAAATTTTAAATTACGGCAGAATTTACACAGCCGAGTGCTTTGGCATTGATCCATTTGGTGAAGCAGTCGATCATGATTAAGATAAACCTTCTTTGCCATATTGAAGGTGAAAATGGACCTAATAGGTCCATTCCCCACATGGTGAATGGCCAGGGGATCGTGATTGAGTACAACTTGTGAGAAGGTTGTATTGCATTGGAGCAAACTTTTCGCATTGTACTTATTTTTTCGAGAATTCTTCTGCATCTTTTCTCAGAGTTTGTCAGAGTATCCTTGCCTATGGATCTTGTGTGCAAGCGTGCGTTCGTCAGAGTGGTCTTCGCATTCGCATGAGTGGATTTCAGTTAGCACCGCTTCTCATTGATCTTCACGCACACACTTGAGGTTGAGTCAGGATGCAGATCTTTTGAATTGGTGATTGTTGAGTAGCAGGTAGTTGGCTGCTTTAATCTTGAATCGTTGAGGGTCACTGACCTCAGCGTCGATTAATTTGTTCTTTAGATATTTGATGTAAGGATCCATCCGACTTATGGAACGTAGAACTGAAAGATTCCTTCGGTTAATATCACTTTCTCTTCCATGATGGCGGGTGTTGAGACTTGTATGACTGGTTGACCATCAATGCTTCCTTGCTTAGAAAGATGGTCGGCGAGTTGATTCTAATTTCTAGGAATTTGAGTAATTCGAAGTACTCTAGCTTGTCAATTTAGGTTTTGACTTTGAACAAGTATTTAGAGAGTAACTCATTTTTGACCTCGTATTCTCCATTAATCTGATTCACCATCAGTTGCGAGTTCGAGTACACTTCTAGGCGAGTGATGCCTAGTTCAGAGGCAAATCACAGACTTGCGAGTAGAGCCGCGTACTCGGCTTAGTTGTTTGTGACTTGGAATTCAAAGTTTGCGGCTTGAGTGATGATGACTCCTGAAGGGCTTCTTAGAATGCCCGCACCTACTCATAGCTCGCAAGAGGGTCTACTTATAATGCCTAGTGAGGTTGGGTTGTTGTCTCTGAGTTCGTGGCTTGGTCGGTGCAGTCCACGAATGCTTGAGCCTTGATAGCTGCCCTTGGCTTGTAGGTGATAGAGAATTCATTGAGCTATTATCTCTTGAATGGAATAGGCCTAGAAGTAAGGTTGTAACCTTCTGGTTGAATTGATAAGTGCCTATGCGAGTTTTTCCATGATGGGGTACTTTTGCTCTGCACTCTGGAGCGTGCGGCTCACATAATAGATGGACCATTGTTTCTTTCATTTTTCTCTTACTAGTATGGAACTTGCTGTGTCTTCGTCGACTCCAATATATAATAGCGAGTTTTTGCCTGGTCGATGGCTTTGGAGAATTGGCAGCAAAGTGAGGAGAATCTTTGCTGGAAGAAGGCTTCGCAATCTTCTCCCCAAGAGAATTTCTTCGCATTTTAGAGGATTTTGAAAAAGCGGGCACTACTCTGGCAATGTGGAGTGATTTAGCTGGCTTGGGCTCATTAGCACTTTCTTCCATTAGAGCTTTCCCTGGTCGTCGCCCCGGGTTGGCAAGGATGAACTCTTTAAGCTTCCCGGATTTAATGAGCTTTTTGACTAGGGTCTATAGGTGAAGGTATTCTTCGGTGTCATGCCCATGATTTTTGTTGAATGAGCAGTACCTCGAGGTATATTTGGCATTGCTGAACTTCATAGGCAGTGGACGCCTGAAAGATTCTTTTGTTCTGGATGGCCTCTACAAGCTTGGCCATGGATATTCTCAATGAAGTATATGTCAGATATATCTAGGGTCGGTGAACGACCTCTCTGCGACCTTCCTTGATCCTTGGTACTCGTGGTGCCTCCATCCCAAGAGGTTCAGATGAGTGGGCATCCTGTATGGATCTGGGTGCCGTTGATTACGCGGAAAGCTTGGCCTTTGGTTTCTTCTTTCTCAGGATTGTGTCCCTTTTCTGCCCCTCCTTGAAGGTTTCTCCTCGTGACGATCTCATAGCATATAAAGGTCGTGGATGATTCAGTCCCTAGTTGTATTCTTTTGCGTTGGCATGATTGTTGGTGAGTTCCAACTATTCTGGTAGCGTTTTTGGTTATTGAAGGCCAAGTGCGTACGGGAAAGAACTTTTTCTTAGCCCTTGAGTTAGAGCTACTTGGGTGACTACTGGTTCAAGGTCTTTTATATTGAGCATTTCTTTCTGGAATCTCAGTATGAAGCTTCGTAGTGACTCACTAGGTTCCTGCCTCATCTTCAACTGAACTTGTGAACCTTTTTGGGGGTCTCTGGGCACTGATAAATTGTGTGACGAACATTCTCTTGAATTCAATGAAGGAGGTGATCACTCAACTAGGTAGGCAAGTGAACTACAACAGCGTTGACTCTTTGGGAGTAGTGAAGAAGAGACGACACTATGTGGGATGAACCTGTGGATCAAGTCGTCGTCAGCAGAGAGTCAGTTTGAGGTCACCCCGTTGATGTAAGAGTGGGGGAGACTTGACTCTGGCCAGGATGAATAAAGATTTACCTGACTGAGAGAGAAACTTCTAATGTCTCCCTTGCGTGGGAGGGTGGCTACCTGGAAGATGTGGCCATAGTTGGTCCACTGTGCTCCAGTGTTAAGCTCTTTCCCATTTTCTGAGCGAGTCCCTTGAACGGATTGTACAGAGAGAGGAATGTGTTCTCCTTTCGCTCGACCCGAACGTAACTTGCATGACACTTTATTTGTACATGCATAGGTAGTCATGAGTGTACACATTATTTGTAAAACCTATAATTTATAAAGAGTCTCTATACTATTGTTTATGTTGATGATAATATTGTAGCCTGTAGTGACTTGAACGAATGGAGAATAAAAGGAATATTCTAGAATTTAAAGTCAAAGAATTAGACAAGTTGAAGTACCTCCTTGGCATTGAAGTTGCACACACTTGATGTGGAATCTTCATATCACATCAAAATTTTACAACCGACATAGTGTAAGAAATGGGTTATGATTCAAATTTATCGAGAGCTACATGTAATTTTATCATGAACTTGGTGGTACTCTAGAAAACACAACAACAACAGCATCAAGCCTTTGTCCCACTACGTGGGGTCGGCAACATGAATCCTTTTTCTCCATTGTGTGCGGTTCAAAGTCAAATTCTCGTTTAAATCTAATAAAGAAAGATCATTTCTAATATTTTCTAACCAAGTCTTTTTAGGTCTACCTCTACCTTTCTTAACATAAGTCAAATCTAATATCTCTACTTTCCTACTCTAGAAAACACAACGGTAGAAAAAATTTCCTACCAGAAGTTGGAAGACTTTTATATTTACTACATATTAGACTCGATATTGCTTGCGCTTTTGGTGTGATTAGTCAATTCATGTGTAATTCTAAAGACTTGTACCTTAAGGTAGAATACATAATTCTATAATATTTGAAGAGAACCTTAGACAATGAAATTATATTTAGGAAGAAAAAAGATTTGACTCTTGAAGCATGCACAAATGCAGATTATGCAGGTTCTATGGTTGATAGGAAATCAAATTTAGGATATTGAGCATTTTGATGAGGCAACGTTATGAGTTGGAGAAATAAAAGAGAAAATTTGGTAGTTAGATCTTGTACAGAAGTGGAATCTAGATTTATGGCATTGGAAATTTGCAAATTACTATGGACAAAAATTATTCTAGAAGATATAAAGGTTGAATGAAAAATTTCTTTTAGTTATATTATGATAACAAGCTATCCATTAGTTTTATATATAATCCTGTGCAACATGATAGTATAAAGCATATTAAGTAGAAGTCTGATTGTGGTCTTATTTGCATTTAATTTGTAACCAGAGGTGAATGATTTGTTGTTCTCATTAAAGGATTATCTGGAGCAGTCTTAAAAAATTATTAGGTAAGCTTGGGATAGATAGCATCCATTTGTTTGTTTTATGGGGAGTGTCAAATTCTTGCAAAATTTTTGCTAGTTGGGACCCGTGCTTACCAATATTTTTTTCCTTATTCCTTCTTCTGATGCCTCCTCATTGATCTGTGGATTTCTATTATTTATTCATCAATTCATAAATTATTATAATTATTTTGTAATTATTATTCTCTAGTTTTATGTGTTTCCTATTAGAAGCTATTCTAGGATTGTGTAATACAACACGAATATTGAAATAAAATACTTAACCAATTTTCTCTCATTCTTGTTAGTATTATTGATGTGTTTTTTTGTTGATCTTTGAAAGGAATACAGTCAAATACCAATAGGATTGATTTAATAGCATTTAAGGGATAAAATATTGTGAATTTATGTTAAATTTATTAACCAAATGGCTTCCAATCATAAAACGGTGATAAAGATTAACATTAAGTTTGCATCTTCTTGGAGAAGCTATCAAGATGCTTTCAAAAATTATTTGAGACAAGTTGCAATAGTGCATTATGTTTGCCTATTATATTGTTTTGATGGCTAAGGTCATATAGGATTTCATAGTGTTTAGAGCTCACTAAGGCAAACTTAGGATAAAATATATAAAGAAGTATTCAAAAAATTAAGATTGGTAGTTACTTATGTTAAATTTATGCAAAACATTTGTTACATTTGATGCAAATTCTAAAAACTTATTTTACCACAATTATATTTTACATGCCTAAGGATTTCTATTTATATCCTAAAAAGAACCAAAATAAGTAATTCCTCATAATTTTACAAGATCTTGCATAATACTGCAAGTTTCAACTTGCCAAACTTGCATTCCAGTAATTCCACATAGTTGTAAGAACTGGTCTTGGCCGGTTCAATTGAACCGGCCCCCAAGTAAAATTGGGCGAAGTAGACGAGTCAAACGGCGGACTGAGCGGACTGCATGCGGGCGTGGGAGGACCTGGCAAAACTGGATCGTGCAATCAAGCGAGAAAATACGTACGGGAGTGAAAAGCAGCGACGACTTCTCACTTTAGATATCTTTGTTTCGCTTCGTCCAGTTAAGCCAATTGAACGAAAGGAGTGAACAGACCAAACGAGAGGAAGAGGAAGGAGAAGGAAGGTAGGTTTTTCAATTTTGTTCATTTTTTGTGCAATTCTTTCGTGATTTAAATCTAAGAAAGGATCAATTGTCTTAAGTGAAGGCAGAGCGAGGAATTGAGAAAGAAAGAGAAGGAGATTGGGAAACAAGAAATATTTTGGAAATGAAGAAACAACGAGTTTTCATTTTTGACGACGGAAGTAAGGGTAAGTGATTTAAATTATTATTTTATATTCAAAATTATATAAAAAAATCTTTATAGTTCTTTTGAAAGGAGTTGAAGCACAAAAAAAATTAAAGTGGATAATTATTGTTATTTTATAGCCAATATACTATTCTAGTTTATTTCAGTTTTAAATATAAAATCCTACTATTTCTTTAATTATTTATGGTTGAAGGGTTATTACGTTTATAATGATGAAAACTAGCCATGAAAATTACAATGTTACATAGGTATATACCTGTATATGTGAAATTTTTATATGTCCATTTAAAATTGATGCAAAGGAAAATGAAGTAATTAAAAATGTATATATATTATTTAAAATAATTCTTGTAAAAAAAAAAGAAATGAATAAAAGAACTTATAATATGTTAAAGAAAGTTTAAATAAAAAAGGGAAAAGGTGCATGCATGCAAATGCAGGAGTACATCTTCTTATGGTGAACTCATGTACGTTAAATAAAAATGAAAATGGTTGTACCTTCATTGGTACAAAATTTTCGACGGTGCTCCTGTACGAAATAAAAAGGAAAATAAATAAATTCAAAATGAAAATGAATAAATGAAACAGAAAAAGAAATAAATTATTTGTAAATGCAATGCATAATAATCGACAAAATACAAAATGTTATATATATGTTAACTGTATAAGAAATGAAAAAGGAGCATGCATGCTTTATGGTTACATATTTGTGATTATCCACTGAGTTTATTATATAAACTCAAACTGTTAACCTAATTTTAAGGTAAATCTTTTGAATAATAGAATGGCTGGAAGAGAAAAGTATGTCTATAGAAAAAGACGATCGAATAAAAATAGGTAAAATCTAGTTTATATATATATATATATATAAATTTATAAGTTTATTAGTGACTCTTCAGTCTTATGTGAATGTTAGATGTTAATTGTTTATAGATTTAAAAGAAATGTATTAACCGTCCAACTGTTCGTTTCGCTTCGTTAATTCGAGTCTTCAAGCTGGGTCGTGACAGTCGTACAAGATCCATCATAATGTTGTAAGTTTCAATCAATAAACTTTGATTCTAAAAAAACCAATAAATTTCCTAACTTAAAATTGAACAATAAATTCCTATTTAAAATTTTCTTTTCAAAACTTTCTAGCAATTTGTCGTGTATAGCTACAACAGGATTTAAAAAAAAAAATTGATGGAAACCAATATTTGAACTCAGGCATAGTACACCCTCTATGGAAATAAAACACAGATGGAAGTAATCTAGGGAAAGGAAAAAGCTTCCTATGGAAGCCTTGAGCACAATGTTCTTGTAATGGTAAAAAGTGCAGAAAGCAAGATCGTAGGAGGCTACAATGAATTGCTGCATAGTGTTACAGCGTATAGAAGAAAAATTCATATATGCTTTATTATCTTGAAGCATCAGCCGCAGATGGAAACTCCAAAGAAGGAAAATTAGATACTTCTTTATTAAAGAAACTTTAGAATACAAGTAAAACAGACAATCATAGTCCAACTACTAGTCGAAAATATTGGATCCCATCAAATATATGACAGTAATCTTAAATTTCTAAATATGTGGATGTGCAAAATGGGAATACTTGATTTTTGAAACAATGAATTTGTAACACTTGAATTATGGATTCTAAGGGGTATTTGGATACAAGATTTATGCTAAATCCTACCAAACAGGATTTAAGGATATTAACTTTCACAGAGAAATAAATTCTCCATTTTCCTCTTTTTGCTGTAAAACCTGAATTTACTAAATTTGAGTGTTCGGAGAATTTACAAAAATTGGCCAAAGAAGTGTGCGAAAGGGAGAAAGATGGCTACCTTCACAACGAGTGAGCTCCCTTCGTCGTCATTACTTCCGATCCAACATAAGAATGTTGAATTGTCATGAATTCCGATCTGACAGGAAGGAATGTCGTTGAAGGAGATGAAGAATTCTTTTAGTGTCTCATTCGAAACTCAAACACTCATGCAAAGCAAAGTGGAACAACAACAAATAGCAGGTGATGAGGAAAAGCAAACACTAGCAAGCACACGATTATAAGAATGAAGGGCAGAGAAGTTCTTGAAATAGGTAGGTATTGTCATAGAACATTATATAAATATTTAATTTAATAATTAGTAGTATTAGTAGTTTATTAATTATTTATTTTAATAATTTATTAAATTTTTAAATAATTATCAATATAATCTGTAAAAAATATTTATTAAAATAACATCTAAATAAGTAATTAGATAAGTAATATTATAATTAATAATTAAATTATTTTATAACTAAGCTATCTTCCAACTACCTTATTTATAATTATAACTTGTTGATGCTAATTAAAATTAGAATTAATAAGTAACTTTTATTTAAAACACATTAAATTTGATTTTTTTTTATCTAACAGCCTTAAATCCATGATTAAGATGCCAAAGGGTTTCATAGTATTTAATAGGATTTAACAACTATATTGCCAAATAATTTTTAGAATTTAACACACTCTGGATTTATTAAATCCGAACTTATAGGATTTATTAAATCCTACTTGTTGCCAAATAGCCCATAAGTGTTTAAATCAAATGACTTGATATAATAAACCAAATCTAATGAGAATCAAAATAGTGGAGAAAAGATATCTTTCTCCGTAGAATTATCATCATAGGCATGCTTCTACTAGAACATAAATTTAGAAAATTGAAACTTAGATATAAAACTATAAATATAAAATCAATGCCAATGATTTACATTTCCCGTGAATAAAGACATGTTTTTTATTGCATTACGAGGTCTCTTCTAAAGCAAGTAAAAGTTTAAATAATAAAGGGAAGGTTTATAAGATGAGAGATTTTAGATTGGTAGAATCAAGACTAAGGGCATGTTGCGCAATTTTAGTAGATGTAAAGTTAATAATCATTAGCCAACATTGCTGGAAATAAGGTAATATCTTGTTATGTATATGTTAATTGTACAAGGAATGAAAAAGGAACATGCATGCTTTATTTCATATAGTTATCTGCTATATTACATATTTGTGATTATCCACCGAGTTTATTCTATAAACTCAATTTGTTAACCAAATTTTTAGGTAAATCTTTTGAATAATAGAATGACTAGAAGAGAATAAAATGTCTACAGAAGAAGGAGATCGAATAAGAACAGGTAAAATCTAGTTTATATGTATTGAAATTTATAAGTTTGCTAGTGGCTCTTTAGTCTTATGTAGATGTTAGATGTTAATTGTTTATAAATTTGAAGGATATGCATTAACTGTCAGACTGTTCGTTTCGCCTCGTTAATTCAAGTCTCTTGGCCAGGTCGTGACAGTCATCCAAGATCTATCATAATGTTGTAAGTTTCAATCAACAAACTTTGTGTTGACCCATATACTGTAGACAACAGAAACAAAAAAAAAAAAAATGTCGCTCTTATCTGTAGCGCCGAACTCCACGCGATCAGGATCCCCCAAATCCCGCAGCTGGGATGTCCCCCGCCGTTCTTCGCACGATGACCGCACGTCTACGCCGCCAATTCCACGTTCATCTTAAATGCGTCGCGCGATCTCCGCTAAGAGCCGACCCCAGCCTTGCGTCGTTAAATGCCGAAGGAAATGAGGAGCGAAGCTTTTTTTTTTACTCCCGCAAACCTCCCAGCTCCGCCGCTGCTGTACTGCTTCGCCTCCTCTGTTGTCGCTTCTCCGGCTCCCAGTTGCTGTCCGACTTCGCCTCTCTCGACGACGCTCCCTTCCTGTCCATCGGAAGTTACAACATTACGATCGGGAGCAACAACAGAGCTTGCCTGCTGTGAAGGTTGCACAAGTCGCCTCTTCGGCTCCCAGCTGCTATTCGATCCCGCTTCTTAGACGACGTTCCCTCCAGTCGAATCGGAAGAAGCAACAGGAGTTTGCTCGCGTGAAAGTAATTTCCTCCCGATCGCGTGCTTCGTCGGCCCAGCGTCGCTGTTCGACTCTGCTTCCTTCGACGACTCCCTTCCTGCCGAGCCGGAAGTTACGACATTGCGATCGGAAGCAACAAGGGAGCTCGCCTGTTTTGAAGATCGCACGAGTCGCCTCTCCGGTTCCTTCCCGCTAGTCAACTTCGCTCCTCCAGCGATTCTCCCTTCCTGTTAGATCGCGAGCAACAGCGGGAACTCACTAGCCGTGAAGGTAATTTCTCCCTTCTGCGTGCTGCTTCGGCCAAATCCTGTAAATTCGATTGCCAAACAGTCTCTTAAGGCAAGCAAAAAGAGGGAAACAGAGAGCTTATTCCTCTGTGAGCGTTTGAATTCCCTAATCCTACTCAAATCAAATCTAAATTCTACTTAATTATCATTATTTATATTAATTATGAATTAATTTTAATTTATTATAATTATTTAATATTAATAGAATTAATTATTAATAATGTTAATTAATCATGTTTAATTAATCTTAATTAATTTCTATTAATAATTAATTAATTACTTTTAATTTTTTTAATTAATTATAATTAATATAAATTAATTATAATTAATTATTTAATTAATAATAATTAATTTTTTATTAATAGTAATTAATTATTTTTAATTAATTATGATTACTTCGTTAATAATAATTAATGATCTTAATTATTATTAATTATAATAATTTTTATTAATTATAATTAGTTATAATAAATGATAAAGAAATGTATTCCCCTCTTGCCTCCACGAGCCGACACCGTCGCCGACGACACACGCAAGGTAAGTCCCAAATCCTGTCCTCGACGCGCTTGATGCGCTGGTGGACCTCCTATACGCGCTCTTGTAGCACGGTGGGGGGGAATCCAGTGCAACAGGTACGACGAGGCAGGTAAGCCCTATACACGCTCTTGTAGCGTGGTGGGGATAGTCCTCGACCCCGACCTCGACATCAGCACTGTCAGCCCCGCACAGGTATAATTTCGCGGACCGGAGAACCACCTATACGCGCTCTTGTAGCACGGTAGGAGGAAACCCGGTGCGAGGCATACGACGAGGTGGGTAAGCTCTATACACGCTCTTGTAGCGTGGTAGGGAAAACCACTGGTGCTCTCGTACTGTTACTGTTGAAGACCCCATACACGCTCTTGTAGCGTGGTGGGATGAAAGATGTACGGCCGCGGTGTCTAAAGACACCTACCATACACGCTCTTGTAGCGTAGTGGGAAGGCCCAGCTCCCTACATTTCCCCCAAACGGGGGATATGCCGGGATGCTGCCGAAATTTTTACTGAAGTACACATGACCTGGACAACAAAGAATATCTAACTTGAGCAACAATACAAAAGACCAGTACTCGAACAGAAGTGCATAGAACTCGAACAATTAGAGGACTGAATCCGAGCTGAACAAACAAGGGACTTGAACTGAACTACAAGGAACAGAACCCCAAATGCTAAAATGTACAATAATAATCAAAATGCAAAAGATAAGTGATAAATTTGTTTATTTGAACAAACACCAAGTTAACAGCAGAAGACTCGTGGTGGACTTTCAAATGTGATTGACTTAAACATCAGTCAACTATGAAATGTACAAGTACTACCCACCTGGAGCAATTAAAGACCGATCATGCAAACAAATAGTGCCTGTTGATTGAAAAAGGCAACACTGGCAATTGATAACGGAGGACCTGTCACTGCAAATAAGTACAATCAAGACCACCTGAGATTGGTGACAGGTGGATACAGTGCAGGAACAATAGTTCTTCTGCGAATACTTCTAAGAGATCGTATTAGACATGACCAGTCTCTATACATAAGCATGATCCATTTGTGGATAACAACAGCGGGTACATTGTGATTATGGAGAACCCCTGTGGGCACAAATACGTACAAAGACACATGGTGAGTACGAATACCAGTTGACCTCTCGGACAGAATCCTCCCGCAAAAGGGACATCTCCTATAAGAATGGAAGAGATGTTTGAGCAAATTAGAACTAAACTTCCTGGTGTTCCAAAGTTCCTTCTTTGCCTTTTATCCAAGAGAAAACATCTCTAACATTGATAGGCCTTGGAAGTGCGAATAATCTTCAAAGCTTGGCGTTGCAACACGACGTACCATGCTTACCAAGGATGCTGCCGTATCGCCTCCACCGATGAGGCTCAACCAAAGAATGTAAGCATATATTCGGATAAAACCCTCCCAGGAGAAGGGCACCTCACATAAGAACGGAGGAGATGGTCGAGCAAATTCGAACTAAACTTCCTGGGGATCGATAGTAAGACCCATGGGTCACTAAAACACGGCATCAGACCACCGGATCTGTAACCCTCGTACAAACAAATATGGGGCACCGGTAAAACTCGAAATAAGGCTTCACTGATCTAGTAAATTGCCTAACCAGCCGGACACCCCTCTACGTAGCATGCAAATATTCTAAAATATCCCTTATACGTGTATTATAATAGGCGTGATGGGCTATGAATGTATATCATCCTGCATTACATATAAGCGCATCGTACGTGCGAATCTAAGAGCTTATATACGTGCATTTTAAGAGTATTCCCACATGTGTTTACAGATGCAGAGGGTTCCACTCTAGTGTGTCCTCTCACACTGTTATTGCACTCCAAATCCTCCTGCTATATAAGCAGAGGGTTTCACTCTAGTGTGTCCTCTGACACTGTTATTGCACTCCAAATCCTCCTGCTATATAAGCAGAGGGTTTCACTCTAGTGTGTCATCTGACACTGTTATTGCACTCCAAATCCTCCTGCTATATAAGCAGAGGGTTTCACTCTAGTGTGTCATCTGACACTGTTATTGCACTCCAAATCCTCCTGCTATATAAGCAGAAGGTTTCACTCTAGTGTGTCATCTGACACTGTTATTGCACTCCAAATCCTCCTACTGTATAAGCAGAGGGTTTCACTCTAGTATGACATTTGACATTGATACTGCATTTCAAATCCTCCTGCTGTATAAGCAGAGGGTTTCACTCTAGTGTGCCATTCGACACTATAATTGTATTTCAAAAATCATGCATGCATATGAATGTATCATGTGTAATGCATCCATCGGCATACACCCGCATGGGCCCCGGCGAGCGTGTTATTGGTACACACGTGACGTCTAGGGATGCTGCGCGGGTCAACAAGTGAATTCAGGTTCGAGCCCGATCCTTCTATTCAGGTAAATAGGAGTTGACACGGCTCGAACAATCAAATAAATATGCGGTCGCGAGATCGACCGGGATATTTATTTTACATTCATATTAGGCCTTCAAGGCCTATAATCAAGAGAATTTAATAACAAGGGCATAAAGCCTACGAAACCCGATCCTCTGTCAATCATTAGGCAGAGTCGACAATGTTCAAAACATAAAAATATGAATGACCCCACACCCCGATGATGGCCGTGTTGAATGAAAATATCAACCGGAGGGGTCCATTTCAAATATCTCAAAGTACCACCCAAATTTCCTACAAAATCCAATCTTCTGAAAAATTCCAAAATCCAAAAATCTTTCCAACTCCAGATATTTAAAAATTGAAATCCAACCATCAAATCACTCAAAGCAAAATCCATCCATCCTCCGCAACAGTTTGCCGAGATGGACAAGTTAAAATTTACTTCAGCTCGCAAAGAGCTAATGCCTAGTCGAAAATATCACTAGGATCAATTCTCAAACAATCTCCTGCCAGCAAGGACGTGGTACGAGTCCTCTAACCGGCAGTTTCGCCGTCAAATGGCACTGCAGGATAAACGGTTATGACTCGGGGCCCTCTGAACCAGGTGGTTGCCGCCAAATGGCACCATTATATTATGGTTATGGCCAGAGCCCGTATGCTCCCCAATGGCATCAAATCCTTGAGATATGAATCAATAGGATATGATCGATAGGGCACAAAGCCCTCTGTTAGCTAAGGTGGATTCAAATTTGTCCCCTTAGACAAATATTCCCCCCAGGTCTACAAGGTACCCTTGGACGAAGCAACCCATGGCTGCCGACAAGGATCCTTCTGTCAGGTTGGGTCGACTACCTCCTCTGACTAAGTAGACCAGGGACCACGATGGCCCGGGACGACGGAACCATGGGATCTTGATCGGGTCTATCATCCATTCCCCCACCATCAGCTTTAAGTGCAAGATGGTGAAATTTCTATTTTAAATATTAAACCCTTCCAGTCCTTTTAACATTCCCAACCTATTGCTGCTACTATATGCCAGATCCACGTATCTATACGTATCTGATTGACGACTAGCCTTAATCGAAAGTTCTCTCTCGTTACCGGGAGGGGTAATTAACTATAGGGGCTTGCGCCTATAGGAAACCAGAACTCAGATCATAAAGTCCTCGCAAAATGAGGGCGAAATCTCTGGGTAGTGTCTTATCTACTATCTCATCTGCCTTCCAAAATTTACCCCGGATCTTAAATCTGTTAAAACTCCCCCCGAAGAAAGCAACAAGTCAGGCGGAGGCCGGGGCAGAATTTTCGGAGCCCACAGATTTCTGGCGACTCCACTGGGGAATTCATGTACAAGAGGAAGGATCTGAAGGAGAATATGATGAAGATACTATAGAAATCGAGGTGGTTCACATGGTAAGTCACGTTGATGAAGCATACTATGATGATGGCGAAGATGATGACAATCAACAGCCGCCAGTTAGACAAGTATACCGACGTCGCTATAAGGCTGGATCTGTGGCGAACAGAAGTGTTCGCTCCTCTGAAGAAGGGGAAGAAGAAGTTGAAGAGAATCCTTTCTCCGCCGAAACCATCACCCTTGCAGAGATGAGAAGGCAAGTGAGGCGACAAATGCGAGCAAAGGACAAAGAAATCTCTCAATTAAATGAAAAAATGTCTGAGATGATGACGCAGATGACAACGATGATGGAGATGATGCAGAAGGCCACTTCTGTAGGCCCTACACCAGTTCAACCCATCAACCAAGTCGCAGGTAGTGCTCCAGCAAATCCGCCCCAAGCCTCAGGAGTGAAAGGCGTGCCTGAAGGTGGTAATGAAGCCAACGACAATGCCCGCCAACGCACTCCACAAAATGTGGCGAGTGTATCTGAACCTATGACGCCAGCACAGTTGGAGGGTTTAATTAGTGAGAAAATTAAAGCCATCATAGCTGCTGAACAAGCAGAGAAGCTAGTGGGAAAAGATCGCCCGTACCCAGCGGAGTACGACCAGGTACCGTATCCGAAAGGATATTCCGTACCAAAGTTCTACACTTTCGATGGGAACAAAAATCCTAGGCAGCATCTGGCACAGTTTAAAGCCACCTGTGGGAACACGGGAGGAAATGATGCTTTATTATTCCGGCAATTTGTTAGTAGCTTGGCTGGAACTGCTTTTGAGTGGTACGCAGAACTACCGAATGATTCTTTAAAGACGTTCGCGGAATTAGAAGCTTCATTCGTAAAAAGGTTCGCCAGTGCGACGGAGAAAACCACCATCGCTGATCTCGCCTTAGATAAAAGGAGAAAGGATGAGTCAGTGACGAAATACATAACACGCTGGCGTAATCTCAGCATGAAATGTGAACAGCAGCTAGAAGAAGAGCATGCAGTTCAATTATTAATGGGGAACATTGATGATAAAATGCAGCCCTTCTTATGTATGGCTTCCATCACTACCTTCCAGGATTTACTAGATAGGGTGGCAAAATTTGAAAAGTTAAACTTGTCAAAATCAGGAAACCTCCCCGATAAGCCTAAAAAGGCCAAAGCACCCGAGGCCAGGAAATTTGAAGCTTATTCCATATTCCCTTCCAGGCCTGATAAGAGAAGACAGGTGGAATATGCTGTTGACAAAGGTAAACGGGCAATATACAATGCAGATAAGGGAAAGCAGCCAATGCAATATGAAGATAAACCAAAACAGGCTTACAATCCTAATCCTCAACCAAAATTGGTGCTTGGTGGAAATGATAAACCCCGAACCTTTCAGGGTGGAGGAGAGCGTCCAAGACAAGCAGTGGGAACTGGTGACAGAACGTTCCCATCCCTCAAGGAGAAGATGAATAAAGAATATTCGTTCAAGAGGGAAAGCGTTGCTAAATTATTTCGACAAGCGCTCAAGGCTGGTTTAGAGCTACCAGAATGTAAAAGACCTGAAGAGTCCAAGCATAGTAGTGACCCAAATTACTGCCCTTATCACCGGGTAATTAGCCACCCAATTGAAGACTGCTATGTCTTTAAAGATTGGTTGGAAAAGAAGTACAAAATGGGGGAGTTGACATTATCAGATAATGTGTTAATTCATCCCAAGAAGGAATCCACTCGGGTGGTCACGTCCTCTTCCGTACCCCCGCCTAAAGAAACGACAAAAGAATCTATTCAAGAAGAACAATGGGAGACTGCTGTCTCCAAGAAGACAACCAAAATGTTAAAACAGCTAGAAGGAATCCCAGGTGTCAAGTGGAAGTCTCCTACTGAGCCGGTACTAAATTTGAAGTGGTTGCCTGTGCCACATGCATCCACATCTAAACAACCTGGCCAAGCTAACTCGTCAAGGTCTAGTAAGACTAAATCAAAGTCTTCAAAAAAGAAAGCCAAATCAAAGAGGCCTAAAGAGAAGAAGACTGCAACTCAAAAGACCATTGATAGTTTGGGCGAATATTATCAAACTGTTAGGAAGCCTATTACGCTTGGCGACTTCATGACAAAGCTTAATATAGATGAAAAGGAAGAAGAAACGGATGAAGAATCACTTCCTACAGAAATATGCCAGACTATCTCGGTGACATCAGGAATATCAGGAAGGGAGAAATATGCTGAAGAAGCGGCCCCTGAGTCCTGTCTGATGGCATCGACAATGGATTATAGTTTAGAAGATGATCTGTACTTTCCAGATGAAGATGATTCAAATCATAACATAGCGTCGCAAATGGAGCAAGTGAAACTGGAGGATGAATCTTAGTCTACAGGTGAATCTCCAGACGTGACAATGGCCAACTCTGAAGAGAATACTTCATTGAATAAGTCTGAATCAGATGAGGTAGCCCAGGTGCAGTTGAGAAGTGGCAAAGTGTTGCCACCTCCACCAAAGAAGGGGGTCCCTAACAAAGACAAGGGGAAGAACATAGTTATCAACGAAGATATCATCACTGAAGATCCTAAGAAGAAAAAGGCTTTAACCAAGGGGATAGATTACAATATCTTATCCCACCTAAGGAAGATCCCAGCACAACTCAGCATATATGACGCTCTCATAATGTCTAAAGACCTTCGGGAGACTCTGATTCAGGCCCTCAAGGATCCTGAAAGATATGAGGCGTATTTTGCTGAGCGTAATCTAACGGAGGTGTTACAAGCTCGGAACGAGCCAATAATCACTTTCACTGAAGACGATATGATGCTTGGAACAGCAGATCATAATCGCCCCCTGTACGTTACGGCAGAAAGCGACAACATGGTGATCAGTCGAATTTTGATTGATCCTGGGTCCTCCGTAAATCTCATAAGCTTGAAGGCATTAAGATCACTTTGCCTTGATGTGCAACACCTCGGACCAGAGAAATTAATGGTGCACGGCTTCAATGAGAAAGGGCAAAAGACTCTGGGATCATTTACGTTTTCTCTCATATTTAGAGAACTTCATACAGATGCCAAATTTCATGTGATTGATGCAGATACCTCATTTAAGGAGCTTCTGGGTCGCCCGTGGTTACATGAGTATGGTATTGTTCCATCAACACTTCATCAATGTATGAAATACCTCAGGGATGGGGAAGAATTCCGGATCTCCGGCGACATCCAACCATTTGCAGTTCATGAAGTAACGATGTATGAAGATGCCAGATACTTCATGTCAAAGAAGCTAAAGCCTTCGAGCTCTCTTGAGGCCCAGGCATCAAACCCAGATATCACAAAGCAACCTAAACGAGAAGTTAAGAAAAAGCAAGTGGGGAGAAAGAAGGCAGCGTCGATTCTTCCCAAAGCTACGACCATTCCTAAGGAAAGGAAACATGTGCCCCATCTGGGGAGTGATACAGATGAAAATGATGTCACCCCTACCAAATCCCAGAGGGTATGCCGATCAAAGGCCGAATGGAGTAGAGAGGTCGCATATTCAAATGATGATTATGACTATGACTCTATCTATATGAATACGGTGCAGGAAATATTCTCCAGAAGAATAGGCAGCCTGTCAATTTCAGATAGTGTACTCGTAGTCACGCGTATCCCCCTACAACACTTCAGAGAAATCATTCCGCGAGAAGTGCATAAAGTCGAGGAGCTCATAACATTTTATGTACCTCCCCCTAAAAAAAGGGATGGGCCAGCAAGCCTATTTTATTCAATCGGAAAGCTTGAAGAAGAAGGAAATCATGATTGGTTTCGTAGGCTCATTGATTCCGGGGAGTTAGTGCCCACAAGATTTCCCAGATTCAATACCAGAAATATTCAAAGAATGCTACGAAAGCAAGGAAGTCTTCGTTCCTCTAAACAACAAGTTCGTTTCTGCTTGAGTCTCTGGTATCGAAGAAATCCTCACTTATTACGGAAGAAAGATATTTTTGCAAAAAAGGGCCTTGGGTTCATCATACGGAAGTACCCCCGAAAGGAGAACTGCCGAGCAATTTCACATAGAAATATTGAATCTGATGGTGACAGCGAAGAAGAGGCCTTTGAAGTTAATCTTCCAAACGATCAGACCATAGAAGCCAAGCCTGCACCAGAAGAGTTAGAAGATGGTGGACAGGCGACCACTATGGATGAACTAAAAGAAGTCAATTTAGGGACTGAAGAAGACCCTCGCCCAACCCTCATTAGTGCTCTCTTGCCCGAAGTGCAGGTTGAAGAAATAAAAAGCTCCTCTGTGAATTCAGGGACTGCTTTGCCTGGACATACGCTGAAATGCCCGGCTTATCCCCTGACGTAGCAGTTCACAGATTAGCCATCAAGCCAGATGCAACACCAGTCAAACAAGCTCCAAGGAGAATGAGATTGGAGATTGAAGAACAGGTGATTGCAGAAACAAAGAAGCTCATAGAGGCAGGATTTATTCGTGAAGAAAAGTATGCTGATTGGATAGCAAATATTGTCCCTGTAAAGAAGAAGAATGGCCAGATCCGCATCTGTATCGATTTCAGGGACCTTAACAAAGCATGCCCAAAAGATGACTTTCCGCTCCCTATATCAGAACTACTGGTTGACACCACATCGAACCACGACATGTTCTCTTTCATGGATGGATCGTCAGGATACAATCAGATCAAGATGGCGCCTGAAAATGAAAAGCATACATCCTTTAGAACGCCCATCGGCATATTCTGCTACACAGTCATGCCCTTTGGCCTTAAAAATGCCGGTGCCACCTACCAACGAGCAATGACGCATATTTTTGATGAGCTAATTCATCAGAAGGTCGAGTGCTACGTAGATGATTTGGTCGTCAAGAGCATGGACCGAAGAGATCATCTGGATGACTTAAGGATTGTATTTGAAAGAATCAGGAAGTATGATTTGAAGATGAATCCCCTTAAGTGTGCTTTTGGGGTCTCCTCTGGCAAATTCCTGGGGTATGTGGTTCGTCACCGAGGAATCGAGATCGACCCTAATAAGATTAAGGCGATCATTGAGATGCCGCCTCCCAGAAACCTTCGACAACTTCGTTCCTTACAAGGACAACTGGCTTTCATTCGACGATTCATATCGAATCTATCGGGTAGGTGCCAGCCATTTTCGAAGTTAATGAAGAAAGACGTCCGCTTCAAGTGGGATACTGAGTGCCAGGAAGCATTTGACAGCATCAAAAGATATTTGTTAAATCCGCCCATTCTTGCGGCACCAATTTCGGGGAAGCCTTTTATACTATATACTGCAGCACTAGAAGAGTCCCTCGGAGCATTATTAGCCCAGCACAATGAGGAAGGAAAAGAAAATGCACTCTACTATATCAGTCGGAGATTAATCGGAGCGGAGATACGTTATTCTCCTATAGAGAAACATTGTTTGGCGTTAATTTTTACAGTTCAAAAACTCCGCCACTATATGCTCTCTCACAAAATCACTTTAATATCAAGGATCGATCCGCTGAAATTCTTAATGACAAGACCAGCGTTGACAGGTCGCTTAGCCAGGTGGGCAGTACTGCTCCTGCAATTTGATATCACATATGTCCTACAAAAAGCGGTAAAAGGTCAGGTGTTAGCAGACTTTCTTGCTGCACATCCTATCCCTGCTGATTCACCACTCAATGACGATCTGCCTGACGAGCAGATCATGAGCGTCGAAGAAGATGAAATGCTACAAGTATGGGAAATGTACTTTGATGGAGCATCATCGATTAAGCGCGCTCGGCCTCCAAATCTGAAAAAAGTTCAAGCTGGAATCGGTCTTATTTTCGTATCACCTGAGGGAGGCATAATGAGATTCTCATTTAGCTTGACTGAGCCTCGAACCAATAATGAGGCTGAGTATGAAGCTCTAATTGCAGGACTAGAAATTGCAATCAATGTCGGAATTCAAAATCTCCAAATATTTGGAGATTCTCAACTTGTTATAAACCAAGTATTGGGAGTTTACAAAATCACTATGTTCGAGTTGGCCTATTACCATCGGCGAGTCCTCGAGCTTATGAAGCAAATCCCGATCATTAAATTAGCACAAGTTCCCCGAGCCCAAAATAACAAAGCCGATTGCCTAGCTAAACTGGCTAAAGAAATGGCGAATATGGATGATGAATGGCCTATAATAATTATGGTGCACAGTCGGCGGGTCTTAGAGCCAGCACTACTGCAATTCCCGCAGGCAGAGGGAATATCATATTCAACCTAGCAGGATACAGCTCCGGTTGATCCTCAACCTCCCCAACTAGTTGATCTTAAAGATCAACTTAAAGAAAATCAAGCTCCTAAAAGAAGACGCAAGGCTAGCCAAGCTTCAGAACCATGGCGGCATTGTTTAGATGTTGAAGAAGAAGACGACTGGAGACAGCCTTTCATTGATTATTTCAAAGAAAGTAAACTACCGGCAGATAAGTCACTAGCGGCTCAAATCAGAAGGAGAGCACTACGATACGCATTTGTCAATAACACATTGTATCGGCGTGCTTTCGAATGTGGCTAAGGTGTCTAGGGACTAAAGAAGCTGATAAGGTGGTAGCAGAAGTTCACGAAGGACTTTGTGGAGCACACCAATCAGGTCCTAAGATGACGGTTAAAATCAAAAGAATGGGCTGCTATTGGCCAAGAATGGTAAAGGACTGTATCGACCACGCAAAAAGGTGCCACGAGTGTCAGATTCACGGTGATGTTATTCATCAACCGCCAAATCCACTACACCCAACGATAGCATCCTGGCCATTCGAATGTTGGGGTACTGATGTAATCGGGCCAATAGATCCACCATCATCAGGAGGACACCGCTTCATTTTGGCAGCGACCGACTACTTCTCTAAGTGGGCAGAAGCGGCTCCATTCAAAGAGGTCACATCTGAGCATGTAATCAATTTCTTTACCCACAATGTTGTCTACAGATTTGGTGTACCACGCCGCATCATTTCCGACAATGGTACGACTTTCAAAAGCACTAAGATCAATAAATTTATCGATCGTCACAAGATCGATTGGCGATATTCCTCAATTTACTATCCAAGAGCAAATGAATTGGCAGAGGCCTTCAACAAAACACTAGTGACACTGTTAAAGAAGATTCTCACCAAGAACAAAAGAGAGTGGCATACAAAGATGGCAGAGGCATTATGGGCGTATCGTACAACCTATAAATCACCGACCAAAGCCACTCCCTACTCACTGGTGTTTGGAGTCGAAGCAGTACTACCTCTAGAAGTTGAACTACCATCGCTTCGAGTTGCCATCCAGAATGAGATTACTCGAGAACAAAATGCTCAATTGAGAATGGAGGAGCTCGATGCACTCGACGAAGTCAGATTACAAGCTCAACAGAATCTGGAGATTTATCGAGCAAGAATGATAAAGTCCTTTGATCGAATGGTGCGCCATCGTGCGTTTCAAGAAGGAGAGTTGGTCCTAGTACAGAGAAGGCCAATCATCCCACATCGAAAAATTGGTGGTAAATTTGTATCCAATTGGGAAGGACCTTTCGTCGTCGAAAAGGTGTACCAAGGTGGAGCTTATCAACTGATCGATTTGGATGGTCAGAGGCCTATGCCACCAATCAATGGTCGATACTTGAAGAAATATTATGCATAGAGATTAAAATTTAATGCTTAATGTATCATGTAATAGTGGAAATATTATATATGTGTACTTTCTTGAAACTCTCTTATAGCACAAGGAGATATTTCAAGTACCCCATTAAAATCCCCCACAAGACTGGGGGCATTTTAAATATTTATTTGGGTCGGTACCGTGTTGCATGCCGAAAGCCTCAAATAAATATTTAAAATCAGGAAATACAAATTTCTCTCTTACAAGATAAAAATTTTTTGGTATTTATTTGGGTTGACATCGTGCTTCATGCCGAGATCCCTAAATAAATGCTACTGGTGGTCCTCCAAAATATTTTTGACATCACCTTCCCCAGTATCTCAGGACTTCGAAGGTCAAGTAGAGAAGGCTTCCGTGGTTATACGCTTTAACAAATCGAGCCAGAGCAGCTCAAAGTTCGAATGAGTATATGAGGTCAGACTCAACAAGCTAAGATGTGGTCGAGTCGCTGGCAGCTCCGTCTACTCAACAAACCAAAAGAAGGGTCGTGATAGCGGAATCCCCACTTCGTCAGCTCGATAAGGATTGCAAGAAGTATGAAGGCTTATTTAGCTCAATAAGTCTTTGCAGTAGTAGCCCACGAGGTTTTCCTGATTGACTGGAGAGTCAAAGTTATGATGGGAAGGATATTCTTCCAACCAACACAATTACCATATATTCGTCGGTTCTGAAACCTGCGATCATGAAAGTTGACTTCAAATCTGCAAACTTCAGTAAACTCAGCTTGGGAGAGTGCATCTCCTTATGGCTCAAGTCTGAAGCCTGAATGGGTGTATGAGGTCGGGCTCAACAAGCTAAGATGTGGCCGAGTCGCTGGCAGCTCCGCTTACTCAACAAGCCAAAAGAAAGGCCGTAGTAGTGGAACCCCCGTTTCAGTAGCTAAATGATAAAGAGCCATCAAATCCTAGCTTTCCTAGTCTGATGGACTTGAGTGACCCAGATTGAAGTTTTCCTGATCGGTCAGAGGCCAGAATGCTATATACATCTGGTACTACCAGTTTAACTCAAAACATATAAACCCTTCACCAAGTCTGTTGCATAGAGCATGAAGCTGAAGGAGCCAAAATCATAGGACTCCAGCCAAAACTACAGAAAGGGGTATCCTAAATGACACCCACGGGTGGCCCTAAGAACTGGGGGCATTTTAAATATTTATTTGGGTCGACATCGCGCTGCGTGCCGAAATCTCCAAATAAATATTTAAAACTTGATACTCAGTCTCATCAATAAAAAAAAGAGAAGAGGAAGTGCAGAAAGTGCTATTTATAATCATCATAAAATACCATCTGAACAAAATACAACCCATACAAGAAGTGGCAGAGTACATCTCATGAAAAGATCAAAAAGAGAAAAGTACATCAAGGGAGACGAGCACGTAAATCCCCCAACTGTGAACTAACCTCAGCCAAAACCTGGTACTCAGTCTCAGCGGTGTGCAGCTCCTCTGTGGCTCGAGTCAGTGCTGTCTCAGCGGCCTGCAGTGCCTGGTGTAACATCTGGTTGCGCTGCTCCTCCCTCCTAATGAGTCGCTCACGTCGGTCGTGCCCCTCCTGAAGGTCCGACTTACGAGACATCACTCCCTTGATGTCCCTCCAAAGGTCCCTCACGCGAGAAGTCAACCCCTCAATCTCGCTGGCCATGCTGGATGAGCTCTCTCGGTGCCTCCTAAGAGCCTCAGTGCTCCTATCAAACTCATCGCGGGCCACATTTGCCGCTGCACGGCATCCATCTACCTTCTCCTGTAACTCTGCCAAAGAAACTCTGGTGCGCATGATGGAAAGAGACTGCAACCTCCTGATGTAAAACTCAGTCTCTCTGCATAGAGTCTCCCAATACTGCATCTCTGAAGTCTCTAACCCAAGCTGTGCTAGTAAACCAAGGGTGTAGTTTGCTGTAGAAGTGAACTGTCCCATGGAATCGGGTGATCCAGGATCCACTCGGGCTATCAAGTCATGTAGAAAGCTCGTACAGTGACCGTACATATCTCCGTGCCAAGGGTCAGAAGCTACAGGAGCGTGGCAGCGAATCTCTGATACATAGTCTGCTCCTGCAGGCACTACAAGAAAGCCCATAAGCAACAAATAAAAAAAGTGTGAGATATTAAATTAAAATATAAATAACAGCATACCTGAAGAGGAGCTAGCAAAGTCACTGGGATGAGCCTCAGGGTAGGAGCTGGCAAAGCCACTGGGAAGTGCCTCAAAGTAAGGTGCTGCAGCTACTGGTACTAAGTCTAAAACCGTAGGTGTGTACGGCGGTACGACAGGAGGCTCCTCAGGTAAAGCTGCACCGGCTCTTGATGACTCACCAGGCCAAAAAGGTCTCTCTTCGGATGCCTCTCCAGGCCAAAATGACCCGTATGGGTCCACTTGAAAGCTGAAATATGAAAGGGGATTAGGAGCACTGTACCCTGGAAAGTCTGACAACCGAGGACCCGCTGATGCCTCCCTAGGGGTCAGAAAGTGCTCTGGCACGGGACTAGCTACCGGGTCTACAAAAGTACAAGAAGGCTCAGTACGTCGGGAACCAGAACGCCCGTGAGAAGACTGAGGTGCCTCGGTACGGTGTGGATCAGGATCTGTAACTCGTGCCCTAACAGGAGAGGGTGCAGTACCCTCAGTAGCAGTATGGCTCTCACTGTGCCTCCCTGCACCAAAATCAAGAGAAGATACAAAACTAAATAACCAGTCAACAAGATAAAGGTTAACAAGAGAGTTAACAAAGAAATTACCTCTATCATCCCTGATCCGCGAAGAGCCTCGCGAGGGTCTCCGTCCCCTCGGTAACCCCAAAGTGTGTACTCGGCGTTCGTACGTCCGGGCACCACGCTCTAGAAAAGGGGCAAAAGAGAGTCGTACCCAGGTCAAGTGCGTGTAACTGACACCAGTCTGACTGTGGGAAGGAGCTATACGAAAGGTAGAGCCGGTGCCAAATCTCAGCAGATGCAACCACACTGCAGAAGCTGCATATAAACGGGCCTCCAGAGGAACTACGTCAGTGTGTCTGGTATCGGCTACCCCAGGAATAAGTGGTCGTCCATCATATGCTGTAGCCTGTGAGAAGCCAAACTGGCGAGCAACTCTGTTCGGCTGATATCCCTCCAATATCACGATATTGCCAGAACGATGACATAACCAACCCGGACGTATGTTGACAAAGTACTCAGCTACTCTCAAGGTGCCCCTACTCTGCAGGAGAACACATCTCCTCTGTCTATCAAATCCATCTGTAATAACCTGCTCACTCAAGTAAGATGGCAAACCAACAACATCTGGCTGATGAACAACAGCGAAACGGTCTACAACCAGGTGCGGAGAAAAGAAGAAAAGTCGCACCCGCTCTAACTCCAAGGTAGAGGAAGCCTGTGCCAACTGCATGACTGTCGGGTATCCCCTCTCCAAAAAGTACTGAGGGCACTCCAAACATGAAAAAGCACCTCGGATATATAGATGAATCCAGCCATACAAGTAGTGCCACGGCAAAACCAAACCCCGCAGCTCAAGGGAGGTCGCCTCAGAAGCTGTGCAGAGGGCCCTGTAAATCCTAGCAAGCACTGGTGGAGCCAAAGAGAGGCGCTGCCCCTGAGAAAGCTGACTGGCTGCTAGGAAAACACTACAGCGTACAGATCCAACTCTGAGTGGGAGAACAAAAGTACACAACCACGTGGCTAAAAATCCCGCCAAAAGTAAATCCTCATTTATGCCTGGTAATGCAGGAGACCTGCAACCAACTGAAGAAGGCTCTGCAGTATCCTCTGACAGTAAAACTCCGGGTCGTAGGCCAAGCTCAAAAGGATCATGCAATGATACAGCAGTAGTAGACAAACAGCTGTCTAGGAGAAAACTACGAACCCAGGTGTCCACTGGCATAGCAGCTCCAGCACGCTTCGACAGATCAGAAGATGTGTACACCTGACGGTAATGCTGGAGAAGGGCTGGGTAGATGTCTGGAAGAACTAGTCTGCCCCTCCTGCTTCCATCTGCTGAAGGCATCCTACGAAACAACTCCACGTCAGGAGGAATACACTCCTCAAAATAGCCTGCAACGACGGGTAATCCTGACACAGCCTGTAAATCTGAAAGTGTCACTGTTAGCTCCTCTGGCCCTACCCAACAGGTGTTGCTGCCACTGTCCCAAAACTCCACCAATCCGCGGGCCCAAAAAGGGGGAATCTGTCCAAAGTCAAACAGAGAGGCGTATACAGCCTCGTAAATGCCAGCCTCCTGAAGTGTGTATCTATGGGCCCTCAGAATATATCTGCACCAACAAATGTACCCAGTAACAGGACTCTGTATCCTCCCAACTGTAGAGTCATGCGGCCACCCTAATGTCTTAGAATGTAGCTGGCGATGACTCAGTAATCTCGACTGTCCTACAGGCTCAAGAATATCAGCTGCTGGCTGTAGAACGTCGCACATGCCCCAGCTAATCTGATCAATGGTACTGTCTACAGGATTGTACTCCCCACACTGCAACCTGATACTGGTAACCCACTCGGTAGGATTATCAAATTCTATGGAGTCCGGTGAGAGAACTGAAAGCAGGGGCGAACGTGAGAAGAAACCGCAGAAAGTGTCGCGACCCCGCAACATATCCCCATACTGCTCCAGTCTATCACGAATGTCAGCATCACCTCGAGGATCATGTCTATCAATGACCTCCCAAATGGCGGCCTCACTGGGCTCATCAGGGGTCAAATCCGCAGATCGGCGCCAGCTAAACATTTCCTGCTTGAAGGAAAGTGAAAATGCATCAGAAACTGGCAACAAGAAGGTGCTATGTACACGAAAGAAAGTTACAAAAAATGTGACAAACAGCAACACAACAAACGTGGTGTACTCCAAGCACACACCACCTTTGTTGGGGGGCATTTGTTGACCCATATACTGTAGACAACAGAAACAAAACAAAAAAAAAATGTCGCTCTTACCTGTAGCGCCGAACTCCACGCGATCAGGATCCCCCAAATCCCGCAGCTGGGATGTCCCCCGCCGTTCTTCGCACGATGACCGCACGTCTACGCCGCCAATTCCACGTTCATCTTAAATGCGTCGCGCGATCTCCGCTAAGAGCCGACCCCAGCCTTGCGTCGTTAAATGCCGAAGGAAATGAGGAGCGAAGCTTTTTTTTTTACTCCCGCAAACCTCCCAGCTCCGCCGCTGCTGTACTGCTTCGCCTCCTCCGTTGTCGCTTCTCCGGCTCCCAGTTGCTGTCCGACTTCGCCTCTCCCGACGACGCTCCCTTCCTGTCGATCGGAAGTTACAACATTACGATCGGGAGCAACAACAGAGCTTGCTTGCTGTGAAGGTTGCACAAGTCGCCTCTTCGGCTCCCAGCTGCTATTCGATCCCGCTTCTTAGACGACGTTCCCTCCAGTCGAATCGGAAGAAGCAACAGGAGTTTGCTCGCGTGAAAGTAATTTCCTCCCGATCGCGTGCTTCTTCGGCCCAGCGTCGCTGTTCAACTCTGCTTCCTTCGACGACTCCCTTCCTGCCGAGCCGGAAGTTACGACATTGCGATCAGAAGCAACAAGGGAGCTCGCCTGTTTTGAAGATCGCACGAGTCGCCTCTCCGGTTCCTTCCCGCTAGTCAACTTCGCTCCTCCAGCGATTCTCCCTTCCTGTTAGATCGCGAGCAACAGCGGGAACTCACTAGCCGTGAAGGTAATTTCTCCCTTCTGCGTGCTGCTTCGGCCAAATTCTGTAAATCCGATTGTCAAACAGTCTCTTAAGGCAAGCAAAAAGAGGGAAACAGAGAGCTTATTCCTCTGTGAGCGTTTGAATTCCCTAATCCTACTCAAATCAAATCTAAATTCTACTTAATTATCATTATTTATATTAATTATGAATTAATTTTAATTTATTATAACTATTTAATATTAATAGAATTAATTATTAATAATGTTAATTAATCATGTTTAATTAATCTTAATTAATTTCTATTAATAATTAATTAATTACTTTTAATTTTTTTAATTAATTATAATTAATATAAATTAATTATAATTAATTATTTAATTAATAATAATTAATTTTTTATTAATAGTAATTAATTATTTTTAATTAATTATGATTACTTCGTTAATAATAATTAATGATCTTAATTATTATTAATTATAATAATTTTTATTAATTATAATTAGTTATAATAAATGATAAAGAAATGTATTCCCCTCTTGCCTCCACGAGCCGACACCGTCGCCGACGACACACGCAAGGTAAGTCCCAAATCCTGTCCTCGACGCGCTTGATGCGCTGGTGGACCTCCTATACGCGCTCTTGTAGCACGGTGGGGGAGAATCCAGTGCAACAGGTACGACGAGGCAGGTAAGCCCTATACACGCTCTTGTAGCGTGGTGGGGATAGTCCTCGACCCCGACCTCGACATCAGCACTGTCAGCCCCGCACAGGTATAATTTCTGAACTCAAAATCCCATTTTCGGTGTTTGCGGCGGACCGGAGAACCACCTATACGCGCTCTTGTAGCACGGTAGGAGGAAACCCGGTGCGGTGCTTACGACGAGGAGGGGAATCACCCAAAATCTCATTTTCGGTGTTTGCGGCGGACCGGAGAACCACCTATACGCGCTCTTGTAGCACGGTAGGAGGAAACCCGGTGCGGTGCTTACGACGAGGAGGGGAATCACCCAAAATCCCATTTTCGGTGTTTGCGGCGGACCGGAGAACCACCTATACGCGCTCTTGTAGCACGGTAGGAGGAAACCCGGTGCGGTGCTTACGACGAGGAGGGGAATCACCCAAAATCCCATTTTCGGTGTTTGCGGCGGACCGGAGAACCACCTATACGCGCTCTTGTAGCACGGTAGGAGGAAACCCGGTGCGGTGCTTACGACGAGGAGGGGAATCACCCAAAATCCCATTTTCGGTGTTTACGGCGGACCGGAGAACCACCTATACGCGCTCTTGTAGCACGGTAGGAGGAAACCCGGTGCGGTGCTTACGACGAGGAGGGGAATCACCCAAAATCCCATTTTCGGTGTTTGCGGCGGACCGGAGAACCACCTATACGCGCTCTTGTAGCACGGTAGGAGGAAACCCGGTGCGGTGCTTACGACGAGGAGGGGAATCACCCAAAATCTCATTTTCGGTGTTTACGGCGGACCGGAGAACCACCTATACGCGCTCTTGTAGCACGGTAGGAGGAAACCCGGTGCGGTGCTTACGACGAGGAGGGGATCACCCAAAATCCCATTTTCGGTATTTGCGGCGGACCGGAGAACCACCTATACGCGCTCTTGTAGCACGGTAGGAGGAAACCCGGTGCGGTGCTTACGACGAGGAGGGGAATCACCCAAAATCCTATTTTCGGTGTTTGCGGCGGACCGGAGAACCACCTATACGCGCTCTTGTAGCACGGTAGGAGGAAACCCGGTGCGAGGCATACGACGAGGTGGGTAAGCTCTATACACGCTCTTGTAGCGTGGTAGGGAAAACCACTGGTGCTCTCGTACTGTTACTGTTGAAGACCCCATACACGCTCTTGTAGCGTGGTGGGATGAAAGATGTACGGCCGCGGTGTCTAAAGACACCTACCATACACGCTCTTGTAGCGTGGTGGGAAGGCCCAGCTCCCTACATTTCCCCCAAACGGGGGATATGCCGGGATGCTGCCGAAATTTATACTGAAGCACACATGACCTGGACAACAAAGAATATCTAACTTGAGCAACAATACAAAAGACTAGTACTCGAACAGAAGTGCATAGAACTCGAACAATTAGAGGACTGAATCCGAGCTGAACAAATAAGGGACTTGAACCGAACTACAAGGAACAGAACCCCAAATGCTAAAATGTACAATAATAATCAAAATGCAAAAGATAAGTGATAAATTTGTTTATTTGAACAAACACCAAGTTAACAGCAGGAGACTCGTGGTGGACTTTCAAATGTGATTGACTTAAACATCAGTCAACTATGAAATGTACAAGTACTACCCACCTGGAGCAATTAAAGACCGATCATGCAAACAAATAGTGCCTGTTGATTGAAAAAGGCAACACTGGCAATTGATAACGGAGGACCTGTCACTGCAAATAAGTACAATCAAGACCACCTGAGATTGGTGACAGGTGGATACAGTGCAGGAACAATGGTTCTTCTGCGAATACTTCTAAGAGATCGTATTAGACATGACCAGTCCTTATACATAAGCATGATCCATTTGTGGATAACAACAGCGGGTACATTGTGATTATGGAGAACCCCTGTGGGCACAAATATGTACAAAGACACATGGTGAGTACGAATACCAGTTGACCTCTCGGACAGAATCCTCCCGCAAAAGGGACATCTCCTATAAGAATGGAAGAGATGTTTGAGCAAATTAGAACTAAACTTCCTGGTGTTCCAAAGTTCCTTCTTTGCCTTTTATCCAAGAGAAAACATCTCTGACATTGATAGGCCTTGGAAGTGCGAATAATCTTCAAAGCTTGGCGTTGCAACACGATGTACCATGCTTACCAAGGATGCTGCCGTATCGCCTCCACCGATGAGGCTCAACCAAAGAATGTAAGCATATATTCGGATAAAACCCTCCCAGGAGAAGGGCACCTCACATAAGAACGGAGGAGATGGTCGAGCAAATTCGAACTAAACTTCCTGGGGATCGATAGTAAGACCCATGGGTCACTAAAACACGGCATCAGACCACCGGATCTGTAACCCTCGTACAAACAAATATGGGGCACCGGCAAAACTCGAAATAAGGCTTCACTGATCTAGTAAATTGCCTAACCAGCCGGACACCCCTCTACGCAGCATGCAAATATTCTAAAATATCCCTTATACGTGTATTATAATAGGCGTGATGGGTTATGAATGTATATCATCCTGCATTACATATAAGCGCATCGTATGTGCGAATCTAAGAGCTTATATACGTGCATTTTAAGAGTATTCCCACATGTGTTTACAGATGCAGAGGGTTCCACTCTAGTGTGTCCTCTAACACTGTTATTGCACTCCAAATCCTCCTGCTATATAAGCAGAGGGTTTCACTCTAGTGTGTCCTCTGACACTGTTATTGCACTCCAAATCCTCCTGTTATATAAGCAGAGGGTTTCACTCTAGTGTGTCATCTGACACTGTTATTGCACTCCAAATCCTCCTGCTATATAAGCAGAGGGTTTCACTCTAGTGTGGCATCTGACACTGTTATTGCACTCCAAATCCTCCTGCTATATAAGCAGAGGGTTTCACTCTAGTGTGTCATCTGACATTGTTATTGCACTCCAAATCCTCCTGCTATATAAGCAGAGGGTTTCACTCTAGTGTGTCATCTGACACTGTTATTGCACTCCAAATCAGCAGAGGGTTTCACTCTAGTATGACATTTGACATTGATACTGCATTTCAAATCCTCCTGCTGTATAAGCAGAGGGTTTCACTCTAGTGTGCCATTCGACACTATAATTGTATTTCAAAAATCATGCATGCATATGAATGTATCATGTGTAATGCATCCATCGGCATACACCCGCATGGGCCCCGGCGAGCGTGCTATTGGTACACACGTGACGTCTAGGGATGCTGCGCGGGTCAACAAGTGAATTCAGGTTCGAGCCCGATCCTTCTATTCAGGTAAATAGGAGTTGACACGGCTCGAACTATCAAATAAATATGCGGTCGCGAGATCGACCGGGATATTTATTTTACATTCATATTAGGCCTTCAAGGCCTATAATCAAGAGAATTTAATAACAAGGGTATAAAGCCTACGAAACCCGATCCTCTGTCAATCATTAGGCAGAGTCGACAAGGTTCAAAACATAAAAATATGAATGACCCCACACCCCGATGATGGCCGTGTTGAATGAAAATATCAACCGGAGGGGTCCATTTCAAATATCTCAAAGTACCACCCAAATTCCCTACAAAATCCAATCTTCTGAAAAATCCCAAAATCCAAAAATCTTTCCAACTCCAGATATTTAAAAATTGAAATCCAACCATCAAATCACTCAAAGCAAAATCCATCCATCCTCCGCAACAGTTTGCCGAGATGGACAAGTTAAAATTTACTTCAGCTCGCAAAGAGCTAATGCCTAGTCGAAAATATCACTAGGATCAATTCTCAAACAATCTCCTGCCAGCAAGGACGTGGTACGAGTCCTCTAACCGGCAGTTTCGCTGTCAAATGGCACTGCAGGATAAACGGTTATGACTCGGGGCCCTCTGAACCAGGTGGTTGCCGCCAAATGGCACCATTATATTATGGTTATGGCCAGAGCCCGTATGCTCCCCAATGGCATCAAATCCTTGAGATATGAATCAATAGGATATGATCGATAGGGCACAAAGCCCTCTGTTAGCTAAGGTGGATTCAAATTTGTCCCCTTAGACAAATATTCCCCCCAGGTCTACAAGGTACCCTTGGACGAAGCAACCCATGGCTGCCGACAAGGATCCTTCTGTCAGGTTGGGTCGACTACCTCCTCTGACTAAGTAGACCAGGGACCACGATGGCCCGGGACGACGGAACCATGGGATCTTGATCGGGTCTATCATCCATTCCCCCACCATCAGCTTTAAGTGCAAGATGGTGAAATTTCTATTTTAAATATTAAACCCTTCCAATCCTTTTAACATTCCCAACCTATTGCTGCTACTATATGCCAGATCCACGTATCTATACGTATCTGATTAACGACTAGCCTTAATCAAAAGTTCTCTCTCGTTACCGGGAGGGGTAATTAACTATAGGGGCTTGCGCCTATAGGAAACCAGAACTCAGATCATAAAGTCCTCGCAAAATGAGGGCGAAATCTCTGGGTAGTGTCTTATCTACTATCTCATCTGCCTTCCAAAATTTACCCCAGAACTTAAATCTGTTAAAACTCCCCCCGAAGAAAGCAACAAGTCGGGCGGAGGCCGGGGCAGAATTTTCGGAACTCAAAACTTTTCAGCAATATATCTTGTATATCTACAACAGGATTTAAAAAAAAAAATTGAAGGAAACCAATATTTGAACTCAGCCATAGTACAACCTCTATGGAAAAAAAAACACGAATGGAAGTAATCTAGGGAAAGGAAAAAGCTGCCTATGGGAGCCTCGGGCACAATGTTCTTGTAAAGGTAAAAAGTGTAGAAAGCAAGATCGTAGGAGGCTACAATGAATTGCTGCATATTGTTACAACGCATAGAAGAAAAGTTCATATATGCTTTATTCTATCGAAGCAGCAGTCTCAGATGGAAACTCCAAAAAAGGAAAATTAGATACTTCTGTTGTAAATGAACTTTAGAATGCAAGTAAACCGGCTATCAAAGTCCAACTACTAGTCGAAAGTATTGGATCCCATCAAATAGATGACAATAATCTTAAATTTCTAAATATCTGGATGTGCAAAATGGGAATAGTTGATTTTTGGAACAGTGAGTTTGCAACACTTGAATTATGGATTCCAAGGGGATGTTTGGATACAGGATTTATGCTAAATCCTACCAAATGAGATATAAGGATAAATCTCACAGAGAAATAAATTTTCTGTTTTCCTCTTTTTGGTGTAAATCCTGAATTTACTAAATTCAAGTGTCCGGTGGATTTACGGGATTTGGCCAAAGAAGCGTGCCAAAGGGAGAAAGATGGCTACCTTCGCAACTAGTGAGCTTCCTTCGTCGTCATTACTTCCGATCCAACATAAGAATGGCAAATTATCATGACTTCTGATATGATAGAAACAAATGTCGTTAAAGGAGACGAAGAACTCTTCTAGTGACTCCTTCAAAACTCAAACATTCACGTGAAGTGAAGTGGAACAACAACAAATATTAGGTGAAGAGGAAAAGCAAACACTAGGAAGCCCACATCTATAAGAATGAAGAGCAAAGTTCTTGAAATTGCCAGGCATTGGCATAGAACATTATATAAATATTTAATTTAATAATTAGTTGTATTAGTAGTAGTTTAATAATTAATTTATTAGTTAAATAATTATCAATATAATTAGTAAAAAATATTTATTAAAAGAGCAACTAAATGAGTAATTAGATAAGTAATATTATAATTAATAATTAAATTATTGTATAATTAAGCTATCTTTCAATTATCTTATTTATAATTATAACTTATTGACGCTAATCAATATTAGAACTAATAAGTAACTTTTATTTAAAATACAAATTAAATTTGATTTTTTATTGAACTAACCACCTTAAATTCATAATTACATTGCCAAACAGTTTCATAGGATTTAACAATTATATTGCCAAATAGTTTTTAGGATTTAACACACTCAAGATTTATTAAATCCGAATTTATAGGATTTAGTAAATCCTACTTGTTGCCAAACAGCCCATAAGTGTTTGAATCAAATGACTTGATACAATAAACCAAATCTAATGAGAATCGGAATAGTGGAGAAAAAATATCTTTCTCAGTATAATTATCATCATAGGCATACTTCTACTAGAAGATAAATTTGGAAAATTGAAACTTAGATATAAAACAACAACAACAACAACATCAAGCCATTTTCCCATTATGTGGGGTTGGCTATATGAATCATTTTTCTTGATTGTGTTATGTTAAGAGTTAAATTCTCATTTAAATCTAATAAAGAAAGGTCATTTCTAATATTTTTTTACCATGTCTTTTTAGGCCTACCATTACCTTTCTTAACATAAGTCAAATCTAATACATGTACTTTCCTAACTGGGTCATTGGAAGGATGCCTTTTTATGTGACCAAATCATCTAAGGAGACTCTCTCTAAGCTTATCTTCCACTAGAGCTACTCCAACCTTTTCATGTATGTGCTCATTTCGAATCCTGTCTCTATGAGTAAAGCCATTCATCCACCTGAGCATTCTCATCTCTACAACACTTGACTTAATATTATGCTTCTCTTTTAATGGCCAACATTCTTCATCATAAAGCATTGCAGGTCTCGCCACCATCTTATATAATTTTCCCTTAAGTTTAACGGGGACTTTTCTGTCACCCGATGCATTCCTCCACTTCAACTATCCAACTTGAATTCTACTAATAATATCCCCATCTATTTCACCATCACTCTGAACAATAGATCTAAGATATCTAAAACGTGTACTCTTATTAATGACTTGATCGCCCAAAGTCACAATCCCCCCACTAGATCTATTACTACTAAAATTACACTCCATATATTCAATTTAGATAAAACCAATGCCAATGGATTACATTTCCCGTGAATAAAGACCTTTTTTTTGCATTACGAGGTCTCTTCTAAAGCATGTAAAAGTTTAAATAACAAATGGAAGGTTTATAAGATGAGAGATTTTAGATTGGTAGAATCAAGACTAAGTGCATGTTGCGCAATTTTAGTAGATGTAAAGTTAATAATCATTAGCCAACTTTGCTTGAAATAAAGTAATATCTTGTATGTCAATATTATTGGAGTAGCCTTCTCCTCCTCATACTCGACTTGGTCATCATGGATTATTCAAAGGGGGAAGTCTAAGTAGTTGCAAAGGGGTGAAGATGATTTGAAATTCTTTTATGTGAAAATCAAAGGTAGAAGGACTCATAACTCCATTAGAGAGATTTAACTGAAGATGGGGCTCATCAGACTCCCTCTAGGATTGCTGCCGTGGCTGTCAAACATTTTTATGAGATCTTTAACCTTGTAACCCCTCGCGCAACTGCTCCTTCCATGTCTCTTCACTGTGACAAAGTCCCCAATTTTCTTTTGTCACACCTTACTGCCCCCATTTCTGATTCTGATATTAAATCTGTAATATTTTCTTCCCCCAAAGATACTGCTCCTGGGCTTGATGGGTTCACATTTGGTTTTTACTCATCCTCTTGGGATGTTATTGGCCCTCATGTTTGTCGAGCTGTTAAACACTTCTTTCATAAAGGCTACCTTCCTCAAAGGTAAAAGCAGTGGCGATATCACTATCACAGGCCTATATCTCTCTGTAATATTTTTTACAAAATAATTGCAAAGCTTTTAGCTTCCATATTGAAATATGTTATGCCTCATATTATACATAGTAGTTGATATGGATTTATTAAAAATAGAGTTTCTACTTATTATATCATTCTTACTAAAGAGATGTTGGCGCATTTCAACTTGAGGGGGGAAAATTGCTTATTTTGTGCAAAATTGGATGTGCATAAAGCTTTTGACACTGTTTCAAGAGAGTATATTCTTCAAACAATGCATAATATGGGATTTCCCTTGCGTTATGAATGTTCACTTTTCTATGTGGATTAATGGATGTCTAGAAGGCTTTTTTCCTTCTAAAGTTGGTTTGAGATAGGGGTGTCCCCTCTCTCCTTATATCTTATGTATTGCAATGGATGGTCTTTTCCAACTTTCCAACTTTTTGAAGATTAAATCAGGAATCTTTCATACGATGGCATAAAAACTAAGAATAATCATTTTTCTCACTTATTATATGCTGATGATGTGTTAATTTTTGGTAAATCTTCATCTGCTAATCTTCTTTCTCTTAAGAATATTCTATTCACATTTAAATCTTATACTAGTCTCTCTATTAACCCTAATAAAAGTAACATCATTTTCTCTAATCTAACTCCCAACAAGAATTAGCATAGAGGTACTTTAGATATTATTAATGATAGTGATGTTTTCTCGTATTTGGGGGTGCCTATTGCTCCTAGAAGATTGCTGAAATCTGATTTCGTTCCTCTGCTGAACCAAATATCCCTAAAACTTGATGGATGGAAGTCCAATCACTTTCTTTGGCCGGAAGGCTTCAATTTATCAAATTTTATATTATTAACACTATTGCCTATTGGATTAGGGAATATATTTTACCTAAATGTTGCATAAAACACATTAATAAGGTTTGTGCTCTGTTTCTTTATCGTGAGGATGTAAATGCCAATAAAATACATATGGTATCTTGGAGTAAGACTTTGCCTTTGAAATATGAGGATTTATGCATCCCTGCTACTAAAAATCTGTTTCATGCTTATAATATTTCTCTTATGTGGAGGGTTGTTTCTACAAATAGTCTTCTCTCTCGTTGGTTGAAAGATAAGCATTATACTCTTTGGAGCTTATAATCCCAAAGTCTAAAAACTCTTGGAAACATTTATGTCTACTTGCTACAAATTTGACAATGGAATTTTATTTCGAAGTCACTGTTGAGAGCTACTTCCCAAGTTTTGGGATACTTTGGTGTCAAGGGAGTACTATTGAAAAGACCCTTGATCTTCCTAGACACATTTATGATCCTTTTAAAAACTTATTTTTACGGATATTTATATAACGAGAATTGGAATCTTCCTGCTACTCTTGCTCCTATCATTAAGACATTTATTCAAAACATCCCAACTAATCCTTTGGGAAAGGCTTGCATTTGCTGGAAAGGTATCTCTAAACTGAAATTTAAGCATTTTTGGGTTTCTTGCTTTTGATAATGTGGATCCAAACTGAAGATGATAACCTCGTCATGTTTAATGGTGATAAAAGTGTCCATTTCTCCATCCCAATTATATGACCTCCAACATGCCAAGATCCTCCACTCAACACTCCTTCCATAGCTTCAGAGGAATGAAAAGAGCACAAAATTCAGTTTAAACCCAAAGATGTTAAATGAAACCCACCAAATTGACTCCATTGTCTTCTTAGTTCCATACTACAAACAGGAAAGGGAATGTTATTTCCCAACACCTTAACCACCAACGATTTATCAAGCAACATGGCATTGGCTTTTTCCTTATCTGAATTAAGTTTCATAGCAATGCCATCCTCATACATTTCAGATTCAAACAAAATATGATCAATTTTGATATGTGAAGGTTTGTTCCAAGCATTTGATACGTTCTCTTTAGGAGCAAACACACCAACATCAACATTGTTAATTTTAGAATTAACAATGTGAACTTCAGAAATTTTAGAAGACATTTCAGAATCAGCAGCAAAATTTAATCCAAGTTTTTGAGAAAGATTGCAATTTGTGGATTTGTCAACATCCAGGTTTGAAGAAATAAGACCAGAAAATCTGTTAACTTTAAGATTCAAACCTGCCGATGAAGAAGCTTCAAGATCATTTGAACCTGGTTGTGGCATAGAAGTCACATTTTTGAGAGAATGACTTTTATCATCAGTACCATAATCAGGAAAAGAAACAAAATTTTTTCCCCTTTCCTTCAATAGAGGCAATTTGATGAGCAGGTTAGCGATAACCTTCTCGGATCACCAATGGCTTATGCTTCAACGAACTTCTGCGATCAGAATATTCAACAGAATTATTCAAAAGTTTGAATTTATTCAGTCAATTGCCAGAATTAGTAACCCTAGAGGTAGAAGATGGAACATAGGAATGATCGTCGGCAGAAGATGGCCTGCGATCAACCCCTTCCCTGACGGGCCACCCCGAAACCAGCCCAATTCAAAAATTTGAACAGAATGGAACTTTCTCTCACTACATAACGGGACTTTCTCTCACTACGAATTTGAATTAAAATTTGGCTTGCTCTTGTTAGTGGTCTTAAAATTGTTGATGCTCTTGCTATAAGAAAAATTTTGGTAAATAAGCTGTCCCTCTTTGTGATAGCTGCCCTGTGAGCAATAGGCACTTGTTTTTCAATGTGATTTCTCCCACAATATTTTAAGGGAAGTTATTCCTATATTCTCTTCTTGCCTGCTGCCTCCTATGGTTCTTCGAGCTCTGGTAACAATGCTGAAGTTGCAAATGCTCATAGATTTCGTATTTCCTCACTCATTTATTATATATGGAATAACGGAATAATTGAGCTTAATAATTCTTATCATACATTTTCTTCTCTTTATTATCAGACCTCGAGGCCTATCTTTCTAAAACTAAAAGGCTTGAAAAGCTAGAACGACATCAAGATTTTTATTGGCTAGCCAAGATGTTTTTATTCAGTTTTATATGGTATATATTGGATTCTTTTGTTGTCACCTTTCTTAGGACTATGATGAAAGAATATTCCTTTGCAATTCTTTGCCGACCCTTGAAGGCCACTGCTTTGTCATAGCAACAGTGTGAATTTAGTTTTCTTATTAGCTTCTACTTCCTCTTACATTTGTTAATATAATATGGCTTTTGCTGCACCTTTGGATGGCATTGCTTTGCTCTGGCAATTGGGTTTGGCAAACTGTTCTGGGTTATTCTTGATTATTCATGAATCATTTAATACTTACTAAGTCTTAGACTTGGTTATCTTTCCTTTTATTTAGCTGTTTTATTTCAGGACTATTAACTAGTTTTCTTCTGCTTCAGTTTTTTATTATTTATTTACTATTTCATGTATTAGTGATAAATCTCGGCTTTATTTGTATCCTCCTTATTGGTAATGTAATGGGCTAGTCACTCAAGTTTCTCAAAAAAAAAAAAAAAAGATGACGTCAAGTTTCAAAAAAAAAAAAGATGACGTAAGTTCTGTTGCTAAAGTTGAGTCGTCCATATGGAAAACTGCCATAAAAATATCATGCAATGAGAAAGTACCAATTTGTATTTTTGTATGTTAGCACATCCTTTATGATTGGAGCTCTAAATCAAATATGTCTACAACAAAATTCAAATCATAGTTCTCATTATATCGTTAGGGTTCCACTCCAATTGCCAAGGCTGTGTGCTAGCCTATGTTACAGACTTTACGGGTCCTTTCGAAATTCATGTTTTTTGATCTGTGATGCTTAAAACCTTGAGCTGGAGAAGTTGACTTGAACCTGCAATTTGGTTAGTTTTGGAATTTTTAATTTCACAAATTCATCTTATTAGCAGAGGAGGATTATACGAGTACACAAGCTTTAAATGAACTTCTCTAGAAATTTTGCCAAGATGGATTGCACAATGGATAGATAATTTTTTTTCTTAGCATGTTGATGGCGTTAGGTAAGATTGACTACCTTCATACCTCTTTATTGCAGACTTTAAAAGAAATAGAAAATGCATTAGTTTCATCTCCTTTGGGTATAAACCCAATCCTTGGCGACCAACGAATCATCACACCAATCCCACCGTATGTATCTTGTTCATTTCCTTTTATGAGTTACTTTTATCTTGCTGATAATTATGTTGTCATAACTAACTGGGCCTTCCTGTGACGAGTGAGATTGTTGATACTTTTCTCCTAAAACTGTTACAGACTGACCAAGGAGAACATGCAAGTGAGTTCTTACTGATGCATGCACCATAACATGTTTTGTTTTTACTATTCTGAACTAGTAATTACGAAACTCTTGTCTCATGGTAGGCATTGTGCAAGGTCGTTTCCAAATGTGCGGAAGATGGTAGGCAAAGTATTAGAAGGGCACGGCAGAAGGTATGGCTGGCAGCTTTTCCTTCAGCATTTTCCACTGCGAGTGCTGCTATAACTTTTGAAGTTGCACCATTTACTAATATGATTATGCAATGTTAGTGCTAAGCTGTTTGGTTTGCTCTTATTGATAAATGCCAACTAACTTGAAGACTCGAGAAATAATTTTTACTGGTATACTTAATAATGCTCCACTCATAAAGCAAAATGAATTGACCCTGCAGTAACTACAGCTCTCTAAAACCAAAATTACGCTCTCCTGGTGGAGTAAAAATGCCTAAAGATTACTGCTTTGATGGCAAATACAAAGAGAAAAAGCTGTTCTTCCAAGCATTGATGATGAGGATACATTTCCAAAGCCACTTCTTATTTTCAATTTCCGAAGTGGATCGTTTCTTAAGCAAACTTGCCTTCACCTATAATGAGTTATTTTGTCAAATGTGTTAGTATGACCCTTTTATGGCCCACATCTAGCTTAGATTTGCAAAAATATAGCAAGGTATACGCACTTTCCGCAATGAAGAACTTCATAACTTTAAACCTTTCATCTATGTCACTGAGGAAGAAGGCTCCTTTATGGTCTCTTTGCTTAAAGGAATTCTTTGGAGTTATCACTAATGATAACTGGTGATTGGGTTGATAAAAAGCAATTTTCGCAGTGTCGATGATCAATAATGGGTGGTGTTGTATGTGGGGGGTGGTGGATGTTGACAAGCAGGGTTTCATAGATCATTATGTTTCTTTAATCTTTATTTTTTGAGAGCAAAATATGCATTTTAGAGGAAGAATTAAGGGAGGTAAATAGAAAGAGATTGTGAAGAAAGATGAATGCCTTAGGAAGAGGAGCCTGATGATTAAGAGTAAGAGAGGAACCAGTCCTAAGGGATGCTAGAAGAAAGCTCGTCTTTATTTTATATTATGCCATCTTCAATTACAGTGTAAGGCATCTTATTTATATCTTAGATTGATTATTTTCTTCTATAAAAAATAGATCATTTAAATTGAAAAAATTGTAAAGTTTTTTCGAGTGAAAGTTTATATACCCAATATTGCTGATTAGTTTTGTACTTCAAGATGAAGGGGCAGAAAATAAAAAATAAAGTAAATTGTTGTTCTAGGATTAGATGTGGGCATTCCAAGAATATTAACAAAAATATTTTTGAGCAAGATTCTAGATTTTAAGATTTTATTTGTGCATGAGGAAACTAATGTTATGTGGCAAATAGTAGTTAGTTATATTTGATTATATTGCAAAAGATGTGCTTGGAGCATCAAAGGGAAAAGCTACTAATAGTAAAAATAGTTGGTGGTGGAATCAAAATATGCAAAAAGAAGATTAAAAATAAGAAGATTTGTTATAAAAATTAGTTTATCTATAAAAATTTTAATAATTGGGAAATATATAAAGAGGCTCGTAAGGAGTCTAAGAAAGCAATTTGTAATGCAAAGATTTTAGGTTTTAATGATTTATATAATAGATCAGATACTAAGGAGGGCGAATGATATATGTATAAGTTAGCTAAACAAAGAGATAGTAGTAAGGATTTAGTTCAAGTGAAGTGCATTAAGGATGAAGCGCAAAAAGTGCTTTTATTAGAATAGGATTTTCAACAAAGGTGGATGAGATATTTTGCTAAACTTTTCAATAAAGATTATGAGAATACCATTGTCTTTAGTGACCTTAATACCCTAAATAAAAATAAAGATTTTTTTTTAAATCGGCGCATTAGTAAAACCGAAGTTGAAGAGGCTTTAAAGAAAATGAAGTGTGGAAAAGCTGTTGGACCTGATGATATTCCAATAGAGTTATGAAAATACTTAAGTGATGAAGGAATTTCTTGGCTTACTAAATTTTTTAATATTATTTTGAAGACTAAAAAGATGTCAGATGAGTGGAGAATGAGTGTGTTGATTCCTATTTTTAAGAATAAAGGTGATGCACAAGATTGTGCGAACTATAGCATAATTAAGTTAATGTGTTATGCTTTAAAACTATGGGATAGAGTTATGGAGCATAGGTTGCAGCGTTACACTAATGTTTCTCAAAATCAATTTTGATTCATGCCCAGGTAGGTCTACTATGGAAGCTATACATTTATTGAGAGGTTTGATGGAGAAGTATAGAGAGAATAAGGAGGATCTACATGTGATTTTTATTGATTTAGAGAAAACATATGATAAAGTTCTAAGAGAAGTGCTATGGAGAGTTTTACATAAGATTGGGGTTAATAATGCTTATATTCAAGTCATTAAGGATATGTATGCAGGAGTTGTTACTTGTGTTCAAACACAAGGTGGTTTGACCAAGTATTTTCCTATTTCAGTTGGATTACATCAATGATCAAGCCTTATTCCCATATCTTTTTGCTTTAGTCATAGATGTTCTCAATAGACATTTGCAAGAAGTTGTACCCTAGTGTATGCTTTTTGCTGATGATATTCTTCTTATTGATAAGACTAGAGTGGGAGTTGAAGATAAACTTGAATTATGGAGGTCAACTTTAGAGTCTAAAGGCTTTCATTTGAGTAGATCTGAATATATGGAGTATAATTTTAATAATAGTAGATCCAGTGGTTGGATTGTGGCTTTGGGTGATCATGTCATTAATAAGAGTACACATTTTAATATCTTGGGTCTATTGTTCAGTGTGATGGTGAAATAGATAGGCATATTAGTAGAATTCAAGTTGGATGCTTGAAGTGGAGGAATGCATTGGGCTTGTTTTTTTTTTTTTTTTTTTATTCTAATGCTTTGATAGCACATAATGCATCGGGCTTGTTGTGAGATAGAAAGTCCCTCTTAAACTTAAGTGAAAATTCTATAAGATGGTAATGAGACCTGCAATCATTTATGGTGCAGAATGTTGGCCATTAAAAGAGAAGCATAATATTAAGTTAATTGTTGCAGAGATAAGGATGCTCAGGTGGATGAGTGGCTTTACTCTTAGAGATAGGATACAAAATGAGCATATGCGTGAAAAGGTTGGAGTAGCTCCAGTGGAAGATAAGATTATAGAGAGTCGGCTTAGATGGTTTGGCCACATAAAACAACGGCCTTCTGATGACTCGGTTAGGAAAGTAGATGCATTAGATTTGACTTATCTTAAGAATGGTAGAGGTAGACCTAAAAAGACTTGGTTAGAAAATATTAGAAATGACCCTTCTTAAAAAATAAAAAAAAAAAAGAAAAAAGAAATGACCCTTCTTTATTAGATTTAGATGAGAATTTGACACTTAACAGGACACGACGGAGATAAAGGATTCATGTAACCGACCCAACATAGTGGGATAAAGGCTTGTTGTTGTTGTTGTTGTTGTATCTATCTTTAATGATAATGACAATGGTAAGCATATCTATCATGAAAAATGGCTTTTGAAATTCTAACAATTTAATAAATGAGAAATAAAGATGATGATATAATTATAAATTTGATACATTAAATAACATTGAGAAACTTCAAACAAAATAAATCATTATTAAAGATTTAATTTGATGCCTCAACAAACTGCATCAATTCACCTGGCGGTGAAGAATTTTATTTTCGGGAATTGACATCTACTTGAGGAAGAACTACAGATCCCCTGTATATGTGCTGATATGATCATTTGGTCGTTCTATTTTTGAGATGTGGGTATACTTTCCCATATTGCAGTGTGTTGTAGATATCTAGTTAGTGTAATTAAATCCAATGTGGCATGCTATCACCCTTTTTGTGTATTGGCCATTACAGACCCTCTCTTGACATCCTCATCCACTTCTTTCTTAATCCTTTTAAACCTTACCTCTCTCTTGATGGAAGGTTCTACTCGTTGTGTTGGATTAGTTATTTTTCTAGTCCTTTATGTCTGTTTTTTAGGTATCACTAGGTCTTTTGTCTACTTGTTATGGTCCTCTTAGGTTCTCTTATTGACTTCTACTGTTTATAGCATGATTTGGGGACTTCAACATTTTGATATTTGTTCTCTTGCCAGCTTTGTAAGCTATTTGTTATGACAATTTATCAACAAGCTATTCCTAGACCACTTAATGTTTCTTCTATTTCTATATTTATTTAAGTGGATGGTTTGTTTAACTAAATTTTCAGGAATAGCATAGAGGGCTAGGTTTGGATTTCCTATCCCAGTTTTTGCTTATAACGTATAAGCAAGGATCTATGGTTTGATATCAAATAATTTGGGATTTTGATGAGGGTTACTGAAAGGCGTTTTCTAGAGCATGCCACCTTTCTCTCAACGTAGGAAACTTAGAATTTTGTATGTTTTAAAGACCAAAGTTATAGGCAGCATTGGTTCTTCGAGCACCAAAAAAGATTAAGGGCTGGGATTCTTGTATAGGATTTAAAGGTGGACCTTTGGAAAACCAAGATAGGCTCTCTTATAATAATCTGGCAAAATAAACAACTGTATTGAATTTCGTATGGACCAAAGAGGTGTTACTTTTTTGAGGAGAGATGACTGAATATAACAAGATGAGAGATTGATTATTTATCAATCTAAAGAGAACTCATCATTTGAGTTTAATTGTTCTTATTTTGTTCGTTTGAATTTTCTCTTTGTATTCCTGGCTTTCTTGCCTCACTTTCCTTGCACCCAATTGACTTTCTTCCTTGCACTTTCAATTAGAGAGATGAGAGAGAGAGAGAGAGAGAGAGAGAGAGAGAGAGAGAGTGATCACCTTTTCTTCGTTCAGTAGTTAAAGATACAGGAGAAAAGGGGGCAAGCTAGAGAGTGCGGGATGAAGTCCTTCATTCCATTTGATTCATTATTTGAATTCATGAATGATTGAAAAATAATCAATTATAAGTGAATATTTTTTAGGAAAATAAATCCTATTTAAAATAATGGAAAAAACTTGATAATAATCTTTTTATTAATTTTTTTGATAAATTAGCGCCCTGATGATTATAGGCTTAGCATCTCGCCTCTCTTCCTAGGCAGTTTTGGGTGGAGGGATGCTCATCTAAAGAATTATGATTTATAACTTTTTCCACATATAATGAAATGATAATCAATCATTCAAATTTGTTTTCCCTTGTGCTATTTCTGCCTCCAAGAAAAGTTAAATTTATTTAGTCTATCCTTGTGATAATACCAAGCTCCGATGCTAAAGACATTTTGCTCAAAAGTTTTTGCTTTGCTTCAAAATTTTGAAGAACCAGGTATCTAGTTTTTCATTTTCGTTTGCTTTTTAGAAATTTTCATGTAAAATTACAAGATTGTATTAAAGCCTTTCTCATGTCATATCAATTTCGGATATTGCAGGCTCTAGATACAATAAAGAAGTCAGCATCAAGCATTCCAAAAGATGATGTGAAAAGATTGGAGAAAGAAGTAATTATCTACTGCATTGCGCTCCCCCATAGTTCGTTTTGGTCTAGTATTAAAAACAAGTACTTCTATTTTTCTTGATCAGATTGAAGAGTTAACAAAGCGCTTCATCAAGTTAGCGGATGAGATGTCCAGTGCAAAGGAGAAGGAAGTGGCTGGGAGCTGAAATTAAATCTTTAGATGTTTATGAGTAGAGCTTCCTGTGAGTCTCAACTAGTTTCAAGAAATGTGCTGGAATCATGCTGTCTTTCATAATCTGGTAAACCATTCAGATTTTCTAATCTTTGTGGTGGTCAGTGGTCGAAGCTAAGCCATATCTCTTTCCTAATTCTCCATCTTCTTTAAAGTTTTTCACCCTGGGTTAAGTTAATTGGTCACATACCTGGTTATATAATGATAGGAAACAATAGTTTCTAACAGTGGTAATCAATGAAGAGGGCGCTTCGTTTTGATGTTATCTTGGTGGTTGTCTTTTTGATTCTATGTTTTATTTGGTTACTTTTTCTCCATTACTACCCAACATAAATGCTTTGTTATTCTAGTGAGGCTTTTGTGTACGTTCACCTAATGTTGGATCTTGGTATTGCTGCTGAAGGCATTGATGGTATATCTGGAAAAGGCTACGCTATTTTAGATCAAATTTGGCTGGTTGAGTTGGCGATAATTTTGGGTATATGATATGTTTTTTAATTTGTTGTTGTGATACGAACATCAATGTCATGCTCTTACCTCGCATCGCGTTGCCACGATCACATCGGGATTGTTAAGCACCATGTCTAAAGAACTATCAACTTGAAGAAGGATGGAAATGGATTAACTTGGGGTTAGTAACTTTTCAAGCGTCTTTCGTATTTTTTTTTGTTATGCTTTGGACATGTGTTCTTGTTTTATTTGACGGTTTGTTTCAGGTTGTGTTATCGCTAATAGTTGTCATCATATGGTGATTGTAATGGTTAGAAGTAAATGGATATTGTTGCGTTTCAAAACATTTGCGGTGACTTTGCACGGAAATCTAATACAAATAAGAGAAAGAGGGTGCGAAAGTCATAAGCGGCACTTGATTTTTTGTGTAAAATCCTGAAAGGCGAAAAAATTATAGAACATTGCATGGTTGAAATGATTCTACAAGTGTTTATCATTGATTATAAACGATGCCCTTTCACGGGGGAAAGCATTAGCATGATATACCAAATATATGTTATATAGAGCTTGTTACATGACGAAATGGAAGAATTCACTAGCATGAGAGCTGTTTTAAAGAGATAGTTGGCTTGTTTGTTTGGTCGGCAGGATCGTAATTCGATGACGGTGGCCAGAGGGATCATGGTTGAGTGATAGTAGTCAATGAAGATTGGAGGTACTATAGTTGGGCGACTGATGTCGAATGAATCTTTGTTAGGCTATGGAGGTTGGAATGTAATGCCCCAGAATCAAATATGAAAGAATTGTCTATATATCATTTTAAGAATATATTAGAGCTTATATAAATCATTAATATAAATAATAATTAGCGAAAACAATTGAAATCATATACATCAAGATTTTATTATTTATTCATCAAAAATATTATTTACACTAGTTAGGAGATCATTCTATAAAAGAATGAAAGAAAATACAGAATAAAATCAAATGAAAATTTGAGGTTCTTTGACAATCTCACTCAAATTAGTCCTGACCCATTCCCTAACCTAAAATCATTAAAATCTATATAATGAGCTTAAAAGCTCAGCAGTAATTCAAAACTTAATAAAGCTTTCAATGCAATGATTAAAGAATCAATATGATATGTTCAGTCTAATATAATCAATATCAGTCAATGAAGTTAATGACAAAGTATTATCAATAAAATTTAAAATGAACAATAATAAAAGTAGGGAATCATTACAATAAATTTAAAAATCAATAATTGATATAAAATTCAATTAATCGATAAAATAATGATGTAAAAATTATTCATAAATCATTAAGAAAATCTTTCTTATCGATTTATATGCATCATCTATTTATGTATTATCAATGCATCCAATTCTGTCAATGATATTAATGTATCTGTTTATGTCATAAGTGCTATCAATGTATGCATGTATCAATGTATGATTTAACAAGGCAGGACATCCAACTTTAACGTGGTATTTTCAACTTCTTTTACCCCAACTAATTTTTAGTTGGTTATCCATCATATCAATTATCACTTATCCAATTAATCAATTATTATTACAAGTGGCTTCATTAAATAAATAAAGAGTCGTCACTCTCTATCCGTTGGTGTAATCATTCATCTATTACATGCTACAACTGGGATAACACTATAAACTATTTTTAAAGGAAAGCCTGTCAGCCCACCCTCCTATACAAGTATTATGTTTTAACAATCTACCCATTTATAATGTTAAAAGTTAGTCTTTCTTGCTTATGAAAATGCCACAATTAAAATATGGTAGGAAACAATCAATTCTTTTTAATATGAAAAAATCTATATAAAGAAATCATTTTAAAAAATTGGATTATTACAGTCTTGTTACCTTAGAAAAATGTCATCATCAACATTTCTCTAAAGAATTTAGGCACAAAATTAATAACAAAAAAATCTGTAAAATCAAAACTCAAATTGAATCAAAATAAATCACCACTCAAAACTCAATCAATTAAATACAAAAATGAAAAATCTATACAACTCAACTTCTACCCCACTCATAAGTCAATTCATATATCTCTAGTTAAAATCCAATTCTTTCAACAACCACTCTGATACCAATTTATAACACCCTAAAATCAAATTTAAAAGAAATTGTCTATTTATCATTTTAAGAATATACTAGAACTTTTATAAATTATTAATATAAAAAATAACTAGCGAAAGCAATTAAAATCATATACATCAAGATATTTTATTATTATTTATTCAAAATATCATTTATACTAGCTAGGAGATCACTTTACAAAATAATAAAAAAAAATACAAAATAAAATCTAAATAAAACTTGAGGATCTCTGACAATCTTACTCTAATTGATCCTAACCCGTTACCTAACATGAAATCATTAAAATCTACATAATGAGCTCAAAAGCCCAGTAGTAATCCAAAACTAAAGCTTTTAATGCAAGGACTAAAGAATCAATATGATATATTCAGTCTAATATAATCAATAATAGTCAATGAAGTTAATGACCAAATACTATCAATAAAATTCAACATGATTAATAATAAAAGTAGGGAATTATTACAATGAATCTAAAAATCAATAATTGATATAAAATATAATAAATTGGTAAAACAATGGTGCAAAATTATTTATAAATCATTAAAGGAATCTATCTTATCTATTTATATGCATTATCTGTTATGTATTATCAATGCTTCAATTTTGTCAATGATATTAATGTATCTGTCAATGTCATTATTGCTATCAATGTATGAATGCATCAATGTATGATTTAGCAATGCATGATATCTAGCTTTAACTTGATATTTTCAATATATTTTATCCCAACTGATTCCTAGTTGATTAGCTATTATATCAATTATCACTTATCAAATTAATCAATTATTATTACATGTAGCTTTATTAAATCAATAAAGAGTCGTCACTCTCTATCCGTCGGTGTAATCAGTCATTTGTTACATGCTACAACTAGGATAACATCACAAACCATCTTTAAAGGAATGCCTGTCGGCCCATCCTCCTGCATAGTATATTATATTTTAACAGCCAACCCATTTTATAGTATTTACAGCTAGTCTTTTTTTTGCTCATGCAAATGTCACAATCAAATTGCTGTAGGAAATAATCAATTTTGTTCAATACAAATAAATTTATATAAAAGAATTATTTAAAATTTTTTGTTTGGATTATTATAATCTACTCATATTAGAAAAATGTCGTCCTCGACATTTTCCTTAAGAATTTAAGCACAAAATCAATACCAAAAATTTCGTAAAATATATACTCAAATTGGATAAAAAAAATCACGAATCAAAACACAATCAATTAAATACGAAAATGATAAATCTATACACCCAACTTCTACCCCACTCATAAATTAATTCTTATATCTCTGGTTACAATCTAATTCTTCTTAAAATCGCTCTGATACCAATTTGTAATGCTCAAGAATCAAATTTGAAGAAATTATCAATTTATCATTTTAAGAAAATACTAGAGTTTCTATAAATCATCAATATAAACAATAACCAGTGAAAGCAATTAAAATCATATACATTAAGATATTTTACTATTTATTTATCCAAAATATCATTTACACTAGTTAGGAGATTACTCTACAAAAGAATAAAAGAAAATACAAAAAAAAATTTAAAGAAAATATGAAGATCTTTGACAATCTCATTAATTTGTCTTGACCCTTTTCTTAACCTAAAATCATTAAACTCTACATAATGAGCTCAAAAGCCCAACACTAATTCAAAACTCACTAAAGCTTTTAATATAAGGATTAAATAATCAATATGATATGCTCAATCTAATATAATCAATATTAGTCAATAAAGTTAATGACTAAATATTATCAATAAAATTCAAAATGATTAATGATAAAAGTAGGAAATCATTATAATAAATCTATAAATTGATAATTGGTGTAGAATTCAATAACGGCAAAACAACATTGCAAAAATTATTCATAACTCACTAAAGGAATCTATCTTATTTATTCATATGCATCATCTTTTTATGTATTATCAATGTATCTAATCTGTCAATGATATTAATGTATCTGTCATTGTCATCATGCTATTAATGTATGCATGCATCAATGTATGATTTAGCAAGGCATGACATCTAATTTTTTTTTGTTTGAAATTTGCAAATTGCATTAATAAAGAAACCTAATATAAACTACTAAATGAAAGAAATTTTATCACATTCCTCCTTTAACAAAGAAATAAAATAAGGAGGAATATTATTACAACTAATATCATCCAAATAAATATAACTAAAAATAGCAAGGTTAACACATAACTCGGCTAACTTATTACATCTTCTATTAGAAAAATGAAATAAAACTTGATTGAACTCCTTTAAAAAAGACAACTCCTCCCTCCAAAGATCTTCATTCTTCAATTGTCTTTTACCATAGAACCTTGAAGAAGCTTGATAATATTATAATTATCACTTTCAATTATAATTCCTTTGGCTTCAAACATCCATTATTGCATTATTACCTTCAAAGAATGAATTGGTAACATCTCCAACTGAGCAATGTCCCAATGTAAGCAACTAAAATCAAATGCCAACAAGAATCTACCTTTATGATCTCTGAAAATAACTCCAATTCCTACTTTATTAGATCTTAACAAAGATGTGTCAATGTTAACTTTAATCCATTCAAGAGGAGGAGGGCGCCAAAATTTGTTATACAGCTGTGAGGGCTGATTAACACCCCAGTTTTCTCAAACAAAATGAATTTGAGAAGAATTAGTATAACTAATTACATTAGCAGTTATTCCTACCGAGAAATATTCATTGCCTCCATGCTTAAAAAGAAAAATGCTGTACAATACATGTTTGCAATACAATAGTTATTACTTGCTAACCTTTCCAAACATTCCAAGCATTCAGCAAGTGAAAAGAAAAAAAGGAATATGAAATCCCCATTTATTAAGATGTTCAATAACTTGAATAAGCTTCAGGAAATCAACTGCAGTATGCTCCGACGTTTCCACATATTGGCATCCTCTAATATCAGATAATCTTCTATACATAAGGAAATCATTGGATGGAATTGCATCTTGCAATAAATGCCACTAGAATAACTCCACTCTCGGTTTCAGCTTGATTTTCTTTATCCAATTCCAATAATTATCTTCAACCTCTTCTTCCAATGTAGCTTCAAAAGTTAAGGCAGCTATAAATTTTTTAGACATCTTCATTTTGAGCTCTAGCTGATTAGACAATAAAGCAGGAAAAATTTGAATTTGTTGAATAAGATTCACTAACTGTTCACCAAAAAGATTATTCAGTTTTAACACATTCCATACACCATCTGAAACCAGCTTATTAACAATTCTATTAGTATCATCAACATCTATAACTAAAGTAGGCCATTTATCAATTCTTCTATCAAGAATCAATACATCCTTTAAGATATTAATAAATACATATGTAGACACTTTCCATCTCACAAGTGGTTTAAGATACTTTGGACCATGAATAATAATTTTCCATGTAGAAGAACATCCTTTCTTAAGATCAGAATCCCAAATATCTTTTCTATATTTAGTAATCAAAGTTCTATTGAGAAGAGAATCTGGTTTATCAATAAAATTCCAAGCAAGTCTTGAATGTAATGGTCCAACAGTACATACAACTAAATGAATTCCACGGACTCCCCTATTTTTTGAATTATAGATAACATTCCAGGATACATAATGAAGACCTTGTTTGCCATTTTGCTTATGCCAAATAGAGTTTATGCACATTTTATCAAAATCATTCAATAGTCCCATAGGAACTAATGAATCAGTAGATAAAAAAATAGTAAGAGAAAGAAAAGATGATTTGACATGAACCAATCTTCCTGCTAAAGAGATAAATTTGTTTCCCCATGCATTCATTCTATTCAATGCCTTCATCATATTTTGAAAATCCGAAACAATAAGTCTCCTTAATGCAATCTTAACACCAAGATAATTCATTTCATTTACAACTTTGAAACCTATAAGCTGTGAAAGAATTTTTTTCTTCTTCCTTTTAATAGAATCACCAAATAAAATACGGGATTTATCTATATTCACCTTTTGTCCAGACAATTTGTAATAATCAATCATAATTCTCTTCACCTTCTTCATACTTCTTGCATCAGCTTAAGAGAAAATTAGAATATCATCTATATATAGAAAATGAGATATCCTTTGTGCATTTGGAGCAATTTTAATTCCAAGCTTCTTATCTCTTTGAAAAAAAGCTTTTGATAATAGTTGTGAACACATTATAAATAAATAAGGAGACAATTGACAACCTTGTCTAAATCTGCTCCTTGCGTCAATCTAATTGGAGTTATTGCCATTTACCATGATAGAGAATCTTGGATCCTCAACACACTCCAATATAAGGTTTGAAAATCTGATTGGAAAGCCGAAATAATCCAAGACTTTCCTTAATGTGGACCAAACCATACTATCATAAGCTTGTTCCATATCAATTTTTACAGCCAAAAAACCTTTTTTATATTTAGAAAATTTGAATTTATGAAATAATTCTTGAGCAACTAATATATGACTAGATAAAGAACGACCTTTAACAAATGTAGCTTGGTCTTCAGAGCTAATTTTTGGAAGAACAATTGTCAGTCTATTCAACAACATTCTAGCAATAATCTTGTAAATAGTCATACAAAGACTAATATGTCTATAATTAGAAGGAAGCAAAGGATTTTGTATTTTAGGAATGAGGATTATTAGAGTATCCTTCCAATCAGCACACATTTTTCCAGTTGTAAAAAATTATTAATAGCCTTCCAAACAACTTCTTATATATCACTCCAATAGGCTTTAATAAAGGATTAAGTGATACCATCAAACCTAGGTGATTTATTATTCCCTAGATGCTTAATCACCTCAAAAACTTCTTCTTTAGAAAAATCTACTTCCAATAATGATTTATCACAATTGTCAAGATCATTCAACAGAGAAGGCCAACCATGAAGGATATAATTTCTATCCCTCCATTTATCCTTAAAGAATTTAAACAAAACCCCTTCAATACCATTCTGATCTTCAACAAATGAACCATTGATATCTTTAATTTGATTAATCCAATTTCCATTCCTCCTAGCACTTGCAAATGTATGAAAAAACTTAGAATTTGTATCTCCATCTTCCATCTATTTGACTTTAGCCCTTTGTCTCCACTAAGGGTTCAATTGAGCTAGAGTATTATTCAACTCATTAACCTTAGCTCTTAACAAAAATAATTTATCTTTAGATAAACCAGAAGAAGAAGACTCTTCCATTTGTAATTCCAAAATTTCCTTTTTAAGACTTTCCTTCAACTCCATGAAATCTTTGAGTTTTGATTTACTCCAATAATATAAAGCTTTTAAAGATCTTTTAAATTTTAAGTTGAGGATTTGAGCATCACAAATCATCACTCGCTGCATTTTTTTCAAGAATTTCAAAACAATTCCTGAAGAAGCCAGATGTGAAGCCCATACATCTTCAAATATGATTATTCTTTTTCAATGTAAGATGGGATGCATAATATACAAAATAATAGGACAATGGTCTGAAGCAACTCTAGCCAAATGCCACACAACAACCAAATGAACAGTATTAATGGCAAATGAATTCAACAAGCATCTATCCAATCTTTCCAAAATACGAGCTCCGCCTTCCTTATTATTACACCATGTGAATTTTGGACCCATAAAACCAATATCAAGATAATCATTATTAGACATGAACATCTTCATTTCCCAAGGACCTTAAGAAAAAAACAAAATTTTTACCTCCTCTTTTATCTTCTTTAGATAACAAACAATTGAAATCTCCTCCAACAACCAAAGGAATTTCTTTAGAAGAATATAGCTCCAGTTTATTCCACAAAATCCTTCTATTATAAATATTCTTACTTCCATACACAATAGAAATCAACCAAACACCTTTATTAAAAATATTAAGCTCACCAATAATATATTGAGAAGAAGCTTCAATCAAGGAGAATAAAGAAATATCAGATCTCCCTAAAACAAGAATATCGCCTAATAATCCCTCAGAAGGGAAAATAAAGAAATCCCAATCAACACCAATGAGCCTTTTAATTTCCTTTCTATCAATAAAAGATAATTTAGTCTCCACTAACCTAACAAAGAACACATCAAAAATATTCACAAACTCTTTTAAGTAAAGTGAAGCCTCCCCTTTTTTGGCTCCTTTACAATTCCAAAAACCATTGAAAGATATAATTAATAAAAGGGGTGCGCATGAACATCTTCATTTCCCAAGGACCTTAAGAAAAAAACAAAATTTTTACCTCCTCTTTTATCTTCTTTAGATAACAAACAATTGAAATCTCCTCCAACAACCAAAGGAATTTCTTTAGAAGAATATAGCTCCAGTTTATTCCACAAAATCCTTCTATTATAAATATTCTTACTTCCATACACAATAGAAATCAACCAAACACCTTTATTAAAAATATTAAGCTCACCAATAATATATTGAGAAGAAGCTTCAATCAAGGAGAATAAAGAAATATCAGATCTCCCTAAAACAAGAATATCGCCTAATAATCCCTCAGAAGGGAAAATAAAGAAATCCCAATCAACACCAATGAGCCTTTTAATTTCCTTTCTATCAATAAAAGATAATTTAGTCTCCACTAACCTAACAAAGAACACATCAAAAATATTCACAAACTCTTTTAAGTAAAGTGAAGCCTCCCCTTTTTTTGGCTCCTTTACAATTCCAAAAACCATTGAAAGATATAATTAATAAAAGGGGTGCGCATCACCCCCCCCCCCCCCCCCCCAACAATCAATTGAAATCTTTAGATAACAAACAATTGAAATCTCCTCCAACAACCAAAGAAATTTCTTTAGAAGAATATAGCTCCAGTTTATTCCACAAAATCCTTCTATTATAAATATTCTTACTTCCATACACAATAGAAATCAACCAAACACCTTTATTAAAAATATTAAGCTCACCAATAATATATTGAGAAGAAGCTTCAATCAAGGAGAATAAAGAAATATCAGATCTCCCTAAAACAAGAATATCGCCTAATAATCCCTCAGAAGGGAAAATAAAGAAATCCCAATCAACACCAATGAGCCTTTTAATTTCCTTTCTATCAATAAAAGATAATTTAGTCTCCACTAACCTAACAAAGAACACATCAAAAATATTCACAAACTCTTTTAAGTAAAGTGAGGCCTCCCCTTTTTTGGCTCCTTTACAATTCCAAAAACCATTGAAAGATATAATTAATAAAAGGGGTGCGCATCACCCCCCCCCCCCCCCCCCCCCCTCCCAACAACAGTACATCCATCTTTAGTATGGTATTTTTAAAATCTTTTACCTCAACTGATTCCGAGTTGGTTATCAGTCATATCAATTATCACTTATCCAATTAATCAATTATCATTATAAGTGGCTTTATTAAAAAAATAAAGAGCTGTCACTCTCTTTCTGTCGGCATAATAAGTTATCTGTTACATGCTACAACTAGCATAACATTATAAACCATCTTTAAAGGAAAGCCCATTGGCTCACCCTTTGTATAGGTTATTATATTTTGACATCCAATCCATTTTATCGTGTTAACAACTAGTCTTTCTTGCTTATGCAAATGTCATAATCAAAATACAATAGGAAATGATCAATTATGCTCAATACAAAAAATTCTATATAAAAAATTTGGATTATTACAATATACCGACCTTTTAAAAATATTGTCCCTGACATTTCCCTTGAGGATTTAGGTACAAAATCAATACCAACAAATCTATAAAATCAAAACTCAAATCAATTCAAAATAAATGAATCAAAACTCAATCAATTAAATGCAGAAATGATAAATCTATACTACTAAACTTCTACCTCACTCATAAATTAATTACTATATCTCTGGTTACATCCAGTTCTTCTAACAACAGCTTTGATACCAATTTGTAATGTCCCAGAATCAAATTTATAAGAAATTATCTATTTATCATTTTAAGAATATACCAAAACATCTATAAAGCATCAATATAAATAATAATCAATAAAAATAACTAAAATAATATACACCAAGATATTTTACTATTTATTCACCAAAAATATTATTTATACTATCCAGGAGATCAATCTATAAAAAATAAAATAAAATACAGAACAAAATTTAAAGAAAACCAGTGCATCTCTGATAATCTCAGTCCAACTAGTCTTGGCCCATTCCCTAACCTAAAATATTTAAAATCTACATAATGAGCTCAAAAGCCTAACAGTAATTAAAAACTCACTAAAGCTTTCAATGCAAGTACTAAAAACAAACATGATATGCCTAGTCTAAAATAATAAATAGTAGTCAATAAAGTTAATGATTGAATATTATCATTAAAATTTAAAATGATCAATAATAAAAGCATAAAATCATTATAATTAATCTAAAAATCAATAATTGATATAAAATTCAATTAATTGATAAAATAACAGTGCAAAAATTATTTATAAATCTCTAAAAGAATATATCTTATTTATTCATATGCATCATGCATTTATGTATTATCAATGTATCCAATTCTATTAATGATATTAATGTATCTGTCAATGTCATCAATACTATCAATATATACATGCATCAATGTATGATTTAACAAGGTGGGACATCTAGCTTTAACGTGGTGTTTTCAACATGTTTGATCCTAACTGATTCTTTATTGATTATCAGTCATATCAATTCTCACTTATCCAATTAATTAATTATTATTACAGGTGGCTTCATTAAATCAATAAAGAGTCATCACTCGCTATCTGTCATTATAATCAGTCATCTGTTACATGCTACAACTAGGATGACATCACCAATCATCTTTAAAGGAAAGCCCATCAGCCCACCCTCCTACGTAGGGTATTATATTTTAATAGCCAACCCATTTTGTAATGTTAACAGCTAGTCTCTCTTACTTTTGCAAATGCTATAATCAAATTGCGATAAGAAATAATCAATTTTGTTCAATAAAAAAAATTTATATAAAAAAATCATTTAAAAAAATTAGATTATTACAATTTACCAACCTTAGAAAAATATCGTCATTGAAATTTCTCTTAAAAATTTAGGCATAAATCCAATACTGAAAAATCCATAAAATTAAAACTCAAACTGAATCAAAATAAATCACAAATCAAAGCTTAAAGAATTAAATGCAGAAATGATAAATCTATACTGTCCAACTACTACCCACTTGTAAATCAATTCTTATATATCTGGTTATAATCCAATTCTTCGAACAACTTTTTTGATATCAATTTGTAACACCCCAGAATCAAATTTAGAAGAAATTATTTATTTATCATTTTAAGAATATATCAGAGCTTCTATAAATCATCAATATAAATAATAACCAGTGAAAGTAACTAAAATTATATACATAAAATATTTTATTATTTATTCACACAAAATATAATTTACACTAGTTAGGAGATCACTCTACAAAAGAATAAAAAAAATACAGAACAAAATCTAAAAAAAATGAGGATCCCTGACAATCTCACTCTAACTGGTCCTAACCACTTCCCCAACCTGAAATCATTAAAATTTATATATTGAGCTAAAAAACCTAGTAATAATCCAAAACTTACTAAAACTTTTAATGTAAGGACTAAAGAATGAAATTTCGTGTAGGTTGTTAGATCTAATAGAACTGTCCCAAGGCTAACCAAGAGGGGGGGGGGGGGGGGGGGTGAATTGGTATTTAAAAAAAAATTCTTGGATTTTCAAAAACCGTTTCTAAAAACTTAATCAATGATCCATAAAATATGTAGTTGATTAGATATGGTTATCACAAAATATTTTTCAACCATAAAACTTTAAAGTACTGAAAAATAAAAATGCAGCAAAAAGTAAAGTGAACAGAAGAACACCAAATTTTATAGTAGTTCGGTCCAAACTTGACCTACGTCCACTCCTTGGAGACTCCTTCTCCAGGTATTGCACTAAATCAAAATGACTCTCCTTTTGCTCCCACAGCAAGGCGAAGAAGCCCTTGCAAACTCTCTTCCACTAACCCGGTGCGGTAGAGAACCGTCGCCTTTTACACTCTCCAAGTGACGGCAGTGTACCTTATCATCTTTTTTCACCCACCTGGTGAAGGCAGAGTACCTACATGTCCTTTTTCACCCTCTTCGTGAAGGCAGAGAACCTCGACATTATGTTAAAAATCTTCTCTCAAAAGTTTTCAGAGGAGATGGGCAGAAATTTGAAGAAGACAAAGAGATCCTCGCTTTGGGCAACCTTGTGAATCCCTCACAACTGTCCCTCACTAGATCTCTCACACTTCACTCTCATAATCTCTCCCAAACACACACACTCAATGGCCACTCTCAAGAGAAATTCACAACAAAATTCTAGTCAGTCAGTTTGTAGGACTTCTTATATAGGAAACACAAGAAAAATCATCCAAAAATGATTTGTAACCTTTTTCATATATATATATATATATATATGGGTATTCTTTGTAGCCTATATTTTTATTTTATTTTTCTATAGAGCCTTTCCTATAACCCTCATGATCCTATAAATATAAGGTGATGGGATTAGTTTGGTACCATCTTTTGTAACCTTTTCCAACACTTTTGGGCTTCAAGAGATATACTTCATGTTTTTTTAATTGAGATAGTGGAGATTTTTCTAGCTTACTCTTCTCATCTTTATTCTCTCTACTCTCCACCCACATTAGCAGGTTCTGAACTCACTAGGTTGATCCGCTAATAAAGTCGGTTATCAAACACCAACAAATATATATATATCACACTTATTGATTAAATGCACTCGTATTTGCATTCATATTCTACTCAAGCCTCATAGATATTTATCATATAATTAGCTTTTGGTTTAGAGTAAATGATGACTTTTCCTAAGTGCAGACTTTCCATCTATCTAGTGTCCTTCACTCACATGTAGTTGTTAACCTAAAAATTATGAAAATTAAACCTATTTAGCGATCACTTCTATTGCTTCATAGAGTTTTAGGTTCTATTTCTCTTATACTTCAAATTTTTTGGTTATGTTCGAGAGTCATGCCATGATTAAAGTTGGTGCTAGGTTAAGATCACTGAAATGATCAACTAGTAGATAAAGGACTCTCCTAAGATAATTTAAAGAGTAAGAACTAATTTGATGGAGATAATTTAAGGTGGAGGTAAGGTTTACAATGTTTAGATGGTAGGAAAACACTTCCTACAATATGTGTAGAACTAAAAAATTCAATTTTCAACCCAATGTAACTTTATCCCCCGAAATCCAAATCCAATAAATCTATACTTGATTTGGAGGTGACGGTCTCTACCACAATTTTTTTGTTTTTCATAAGGATTGAGACTGTTCTTGTATGCCTATTATGTTTATAAGCGATGTTCGTCTGTTCTATACATATCTTACCAATGTTGAAAATTTAATTGTGGATTGGTTTACATAAAGTGGAATTAAAAAATTCCACTTAGAGTAGTTTAAGGGAACTCCCTAAATTCAATTGAGGATGTCTGAACTTTATTTTTTAGATTGTTAATTTTTTTATATTTTTATGGTATGCTAAAAATTGGTTAAAGGAATAGAATAACAAATAGAAAATTTGACTAGGGCTAATTATTCTACAAAATTTTGACAAGCATAACCCTAAATACATATAAGGTTACTAAAGTACATAACATGTATTAGAGATCTGGATTTTTTTTTTTTGAGATTAATGAGTTTAGGATTGCCAAAGGCTTCTAAGACTAAAACTAGTCCAATAAAAAAAGAAAGTCTAGAGTGCCACCAATTTGTAATATGGGTTACAAACACTAGATAAAATTTTAAAGAATTGTAAATAAATAAGTGCATGAAAAATAAAAATATTCTCACCAAAATAGAGAGTTCAAGAGGACCACCATATACTCTCTTATGTTGGCGTGCCACCAATTTGCTAATTCTCCTTTGATTTTCTCTCCAAAGTGTGTCAAACATCCAAAGCAACTCTCATTTCAAGAAATGTAGCTTTATACAACTCGCAAAACTCAAGAAACACATCTCATAGCATTCAAGTTAAAATGATGGAGGGAATCGATGTGGAGGGAGGTTCTGTCAACTTGGTCCACATGTAACTCCCTAAAATCTTTATTCCTCACATGCCCATTACATTGCCAACTCTAGATCAAGATCAAGGCTTTGACTTAACACTTAATCATTAAAAAGGAAAAATACAACATCATGAATTCACATGATAACTTACAACACAATAAACATGAAAAATACATAAAGACAATATAAAATGACATAAATTATAATAAATCTTCATTGTTTCTTCCTAGCTTGAACTTTAGAAATGGTTAAGTTCCACCAAGTGATCTTGCTTTTGATCTAGCGATGGTCCACCTGCATATGCCACATCATAATTATTAAAGATGGTAGAATTTAAATGAGAAGGAATAAGAAGGAAATTTTTTAGAAGAGAATAATCTACCATATTTTGAAGTTTAAATTTATAGGATACTAATCACGCTCTTTGGTAACCTTGAATAATTTGGATTTTCATTCAACAAGTTTAACTGTTAGAGGAATCAAGTGCAAGCAATGATAAGTTCATTGAGTTTTACTAGTGAAGGGTATGGCCTCCTTGAGATCTACCAGTCAAGTGGTCAAGTTCCATGAGTATCTACTAAGCTTGAAGGGAGAGTTTCCTTTTAGTGATAATAACTTGAATCTTCCATATTCATGGACCTCCCACCCTACTACTTTGCTTTGCACAATTTTTGATTTTTGATTAATGGCTTCAATTCATACCACCGCTCCTAAGAGGAGTGAATCCAAAATTTTTTGTGGGTGACAACTTGACCCTACTCGTAAGATAGCTAGCATATTTTAGAGTAGAAAGGAAGAGATGGGCAAGAAAATGACTTTGAGTTTTTATATCTTCTATATAAACATCAATTAGTAGAAAGTCATACAATTTACTTTTCAACCTCTAGTGAGTGCCTATAGTGAGAGGCTCTGTTGAGTGCATTTGGCAACTCTCTTCAGAGAGTTCATCTTGCTTGTTACTTTGTTAAGTGACTAAGGTACTAACTAGATTGATGAAGTTGTTATTGTTAGGTGGACAAGCACCTCTAACTTATTGTATGAATGCTCCACTATTCGAGAAGAGTTCATCTTAATTAAGTGATGTAATCATATGAGTTCTTCTGAGGAATGTTTATCAGGCGAGTCCTGATGAGGCGAGTGCCTCTGAGGTTGATCCCCCCCCAGTTGGGGCAAGTGTGCTCTATGAAAATTTCTCATGATTGGGGCGAGTGCCCTCTCTAATCAAGCTACAATAGGATGATTTCACTTGATCTGAATTGATTCTTCAACAGGCTTGTCTGATGTTCATAACTTGGTAGGATCCATGCATTGGGTTGTACAATATTTTTTAAAAAATATATATAAACAATTTTTATTCAATTGTTTTACAGGTTTATTTAGTTAGACTTCAGTAAAAAAAATGTGGGTAAAGTTATTTAGTTAGACTTCAATTTTTTTTGTAATACTCGTACTTAAAAAAAAAAGAAAAAGAAAATGTAATACCCGTACTTCTTTTGAAACAGAATAGCATCAAATTAAACGTGACAAAAAATATTATTTTTATTACAATACGGAAGATCACATGAGTCAAATTTTACCTTTGACTGCCCTTTAGAAATCTCGTGTAACGCATGTATTGAAAGGTGACGTTTTGAAATATTGGAATTCGAATAGAACTGTGATTCTCATGAAATATAGATACTTAGAAAAAGAACTGGGAACAATATGACAATGGAAATGTTTTTGAGAATGTGCTTTACATAAATTAAATTTATTTTGAAATGTATATAGTGTGAGTTTTAACATAATATATATATTTATTTCACTCATCTCAAAATAAATTTGATATTTTAAAATTTATTTTTGATATATCATAAAAAATTATCTTGATGGGCACGAATCTCGATGCAAAATTAGGTTGGAAACTTCAAAAATTAAATTCAGGACCTTTCGAACTCCAATTTTAGAAAACTTATAGTCGAATTGAGCGTCTCAAAAAGATAAACCCAACGACACTAAATTCGGCCCAATCCGAGCCAAAATGGGTCCATATCAAGGACCCGAAGCGCCTTTGGAAGGTTTAATTCATAAATTGGATGGCCAAATGAAACTAAAATGTAACATGCTTATAGTTGAATCGAGGGGCTCGACGAGACAAATCCAACGAGCCCAAGATTGTTGAATTCTGACATCATTAAGGCATTCAAATGCCAAGTAAAATAGCTCACAAACAAGGGGATCAATATCGGTCGTTTAGTCGAATCACTCCCAACTTGCCCTTGATCTCCTCCTTATTTACTGGTCATGCCACTCACAAAATACTATAAATAGACCCTTCATTCTTCATTTTTTTTTGAGTTGGGGGGGGGGGGGGGGGGGGACGGAAGAAAAGCAAGGAAAAGAAGTAAGAGAGAGAAACTAGTGTTCTCTTGCCACTCCTCGACCACTGTCGGGCCACCGACCGTCGTTAGATTGACGCCGGGTTTTTGTCGGGCCCATCGACTGAAGTTGAACTTTTGTTGTGCCACCAAATGACATCGGACTTCTTCATGGACACCGACTAACGTCGGACTTATGCTTGGCCACCAATTGAAGTCGGACTTCTACCTGGCCACCGATTATGGTCTTTTCGACTTCTGTCGCCAGACTATAGTCCTTATGACCAACATCTCCATACAATGGTCTTTGTGACCACTATCACCTATTGACTACAGTCCTCCTGACCTCCGTAGCCAGAAAATGGTCTTTCTGACCACTGTTGCCTGCTGACTATAGTCCTTCTGACCTCCATCACCAGACAACGGTCTTTCTGACCAGTGTTGCTCGTTGACAACGGTCCTTCCAAACCTTCGTCGCCAGGCAATGATCTTTCTGACCACTATTATGCACTGACCACGGTCCATTCGGCCTCTATCACCAAAACCTAGGGTCCTTCCGACATCCATAGTCAGACTATGGTCTTTCTGACCTTCATCACTCGCCGACTACTATCCTTCTGACCATTATCGCTAGACAATGATCTTTATGACCTCCATCGCCCACCGACTACAGTCCTTTCGACCTCCGACGCCTGCCAACTATAGTTGTTTAACCTCCGTCACCAGACTACAGTCCTTCCGAACTCTATCGTTGGTTTATCACGGTCCTTTCGACCTCTGTCACGAGACAATGATCTTTCCAACCTCCATCACCCGCTATTTATTATCCTTCCAACCTCCATCACAAGGCTAATCTTTCTGACCACTTTCACCTGTTGACTACGATCCTTCCGACCTCAGTTGCCAGACTACGGTCCTTCTAACCTTCGTCACTAGACAATAATCTTTCCGTTGCCAGACTACAGTCCTTCTAACCTTCTTTCTTACCACCCTCACCTGACTACGGTCTTTTAGACATCTGTCACCCATCAACTATGGTCATGCCGACTAAAAAAACATGTAAATATTGATTCTTCCAATACCTACCGAATAATGCGCTCAATATGATGTATGATTGCTACATTAAACCAAGACCTTTTCTTAAGGAAGGGCCTCATTTGTAATTGGCTACAAACACTAGTGAATTCATTTAAATTAGGCTAGGCCCAGTGGTTTTCTCCCTTTTCAATGATTTTCACATAAAAACTCTGGTGTCTCTTATGAGCGCTACGCCCTCTCTTTTATCTGATTGTGTGATGGATCTTCGTACAAAGCTAATACTTTAAACTTTATATTTATCTATTTTTGCAAAACTTTTTGGACGCAATAGTTTAACTATGTCTATGGGAACATGATTCTTGCCTAGGGGGTGGGGGCAATTTTTGCTCCAACCTCAAAAGGTTATTTAAGTCAATGTCCTGACATCAACCATTGCTGCATCAATTTTATGCGAATTAGATATGGACTAGGGGCAACCTTGACTACAACTATGGGAAAGAAAATTGCTTCAATACTTTTAACATCTAAGATAATATTTCAGGAAATTCCTAGCAAATGCAAGTTTGTTTTTAATCAATTATAAGCTTTATTTTTTCCCTAACTAGACTTCTACTCCTTGGGCAAGATCTTTATCTCGACCTAAAAAGGTAGTAACGGTCTAAAGATAGACCATTCTTCACCTTTGATTCAAGATATGTACAGCATTCCCCCCCACCAACAATCAAGGAATAATAAATCCTAGGGGGATTCGATTAGACCTCTTCCACACAGGTTAACGTCATCGAGTAATGCTTTGATAAATAACCTCAAATAGGTCAAATATCCTAGGAGGATGTCAATCAAATCTTAAAATCCTTGATTCAAGAAATACATAATTTTTATTATATCTCAATCACTGAAGATTAATCTTAGGGGAATTCCATCTGACCACTTCTACATAGGTTAACATCATCAAGCAATGCTCTGACAAATAACCTAGGATAGGTCAAATATCCTATTGACCTCATTTTTGTATGAGGTCATCAGGACCTATCTAGATTCTTGCTTGGTGATCCTACAATTGATAGTTATCCACTTGTCATCATAGAGACCCCAATCAAATTTCAATCCAACCTTCAATCCAATTCCCACCCCAGACTCCTATCCTACCTACAATCAAAGTTCAATCTAATCTTCAATCAAACCTTGGTTTTATCCCATCAATCCCAATCATTCATTTGATTGTGATTGATTTGGATATTCTAAAATTTAATTAATCAAACCAAAAATCTAGCTCAAACTCAAATTTTCAATTCAAAACCTAAGGCCAAAAGTCTAAGTCTTGAAACCCTTTTTCGGGTAAATTTTCAATCACTTTGAAACCCAATTAAATGACTTTCGATTCATGATCTGTCAGTTGCATATTAATCATACATATCTCTAAAGTTGACCCTCTAACGTTGAGCTCATTTTGAGGTCTCTAAGCCTAGAAAATAGATTTATTCCAAAGACTACAAAACCCTCAAATATTTATAGCCCATGCCACTGGACTCTCCACCTTATGGAATTTGACCTTGAGGCCTCTCCCAAGACCCTTGAATATGTCCACAGCCTTTAATATGACATGTTGACCTATAATTCATATTTTGTTGGACCCAGTTTGACCCAGAGTTGACTTGGGGTTAAAATGACCAAAATGCTCTTTAAAAGCAAATATGGACTTTTCTCTAAAATTTAATATGGCATAGTCAATTTAATTCTTAAAATCTCTTCTAATGCATCTTAAACATCATTAGGAGTGCATTGGACTCAAACCTAGATCTTGGCTTGACCAAGCAGACCAACTCAACCATGGTTGACCAAAATAATCATAAACCCTATTTACCTCCAATCAAGCATAAAGTCAAGTCTGAATCCATTCAAAACTCTTTTACCATTCACCTTGGTGATTTGGACCTCATTGGACATTTTTGACCTGGTCAATAATTTACTTGGTCAAGTGAATCCATGGTTGGTCAAAAATTGTCCATATGACACCATTCAATCCGTTCACTCAATTCAATTTATTCAAACTTCATCAAGCCTCAAAACTTGCCTTATTTCATGCTTTAAACTCATTAAAATTATTGATGAATCAAAGCCCAGTGGGTTTAACCAAGTTAACCCATTGGAGCTGGTCAAACCTTTATGCCATTTGGTTAAATCCCATAATATATTGAATCAAACCACATCAAACCCTTAAATTTACTTCATTTCATGGTTTGAATCTACCCAAGCTCATTACAAGTCAAACATGGGTAGGTTTGACCAAGTCAACATCTTATATTTTGTCAAACTCTATGTATATTCCCTTATGTTTTGGAGTTGAGTAACTTTAGCCCTTTCTACTCCAGCTCAATGGCTTATACACCTTCCAAAGCCACCTCGCTAGTCACTCAGCCAATTGATTGGCCAAATGGTCAACTAAACAAGTGTTTGAGCTTTGAATAGTCAAATCTCTTGGCATGTGACATCATACATCAACCCAACGTGATTGGGTGGTTCTACTTAAGCCATAAAGCTCACTTAGATCTCTCTAACCCAACCAAAGTACAGGTTTAACCTAGAATGGAAAAAGTGGTCCCCCTCCCACTTGAAGCCACCAATGGCAAGCCAACCTCAACCCAGCCTTTCCCTGCCATTCCAACCATTTTGGACACTTATCCATCATCAAACCAAGTGACCTAATGCATTAAAGCTGTCCAAACAAAAGCCTAGGATTTAATGTAATGAAAAGTCTCAAAACTCTTCATTTAATCATCATCTACCCTCCAGAGCTCCTTTCTCCTTCTCCTTAATTTATTTCAACTCTCCAACAACTCCCCTTCAATTCCCAGCTAAAATCCACCACTAGACAACCGTTGGCGACAAGTTTCCAACGAGAAGGGCCACCAACCCGTCTAGCTCGTGATCCAGACTTTCCTAGCTGTTGATTCCTTTTAGAAGATTAATCAAGGACAATCTACAAGCTCAACAAGCTATTTAAAATAAAAAACCGTCCATCAAATCATGGTAAATCCTTAACCCTGGCTCCTAGATCTAGGATTTAATGTGTTTTGCGTTTGATGCATTTTTAAATATAAAAATAACTTTCATTATCTTCATTAATTATATTTTATAATATTCCAAAGTTTCAGCTCATTTAATTTACCCAAAGTAATGCTTAGAAAGCTCTCTTACTCTAGGTTTTTGGCCATTCATCAGTAGAAGATGAAATCACAACCGTCTGTTTCTTTTATTTTGATCAAACTGTTGTGATTTCGCTTCAAATCATGTAAAATTATACTGTACGATCTCCAGATCGTATAATATGATCACCTTATACGATTTCTACTCACAGTATGTGTGAAAATATTGTACTACATGATTTTATTTTGTACTGTACGATTTGGATCGTCCACTATGATCTGAGATCTTATAGTATAAGCCTTAATTTAAAAAAATGGCTAAAACTTTAGAAAATTTCCAAAAAGTCATTTTTGTCCAAATTTAATGTTCTTAGACTCGTTGGACAACTAGATTGTTAGATATTATTATTTTATAAAAAAATTAAATTTTCTTGATAACTTTTAATCCAGTGTTCCAATTCAGCTTAAATTTGGGCAGGGTATACTTGAGGATGTTCCTCACATCCTACAATTTTCTTGGCCATTAGTAATGGTTGTATCTTGGCAAATCAATTTTCTAAAGTTCTAGGACAGATTTTGACCTAAAACATTGAAAATTCATTTCTTTTAAAATACATATAAACGTGCTCTATTGTAAGGGTTAGATAGTCCTAATTTCAGACCTATTCAAATACTAGTGACACCTAAGGATAAAAATTAAGGATCAGGGTTTACGAACTTAGGAAAATTATAGGAATATGCACTCAATAGGGGTAAAATTTTGAAATATTAAACTTAGTAATATTTTACACCATAGGTTCAAATTTGATTGAATTTAGAGCCCTTTAGGTTAGAAAATTAAGCAAATTAAAATTCAGACCCTTTAAGGATCCAAACAATTCCAAAAATGATAATAAATTCAATTTAAATCCAAAAATTATAAATAATATATGAAATTAACTAGAATTAAACCCCCAACCCAGGAAAACTAAATGTCCTTTTATTAGACCTCTGATTTAAGTTTAATTTAATTTTTAAGAAAAATTCATATTTAATTAATTTAGTTAATTAAAAATAATTAAAATTTTCAAAAATTCCTTAAACACTTGAAAATATCCCCTTAGGTTATTTCTGACCTTTGGGGGTGATTTCAAGGAGTTAGGATTAATTTGGATCAAAACTCTAAAACCCTCTCTAATTAAACAATTTTAAAAATTCCAAAATTACTCAAACTTTGAAAAATCATAAGTAATTATAGAAAATCTAAATTAATCAAACTTAATGTCATTCAACTTAAATTAAAATCTAGTATTTTTCAAAAATGTTAGACCTCCAAAATTTATTCAAAGTCAAAAAGTCAAATTTTTTGTTCAACCGTAGTTTAAAACTATATTAAAAATTTGAAAAATCATAACATAATATAGAAAAGTCCAAATTGTGCAAACGTAGAGTCTAATTACTCATCTTAAGGCCTAATTTTTAGAGAAAATATTAAAATTTCAAAAATCACTTTAATTTTAAAAGTTACTTTTTGGTCCCTTAATTAATGTAATAAAATAATTCTAAAAATTTTAAAAATTCAATAATTCATTTAAAATTCTAGAAAACTCTATTTTATTCATTCAAACCAGTAATTAATTAATTGATTAAAATTCATCAACTCTTAATCCTCAACTAATTAAATCAACATAATTAACACTAAGCCTACAAGACTATTAGCTTAACCCCAAAGAAGGTGAAATAAACTTCACTGCCCCGGTGAGTAACAAAGGTAATAACCTTTGAACCATTAAAAAACACCTAAATTATGCTTAACATATTAATATTTAAACTTAAACATAAATTTCTCCTTCGACCTTTAACAAACCCGAACACTAGATAACTTCAACAAATTGCCTAGTTTAGGACATATCTAAGCCACACAACTTACCTCACACACTTTGGATGATTTGTTAGGACAACCAACTCTAGTCTAGGCTAGTCCGGTGTTTACTTTTTTCTAGTGTGTGCTGGGTTTTCTATTGAAAATTGATTGATGTGAGTGTTTACTTACTTTAACTATATTCTATGAATTGATGTAATGGGCGCTAGATTACCCTTACGCTAGGAACGATCTGGTTGCTCACTGAGTTTTCTGTAGGTGGCTACACTCGTATATGGTTAAAATTAAGGGGGCAAAAATAAAGTTTTAAAATGACATATCTTTATATAGGTTCTAAAAAAATGCTTAAGTCCCCCTTGAAATTAAAAGAGCATGATTAAGTGTGACTGAAATTTAATTTAATACAAATATATAAACTACTTACGTTGTATTTTATTTTTAACTATATAGGATAATCTTGCGGGATAGTCTAAATTTTCTTTTTGAGTTAATGTAATTAAATTTAGTTATAATAAAGTTGTGAAAGTTAACCTTTGAGTTGGGATACAAAAATTCAAAGTTGGATTCCAAAGAGGAAAGGACATCCCTTAGGAGAGAGTCCTTTTCCATTTGAAAGACCAAATTTAGATTACTTTAATACCCAAAGAGGAAAGAATAACATCCCCTTGGAGGGAGAGTTTAATACCCAAAGAGGAAAGAACTTCTGCCTAGTCACTGATTAACGCCAGACTTTTGCCCAGCTATCGACTAACGCTGCACTTCTGCCCGGTCACCAACTCATGCCAGACTTCCATCTGACCACCGTTTATGGTTCTTCCAGCCTCTATCACCAGAGTGCGTACTTCTGACTTATGTCGCCAGACACCGATCTATGTAACCATTATCGCCCACCGACTATGGTCCTTCCGACCTTCGTCACTAGACAACGATATTTCTCACTACTTTCACCCACCGACAACTGTCTATCTGACTTTTGTTTCTAGACAACGGTCTTTCTAACCACTATCGCCTACTGACTAAAGTCCTTTTGGCATTGCTCGCCAAAACCTACTGTCCTTCCGACCTCCGTCACACACTGGCTATGGTCTTTCTGACCTCCATCACTAGTCAACAGTCTTTTCGACCTCCATTGCCTACTGAATATGATCCATCCAACCTCCTTCGCCAGACTATGGTCTTTCCGACCTCCATCGTACGCCGACTACACAGTTCTTATTCCAACCTCCGTTGCCAGACTATGGTCATTATGACCTCTATTGCCAGCCGACCACGATCCTTCCGACCTTTGTCGCCAGATAATGGTCTTTCTGACCTCCGTTGCCCATCGATTACGGTCCTTCTGACCTCCATCGCTAGACAACAATATTTTTGACATCCGTTACCCATCGAATATGGTCCTTCCAACCTCTGTCGACAGATTATGATCTTTATGATCACTATCACCCACCAATTACGATCATTCTGACCTCCATCGTCATACTATGTAACTTGGTTTTTTTGACCTCCGTTGCCAAATAACAGTCTTTTCGACCTCCATCGCTTGCTGACTACCCCTCCTTTTGACCACCGTCATTAGACTACAATTTTTCTGACCTCCATCGCCCACTAACTATGATCTTACCGACTAAATGAACATGTCAATATTGATTCGTCCAATTCCCACCATGTAATGCACTCTATATGATATATAATTGCTACATTAAACCAAGGGCTTCCCTCAAGGAAGGGCCTCATTTTTAATTGACTGCAAACACTTGTGGATTCATTCAAACTGGTCCACGCCCTGTGATTTTTCTTCCTTTTCAGGGATTTCCACATAAAAACTCTGGTTAAAGCTAAGACGTTAAACTTTATATTTCTCTATTATTGTGAATATTCCAGACGCAACAATTTCAATTAATTTTTAACCAGAATATTTTAATGTGAATATTTTCATAAATATTCTCCCTCACCCAACAATACTTAAGTTGTGTTTAGGGTAGTTTTTTTCAATATTTTTTAAAGTCTCGATTACATCTCACTTTCTCAACTAAGTGATTCTTTATTAATTCTCTTTTATTCTTAATTTTTTATCATTTTATTATAATAATTGTTTAAATTATAATCATTTTCTCTATTATAATAAAGGAATAATTGCATGAACATAGTTATTTTTTCTCTTTCATAATAAACGAGCGACTTGTGAGAAAGCTTGAACTCGTAGAATAAAGCTCGAGCTCAAACTCTATTAATTAAGCAAAGTTCATGCTAATGCCAAGGTTGACTTGAGCTTGAAACTCGACTTGTTTATAGCCCAACCTTCTACCTTAGATTGAACAAGCCACCACATCAGACTTCTAGCATATATCACCGACCATCATGTCTAGCCACTCTGAGCCTCCTTGCTCTACTGGCAACCGCTGTCGTCTCAAAACAATTAATATTTAGTAAGTATTTAAAAAAATTCAGTTATCGAATGCAATTTATTACAAATAAAAATATTAATAATATGAAATAAAAAAGCATTCTAAAAAAAATTAAATTATTAATTTAATTATTTTATTTCATGTTGAAATTAAATCCCATTCAAAAGATTTTTTTTTCTTGAAACAAATTATTTGCGGTTGGCCTAAAATTCAAAGATGTTGACCTTTCAACTCTAACATGGTCCACTAGAAAGAAAATTCCGCGGCCTCGTGCTACTTGACTTATTAGCTTAATTTTTCTTAGCATCACGATAGCTAATCATCAAATGTGTTTTAATCAAAATATAGCTTTTTAATCTATGAGATAGAATATCAATCAAACGGTTACACAACTCCCGAGCAAAAACATACTGAACACATAAAATAAATATCAAATTCCAGTAATCTTGAAAATGATAATATCATAATCAACTTTCTACATAGTTTAAATAAATTATGCAACATCATCTATTTAAATCAGGTACAGAATGAAAAATTTAGATAGGGTTTGCAATAAAATACAACGGTTCACAGAATAACAAGTTAAAAGAAGTGAAAAAGTTTATTGTTTTATTTAGATCATCAAGATTTTTCCATTTCAACGTGACTAATTATTTTAGTTATGGCTAAAAATTTCACGATGATAGAGAGATAATGTTCTATGGTCTAGTTGTGCATGAACATCCAATAAACAAACAAATAAAGGACAGAGCTTCAAAACAACATAGATTTTCAATGTGAAAAACATGAAAAGGAAGGGAAAGTCACCGAGCCTTGCCTAGTTAAACAGATTCCACTATATATATATATACAAAATGTTGGGTGGTCCCGTGTCTTGAGAAAATGACAAAAGTTCAAAGAATGGGTAGAAATAGTAATAGAATTTTGTTGGGATATCACGAGTCCGATAGCGGTGGTCAATTGCCAAAAGGTCTAGCCATGGCGATTAGTCAGCGGTTGGTGGGTGGTCGGGTGGAGGTCCGACAATGGTCAATCGGGCAAAATTCGATGCTTGTCGACAACCTAGAAAAGGTCCAACAGTGGTCCAGTGATACGTAGTTGGGCGGATATTTGATGATTGGTGACTGGGTGGAAGACTAACGGTAGTGGTCAGACAGAGGTTCAGTAATCACTGGTCGGGCAAAGGTCTGGAGATAGTTAGAGGCTAATGGATGTTGTATAGCGAGAGGTCAAAGCACTAGTGGGGACAACTGCCAAGAGAAGGTCCGACAGCGGCAACCAGGTGGAGATCAGGCGTCGATTGGTTGATGATGTTGTTGTGGTGACAGATGGCTCATGATGGCTCACTGGTGGTTGCTTGGGTTGAGCATTAGGTTTCTCCAAACTTCAATGCTCTCTCCAATCTCTTGCCAAAGGCCCCCTTCATAAAGGGAGTAAGGTCCTATTAATAGATTCTTGGGAGTGACATATCCCTTAGATATGAAAAAGATCTAGAGCATATTTGGAATACTCCATTAGACACCCCACATTAATTCCCTCAATTATAGATAATACTTTAACATTTTGGTGCCAAAATCATATCAAAGTTAAACAATATTAGGCTCGTTTTATTTGACTCGATGAACCGCTCGATTTGACTATAAACATGCCATGTTTTGAGATCATTTGGTCATCCAATTAATTCTATAAAATTTTCAACTATGTTTCAGGTCCTTCATTTAGGCACAGTTGGCTCAGCTTGGATCATTATTTATATCGTTGGACTCATCTCATTGATATTTTTAGTCCAACTATAAGTTTACTAAAATTGAATCTATATAATATTGGAATTTTTTAATTCATATATGCATCGAGATTCATGCCAAATTGACATGATTTTTGGTGGCATATCAATTGTCTCTCATTTTTGAACATCAGAGCTCGTTACCTCTAAAAGTATATTTTTAATCCTTCCACATATTTGATGATGAAAATTAAAATTTAAAAAAAAAAATTATGTGGCACAACAATTAAGGACATCAATGTGGACATCTATTGAGGGTGGTGAATCAAAGTAAAATATTCTTAATTATAATTTCTTAATTTTATGAAATTAGTGTATTGTTGGGAGCAAAACATTTATAAAATTTCACTCCAAAACTTGTAAAATTGCTTGAAATTTGCCGTGGAAGCTTCATTTGTTGTTGAAAATTAAGTCCAAAATATCAAAAATAGCCTTGGGGAACCCAAAAATTTTTTAATCAAATTGTTGAGGATGAAAAACTAGCCTAGATCCAAGCAAAAAAAATTGACCAATCCACTGCAGCTACTGCCACTAGCTATGGTGCTCGTGTGGGTGCACTCAAACCGTGCCCTGCTGAATTTTGAATTTTTCCTTTTCAAAAATTTAAAATTTTTTTCCAATTTTTTTTTTCAAAATTCAGAAGATCTTTTTGGAAAGGAATTAATGATCTTTAATTATTTCTTGATATTTTACTTTTATTATTACTTCTTGAGTTAGTTCCTTTATATTTTTAAAAAATAGAAAAAATTGTTTTATATTAAAAAAATTCCAAAAAAAGAGAAAAAAATCCCAAATCTTTTTAAAAAAATTACTAATTATTTTTCCTTCAGAAATCTAAAAATAAGCCCCTTGGTAATGGGAAATAAATGAATAGTTCTCTTGAGCCGGTCTAAGATTTCTCCCATAAATTTAGTGAAAAATTGATTGGCAAAATATTGCATGTCAAATATAATAAAGGTCTGGGGCTCTTATTTTCCTCTGTAAAGGGCCGAAGACTAATCTATAAGAGTCTAAAGATAATTGATAGCAGTAAAGGTTTGGTCTTCTAATGCAGGCTTTAGTCTTTTGATAAGTGTAAATTACATATTATTTTATCTGTTGTATTTCCAATGAAAATTTAATATTTTAGTTATTTTTGTGCAGAAAAAATTAAAAAATGACAGAAATTCTAAGTAGTCAATAGCACTGCAGCATCCAACAAAATAACGTCATATCGCTTACTTCAATACCATCGAGACGCTCACATTCATACATGGCATTACTGGGTTCTCTATTTACAAGCGTCATAGTCATCAGAAGGTTATCTTGACAGCTCTAGATTCTCTATTTTCAAATGCCGCAGTGCTATAATTTCTCATGCCTTGGCACCATTTTTACACTTTAGGCATCGCATCGCTCTAATATTCACAGTGCCATGACATTGTCGTTGTAACTTCCAAGGGACACGTTCGATCACTAAAGAGACACTTGTAAGATATCAATGCCGAGGTGCTAGTTCACCAAATAACCGAAAGTGCCACATTATTGCAAAAGCTTCAGTGCCAGACACTAGTTCACTTCAGGGGTACCACAGCGCCATTATTTCAAGCGCCACAGTGCTAGTTTCATTTTTTATATTTTTTAAAAAATAATTCTGATATTATATTTTTCTAAAAATAGTTATGGTGGTATATGTTAGATTGATGACATAAAGTGTATGTTAAGTACTAATAAAGACGTACTCTTATTCTATAACTGTAAAAGATATTTTTAGTATATTTTCACTTTTTATTTAATGCATATAATAATCATATATATAGTTAAAATATAGTATGATATATAGTCTCGACGGAGGAAAGCATTAATAACAAGGAATATTGAGATAGGATGTTTGTATGTCTAGATATATGATGTAAAATATTTTAGGCTCTTAAGGAAATATTATAACTATAGAAAGTCAGCATATATCATTTTCATCCTTACAAGCTCGACAGAGATCTCGAGATGCATATGATTTGAATCACATTATCTTGAAGAGTCTCTTTAGGAAAACTATGCAATTTATACCCATCAATCCAAAATATTTTTATTAAAATATTGTAACAAATATTTTTACTATTTTATCCAATGATGAAATCTCCAAAAATATTATTTTTATTTTAGTAGGATAATTATTACAATTAGAATAAATAGTAGCAATTCATTACGAGTAAGTATACTTTCTTGTGGGTTTGACAATCTACTCTATTACTTTATTATTTGATTCAACACATATACTTGTGTATATTAGGATTTATTATTTTTATGTCAAAGAAAATCTAAGCATTTTTTAGGGGTGATAGAGCCCTAGATTTTTATGCAATTCAAAAGTTCACTCTAGAGCACCCATCAAGTTTTTGGAGCCGTTGTCAGGGAAGTATTTACTTTTTGCAAATTTTAACTATATTATTAAATTAGTTTCATAATTAGATCTAATTATATCTTTTTGTTTTATTTATTTTATATGATGATTGCATCTTCATGGTTATATGCTTTATAGATATAGGATGGAACCTTTATTATTTGACTCTAAAATAGAAAGAAACCTTTCAAAATTTTGAACAACCAAAAAGTTAGTGAAGATGGCTCAACCTGTGTTAGATCTAGATCAATCTAGACCTCTTAGGGATTATACTAACCCTTTCGTAGATGAAATTCATTAAAGCATTAATTGACCTATGATCCAAGCTAATAATTTTGAATTAGATCCTGCCATAATTTATATGGTTCAAAATTTCTAATTTAGGGGAACTCTTGTTGAAGATCCCAATTTACACTTAGCCAATTTTTTAGAAATTTATGCAACATTTAAGTATAATGATGTCAGTGATGATGCCATTAGACTTAGATTGTTCCCATTTTTTCAAAGAGATAAAGCTAAGATGTGGTTGAATTCTTTACCCCCATGCTCTATAACCAATTGAAATGAGTTGGCTCATAAGTTTCTTGCTAAGTATTTCTCACCTTCAAAGACAGTTAAACTTAGAAATGATATCACTTCTGTTACCTAGTTTGAAGGAGAGTAATTTATGAGAGCTGGGAAAAAATTAAGAAAATACTTAGAAAATGCCCTCACTATGCTATACCTGATTGGTTGGTTATTTAAACATTTTTTAATGGATTAGTAGGATCTTTAAGTGCAATAATAGATGCTGCAATTGGAGGATCTTTAATGTCTATGCAGTTTGAGGAAGTCTATGAATTGATAGAGGAAATAGCTACTAATAATTTTTAGTGGCCCGTTGATAGGATAAATCATAAGAGAGTAGCAAGAGTTTATGAATCAGATGCTTTGTCAATTTTGACTGCACAAGTTGCAGCAATTTTTAAGAAATTGAGCATAATAGGAGAAAATGCAAATTTTAAAACTAAATTATCTATATAATTGGAGGATCAAAAGTTAAATAAAAATGATAATGTGCAAGGGATTGAAAATATTAATTTGATTAGAAGGAAAAATAATTCATTTTCCAATATATATAATCCAAGTTGGAGGAACCATCCAAATTTTAATTGGTCAAATAATGTTGTTGGGAATAATAAATGAAATTCTAATCAAAATAATTAAGGAGTAAATTGGAATAATCCTCAACAACTTACTATTAATACTAGACCAACATATAAATCATGATTCTATCAAAGCAATCAGTTTGGAAGTGGAAAATCATTATTGGAAGATGTAGTGATGTAGTTAGAAACTATATTACAAATTCAAGCTATTTCTATTATAAATTTGGAAACCTAATTAAGTCAGCTTACAATTTTAGTCAGTAGTAGACCTCTTAGATCATTACCAAGCATTACTGAAGTTAACCAAAAGAAAAAAGGAAAAAGTTCCAAGTGATAATCATTTGAGGATTAACAGCAATGTACCCCAACCAAATTAATAAATCCAAGCAAGTTTTGCTAAAGACTATAAACTTAGTGTTGTGTGGGAGGCAACCCAAATTTAGGATTAGTATGTTATCAAGTTTGGCTGAAGATTATAGACTTAGCGCTTATGGGAGGCAACCCACTTGTGTCTTTAGTAATCAAATTGTGATAGTTTAGAGTGGTGCTTTATTAATATTATTTACCTCATGACCTATTCTATTGATTTTGAAAATAAAAAATATATGCTTGAATGTTCTAATTTATGTGTTAAGAATTTTAGGTGTAATGGCTTAATAAATGTGCATGATAATTACTTATATAGGATGTACTTTATATAACTTAATTTAAATCAAAACTTGAGCTAAAAGAACTCAAGATGGACCAACATAGATAGCTTGAAGATTTTTATATTTATGTGGGTCCTTACCCTCTTCATTAATTTGAGCCAATAAGGAACCAAGTAACTCATCTAATGTTATGACATATAAGATTAATGGCTTCCCCAGAATTAGAGCTGCCAAAATTAGAGGATTGACTAGATATTGCTTCATTCTTTTGAAGACATTTTGACATTTTCATCAAGAATGAATTTGAAGTCCTTCTTAGCCAAAGCTTCAAAAGATAGACATCTTCCCTAGAGGTTTGAAATGAAATTTCTTATGTATACCAAACAACCTAGAAGAGACCTTAATTGAGTAAGACTCTTAGGAGGTTGCATGTTTAAGATGGCTTTAATCTTAGAAGGATCAATTTCAATTCCACAGTGTCACGCTACAATAGCCAAAAATTTCCCTAAAGTGACACCAAAAGCGCACTTTAGGGGATTCATTTTGAGCTCATAGAGATATATACATTTAAACACAAACCTTCAATTATAAAGATGATCTTTCAATTTTCTTTTGATGATTTAATCATCAATGTAAAATTCTACTTAATTATGAATAAGATCATCAAAAATTTTAGTCATGGACCGTTTGTAAGTTGCACCAGTATTTTTAAGACCAAAGGGTTTCACTTTCTAATGGAAAATTCTCATAGGTGTTATGAATTCCATGTTTCTCTCAACCTCTAAAGCCATTTTAATTTGTTATATCCAGACAAACCATATATAAATGTGAAAAGAACATGCAAAGAGGCAATATCAATCATGATTTTTGTTATAAGCAATGAGAACTCATCTTTTGGATATGTATTATTTAGATCCCTATAGTCAACATAAGAATTTGACCCTTTTTCTTTCTAACTGGTACAACGGTGGCCACAGAAGAGGGGCATTATTCCTCTCAAATAAAACCATCCTTGGCCAGATTCTTTACTTTAGCAATAACTTATTCTGAGTCAAATGCATTGAGGAGCTTGCTTAATGGGAATGGCATCAGGTCAAATTCCATGTTTATAAATTTCTACTTCTAAGAATAAGCATGAGATTTCATTATATGACCAATTAAAGCAATACATAAATTTAGAAAAAAATTTAACTAGTTTATTTAATTCATTCTCACTCAACAAAGTGCTAATAAAGTGGGGCGAGGGTCATTTTCTGTTCTGTACTTAATTTCCTTTAGTTCATCAACTATGGATTTAATTTCTTCTTCAAATTTGGAGGGTGCATACCAAACTTGAAGCTCATCTAAGTCATCTAAAGTTCTTAATCAAAACTCACTAAAAGAATTAATGGTTTCCATAAAGACCCTCTCGGATTTAAGATGATTAGTTATCATGAGACAATACTCATCATCATGGAATGTACCAATGATACCAAAGATGATACCATCTATTGAGTTTCTTTTACTTTTAACATGCCAAAAGCTTTTGTGGTATCTAGCTTGACCCTTAGCCCTTTGTCGCACTGCAAGACCTTTAGCAACCATGTTTTTTACACACAGAGGGTAACAATAAATAGGTAATTCTATTAATTCATTAAAAACAACTTCCACTCTTGAGGTTGACGGAAAAGAAAAAAATTTTGAACCCTTACCACTTCAATAGTAAAACTAGGAGAATAGTTAACTATAAATCCTGCAACCCTATCATGTGATAGTGGGATAAAAGCTAAGGTTTTAAATATATTATATAGCTTTTCATACATAGTTAATTCGTATTCATCACTTTGAATTTCTAGAATGTTTTCTTCTTTATCGCTATCTTGTTCCACAGTAATGTTAAACTTTGGAGGAGGATTTATTTTATTATAGTCTAAAGGAATTTTTGCACCTCGTACACTTGAATCATCATGTGAACTTGTCACTAATTTAATGTACATTGGAGGAGTTTTTATTTCAAATGAAGCACATTCTCGACCACATGCTATTTAGGCCATCCTCCAACCTCTTTGAGGGTAAATGTTTTGAGGCCTAAAGATCACATTTTTGATGTCATCCTCGCTGTCAACATAATTTCTTTCTTTATCTTTTTTTTTTCTTTTTTCTTTTCCCTTCTTTTTCTTTTCTTTTTAATTTTATTTTCCTTTCTATTTCATTTCTTTTTTCCTTATCTTATTTTTCTTCCTTTGTTATATTTTTTCTGGAATATATAACGAATTGCTTTGGTGCATAATATACTGCATCTTCATAAATCCATATTTCGTGAATAAAGAATGGATACAAATCACCCAGAATCATATGTTCAATGCCATCACATTGATACTTGATGCATTGGTGTAGGGTAGATGGGACCATTCTACACTCCTGAATCAAAGGCCTACCTAATAGTACATTAAATGACATTTCTAAGTAAATTATGTGAAATTTTGCTTCAATTTTAACTCTCCAATTTTAAATAGTAATGTAACTGAACCTAAAGCCTTCTTACCTTTTTCATTAAACCTGTGTAGCATCATCTTGTCAGAGCTCAGTCTAAGCGTGTCTACTTTAAGATAGGAAAGAGTTTTTATGTTCATAATATTAACCGATGCACCCGGAAGAATAAGGACTCTATATAGTTTGAATTTTTATACATTTATTGAAATATACAGTGGGCGATTATTATCACCAGCTCCTAGAAGTAAATCCTCATAATAAAAGGTTACTCCTAAAATTTCCTTAATGTATAAAGATTCACCTTCTAATATTGAAGCTAACCAAGCTAAAAAAATATCAAGATTGAGAAGTGCTTTGACTTGAGACTCCCTCATTTTTTTAAAATAATGAGGGTGTCATAAATGCTCAGCCTAGCTAGAAACATCCTAAGAATAACAAAAATATTATAACCAACCTTTCAAACATTAGAATTAGGACCCAATGCATGTGAGGAAAAATTTTATTATTGATTTGAAGAGTGATTTTGATCATTAGACATGAATTGCTTGCCTTTCCCATTATCCATAATCCTAGGTGGTTAAACCTTATTACTATGATGTTATACTTCTATAATTGTTTTTGGATGACAAACCATTATAGGGTTTACACTACCCCTATATGATTTTATGTCATTCTATAATGAGGCATATGAATCTAAAAAGTTTATCACAACAGGGCTCCCTTAAAAATTAAACTTAGTGGTATCACAATATGAAAAGATCTTAGATTCAACACCCTTATTAGAGATTGTGATTAGAGGATCATCTTTCATAGAATTCCCAATAATCACACCAAGATTTGAGTCATCTTTTTGATCACTATTGTTTTCTATTTCCATTTCATTTTCACCATAAATATTAAATAGTTAAATAATTAGAAATATTTAAAATAAACTAAAATTTTAATTTTGAAATTAATTTTAAATTGCAGTAATTAAAATTTTAAAAATTTTGATTTATTATATATACTTTTCTGAATTAATTTGAATTTCTTATAAATTTTTGAAGTTTTATATTAATTAAAGTATTTGAATTAATTTAAAATTAATTAATATTTAAAATAATTATTAAATTAAATTGAATTAAGTCTTAATTATTTTTTAAAATTTTAAAATTATTTAAAATATTCTTTCAAAGTTTAATTAAAATTTTTTGAAATTAATTTAACTAAATATTAATTAAATATTTATGTATTTAATTAATTAAAAAAGATTAAATATAAAATATATCTTAAATTAATTGAAAATTTAAATTAAAATATTTATTTAATTATTTAAAATGATTTAATATAACTTTAAAAACTTTTGAAAATATAAACTATTTAATTAATTAAATATTATTTAATTACCTAATTACTTAAATAATATAAATTATATAAATTATATTAAATATTTTGAATTAACATTTTAATTTTAAAATATCCCAAATATATTTTCTAATTTAATTTACATATTTAAAATAATTTTTTTATTAAAAAAATTAGTTATTTAATAAAATATTAATTTTAAATATTAAATATCTTATATTTTAAGTAATTTAAAATATATATAATATTTTATGTTAATCTTAATTTTAAATTAAAGAGTATTAAATTCTAGAAATTTTGATATAATACACATATTTTTATGATTTTAAAATAATTTTTAATATTTTTAGGAGTTTTTTAGATTTAAAAATAATTTAAATAATAATTTTAAAATCATTTATCAATGATTGGCAGTGGCAGAATGGCGGCGGGACACATCGCTCCAAACTAAGAAATAATGATTGCGTGGATGCGCAATCATTATGCCACCAGTAATCATTGGTTAATCGATACCGCGAGTTGCGGTATCACTTAACCCCATCAGCATGAATTGCTGACCGTCGAATGCTCCCCTTTTTGGAATCAAGGGCTCAGATCGAGCCAGATGAGAAAACCAAATGTAGAATCAAATTTGCGATTAATCCTAACCGCAGATATATGAGATCTTAGCTGTTGATCAGAAGATCTATGGTGGAGATCTCATATACCTGAAATAGGCTACGGATGAACCCTAGTTCAAATTTTGGGCTCGTTCTCTCAATCAGATGGACCATTTTACTTAAAATTTTAAACCTAGCTAGCATGCATGAATAGAAATTATGTGGAATCAAAATATCGGTTCAAAATGTGCTATATAAAAAGCTATTTAAACTAGAGTGTCCTAACTTAGGTTTAAGATTATATCTTAATTTAATGGATGGATTAAACAGTATAAATGATGGTTGAGCTTGTTGACTATCCACGCTTAATCCCTCTTCAAAAACTGCAGTTTGAAAAGCTCCCTATCAAATGCAATAATCCTTGGATAGATTTGGCTTGAGTTTGTCGGAGATTACGTCGCTAGGGAGGTTCTGGCGGAGGGTTTTGACTTGGAATGTAAGAGGAACTTCTTTGAAGTTTGAAGGATCAAGAGTTAGAGAATGGGAGCAAAAAGCGAGTGAGAGAAAAGCTAGAATAGAATGAGCCTTAGTTTGGAGGTTTTTACCCTATTCAAACTCTTCCAAATCAAATGGAGGGTTAGGATTAATTGGGTTAGGGTCTAGATGATGGCCAACTATCCCGGGAGTTGGTGGGAGTAGGGGGAATCAAGGAAATCCTAGGTGTAAAGGGTCCTTTGTCCTTTCAAGAACATGGGAGGATTTAGGGCCATTAGATATTGATCAAAGGGTTAAGAGTGGCCCTAAGAATATTCAAGTTTGTTAGGACTGCTGGAATGGTTTAGATTAGAGGGGATTAAGCTTAAGATGGGTTTTGACCAGGTTTAACAACTCCCTAGCCTTGGTTTGATGGTTTGACTAGTCTAATGCCACTTGGATTGTTGAGGTTGCATGGAGAGGAGTATTAAGGGCTGGTTGGAAAAAACTATCAAGCCATGGGTTGGAAGTTTAAATCAAAACATGGTGTTTGAATGTTTTTGACCAAGTATGCTAAGTTGACTTGGTCAACTCCATATGGGTTTGGTTGACCAAAGGTTATGACATACCTATACTGTGGGATTGAGTTAGTTTGGAAGAAGCACAAAACCATGGATTAATGCTTAAATGAATATGAAGGACTTTAAATGGGTTTGATTAAGTCAAAAAGGATTGACTTGGTCAAATTGACCGTGGTTTGGCTCCAAACAAATTTAATTATATATGAATCATGAAATAAGATAGGTTTGAGGGCTTGAATGGTTTGAAATGGTTAAATGCGTTAGAATAACCCATTTAAATCCTTAAGGGGTTATTAGGTCAACCTAGGTTGACTTAGTCAACTAGGTTGACCCAAGATCTAGGTTTAGACTAGATAGGTTTGAGATGATATTTGAAACTCTCTAGAGGTGGTTTTAGGAGTTCAATTGGTCTATATCGTCAAAATGACCATTTAAACCCCTTAAAAGGCCATTGGGTCAACTTCAGTTGACTTGGTCAACCAGGTTGACCTAACGGTTGGGTCTAGGCTCAATGGATTTGAAATGATATTTTGAGTCTGTTGGAGGTGGTCCCAGAGTCTGAAGTGGTTATTTTGGTCAAAATGACTATTTGGACTCTTAAGGACTTCTTTGGTCAACCTAGGTTGACTTGGTCAACCAAGTTGAACCAGGGCCTAGGTTTGGGTCCAAAAAGTTTGGTTTGATATTTGAAATTAAATGGAAGTGGTCTCATGCAATTTGGAGGTCATTTGGTTTGAAATGACTATTTAAACCCCTAAGGGGTATTTTGGTCATTTTGACCCCTGATCAACTGGGGGTCAAAGTAGGTCCACAAAAATACATTTTAGTGCTTAACACATGATATTTAAGGGTCTAGATGTGATCAGAGGCTTTGGAGAAAGCTCTAAGGTCAGGTTCCACTAAGGGACAGGTCCACTGGCATAGGCTAAAAATATTTGAAGGTTTTACATCCTTTGGATTTTAATCCAGTTTTTGGGGTTAGAGGTCTCAGATTAAGCTCAAATCTAGAGGGTTGCCTCTAGAGACATGTCCTATCAATATGTAAGTGATAGACTCTGAATCAGAGGTCATTTCACTGGGTTTTAAAGTGTTTGAAAAATTATTAGAAAAGGCTTTTAGGACAAGGCCCTTTAGCCTTAGATTTTGGTCTAGAAATCTGGATTTGATCTAGATTTTGGGTTTGAGTATTTAAATTTGAATTATCCAAATCATTGATAATCATTTGAATGATAATAAATGATTAGATAGGATGAAAGTTTGATAGAAGATTAGATTACGTGTTAAGGCGAGGATTGATTAAGGTTTGAATGGAGTTGAGATCTGGATAGGCTTGAAGTTTGGGTTTGATTTGAAGCTTAAAATGATTTGAGATTTGGATTAACATGAGGTATGGATTAATCTGTAGTCTGGGCTTGATTGAAATCTAGATTTGAGTTAAGTTTGAAGGCTGGATTTGATTGAAGTTTGAAGGCTGAATTTGATTGAAGTTTGAATTGAAATGAGATCTGGATTGGCTTGAGGTCAAGATTGATTTGAGGTTTGGATTGATCAAGATTTGGATGGATCCTAAATTTTGGATTGATCTAGGGTCTAAATTGATATGGAATTTGGATCTAAGATTAGAATTAATCCTAGGGTCTGGATTAACCTAGAGTTTGGAGTGATCTAAGGTTTGAATTGATCATAGGGTCTGGATTAACCTGGAGTCTGAAGTGATTTAAGATCTAAACTGATCATAGGGTATGGATTAACCTGGAGTCTGGAGTAATCTAAGATCTGAACTGATCGTAGGGTCTAGATTAATTTAGAATCTAGATTGGGTCCTAATGACCTCATACAAAAATGAGGTCAACAAATTATTTAATTTTTATGAATCCCAAGCACTTATGTCTTCTAAAATGGAGATAAGTATAGTGCATAAAGCCTTATGAATTATGGAGTGATAAAAAATTTACTTATTTAGCACTCCCAGCTCCTAAGCGAAACTACGTCGATTCTAGGGTTTCCCTGTTGACTCCTCCTTCCGGATAATTATGGATTTTTTTATGTTGATTTTTCTGGATTATGTTTTTTCTAGTTGTTTCTTCATTTTTTTTGATTTATTTTGTTGCCTTCCCATTTTTCTGTGGGCTTTGGGTGATGACAACCCCGTCGTCATTGAACCCTTGGTTCTCTTCGATAGTTCTTGGCAAATCTCACTCTTTTTAAGATATTCTTGTTTGTGATTCTTCTTCTTCAACTACTTAATTGGATTTGGTTCACACTTCCTTTAAAGGACTCCCGACATTGATGTTTGATGATAAACTGGTTTCTCATTTAGCTACTCCCTTTACTTTTACTTTGGTTGGAAAATTCATTCTCCGTCGACCTAATCTTGATGTGATAAGGAAGTTCTTTCTCAACTAAAACTTTCTAGAAGTTTTTTCATTGGCTTGGTGGACCAACGCCATGTTACGATTCAACTCTCTAACGATTTATACATAATCGCATTTTTTCTAGAAGAACTTACTATATTCTTGGTTGTCAAATGCATTTACTGAAGTGGATTCCTGATTTTGATGTGAGGAAGGAATCACCAATAACTACTATGTGGATTTCTTTTCCTAATCTAAGGCTCCATTTTTTTAACTCTTAAATCATTTTTGTGTTAGCTTCCATCTTTGGCAGACCTTTATAGATGTACCAAGCGATTGCATCTGTATCTCGTCCGTCCGTGGCTCACATTTTGGTTGAAATAAATATTTCAAAGAAACATCCAAATGAAATTTGGATTGGGTCGGAGGATAATTGGTATCAATAAAAAGTTAAATTTGAAAGTTTTCTTAACTTTTGTAACCACTTGTAAGATGCATGGCCACTATAATTCGGAATGCTTTATTTTACACTCCTATTTACGTAATAATAAGGATACGGATAAGGTTTATAAGGGGAAAAATATTTTAGTGGATCAAATATCTCATGAGATTTTTAACCCAGTATAGGAAGCTTTGGCGGAGGCAAATTCTTCCCAGGACAGCCCTACTAATCATCCTCAATTTGTGGTGAATGAGGATCCTGTGCTTCCTATGGAGATCAGCTATGATAGATAAGATAGTAAGAATGAGGCTGATAAAACCTTGATGGTTGTGGGAGGGTTTAATGACCCTCATCAGGTTTTACTAGAATCTAATAATCATGTTTCTAATGTATTTTAGAATGCGGATGAGCAAATGGTGGGAATTACTTTTAGACAAAATTCCATGTTACCTGCTTCTTATGTACCGTGTGATACAAATTTTTCTTTTTAACTTTGGCTTTTTTGAAATTAATGATAATTGTGTCAATAACAATTCTTTTCATACTTTACTGAATGACCAAGATAATGGTTCAGAAGGGAGTTTGGAAGAAGGAGAATTTATAGAGGAGGAGCTGGCCGAGCATGCTAGTACCCAAGGAAATGGCATTATTCGTCAAATTAATGGCAATGATCCAACATAGCTTCGGGCCTGGAGGATGATAACGGTATAAGTAATAAGGTTTCTTCTTCTATTAATCATGATGCAAGTGATTTTACTAATGCTACTAAAGATTTTTCTAATGATAAGCATGATTTCACTACAGCCAAAAGCAAGAAAAATAAAAATTGAAAAACTTGAATGTGCAATCTCCTAGAAGTACCCATTCTCAAACTTCCATTAAACTGTTATCTAATGATTACGATGATCATTTAGAATATTAAGGGTATTGGTTGCCCGTCTTCGAGAATTAGGGTTAGAAATTTATCCCGTATTCATAATTTTTTTTCCTTATTGTACTTGAACCTCCTATTTCTATTACTAAGCTAGGCAAAACAGCTAGAGCCCTTGGTTTTAATCATAGTATGGCAAATGTGTCTAACAAAATATGGATTTTTTGGAAAGACCTAGTCTCCATTGATGTCATTGGAGATCTCTCACAAGTTTTGTACTATAAAATTGAGTTTATGTAGTTTGAGTTCTATGTTTCCCTTATCTATGCTTCTTACTACTTTTTGTAGTTTAATTAACTCCCCTTGGTTAGTTGGTGGTGACTTTAATACTATTTCTAGCCCTTCTGAAAGGCTTGGTGGCTCTAATCCATTTTACCAATCTATGGAAGATTTTTAAAGCATGATGATGGAGTGTAATTTGGTTGATATTGATTTAAGTGGTAATTCTTTTAGTTAGAATCATGGAAGTTTGTGGCAATGGTTAGATCATATGCTTTTTAATGATTTTTGGCTTAACTCTAGTAGTAACACCTTTATTGAACATTTAAGTAAAACATGCTCTGATCATTCTCCCCTGCTTATTAGTATTAATTCTAGGCAGCATAACTCTATTCCTACTTTCAAATTTCAAAATATTTGGTTGTTAGATAACTCTTTCAATGATTTGGTCAAAGAAAATTGGGTGGCTCCTCATCTACATATGATTTTTATTGATTTAGAGAAAGCATATGATAAAGTTCCAAGAGAAGTGCTATGGAGAGTTCTACATAAAAAAGGGGTTAATAATGCTTGTATTCAAGTCATTAAGGATTTATATGTAGGAGCTATTATTTATGTTTAGACACAAGATAGTTTGACCAAATATTTTCCTATTTCAATAGGATTACATCAAGGATCAGCCTTAATCCCATATCTTTTAGCTTTAGTCATGGATGTTCTCGCTAGACATTTGCAAGAAGTTGTACACTGGTGTATGATTTTATCTAATGATATTCTTCTTGTTGATAAGACTAGAGAGGGAGTTGAAGGTAAACTTGAATTATGGAGGTCAACCTTCGAGTTTAAACGCTTTCATTTGAGTAGATCTAAAACTGAATATATGGACTGTAATTTTAGTGATAATAGAACTAGTGTGGGGTTTGTGACTTTGGGCGATCAAGTCATTAATAAAAGCACACATTTTAGATATCTTGGGTCTATTGTTTTGAGTGATGGTGAAATAGATGGGGATATTATTAGTATAATTTCAGTTGGATGGTTGAAGTGGAGGAATGATCGGGCTTGTTATGTGATAGAAAAGTCCCTCTTAAACTTAAGGGAAAATTATATATGATGGTAGTGAGACATGCGATTCTTTATGGTGCAGAATGTTATCCATTAAAAGAGAAACATAATAGTAAGTTAAGTGTCACGGAGATGAGGATGCTCAGGAGGATGAGGGGCTTTACTCTTAGAGTCAGGATACAAATGAACATATACTTAAAAAGGCTGGAATAGCTCCAGTGGAAGATAAGATAAGAGCGAGTCGCCTTATATGGTTTGGTCACATAAAACGATGACTTTCCAATGACCTAGTTAGGAAAGTAGATGTATTAGATTTTACTTATGTTATGAAATGTAGAGGTAGACCTCAAAAGACTTGGTTAGAAAATATTAGAAATGAATTTTCTTTATTAGATTTAGATGAGAATTTGACTCTTAACAAGACACAATGCAGAAAGGATTCATGTAGCCGACCCCACATAGTGGGATATAGGCTTATTGTTATTGTTATTGTTGTTGTTGTACTTTTTTACAAGCTTGGATTTTAATATATTATGTTATCCACTGCTAAGTGCTATTGTATATATCTTAGATTATATATGTATTTTTGGATGATATATTGAAAATCATTTTGAGATTCATTAGTATTTCACTTTAATTGTATTCAGTAGTGGCTTTGTGGTGTATTTAAATTGGAAATTTTATTTCAGTACTTCTCCAACTAATCATGGGGTTTTGGCCTTGCCACAATCTGACATGGTATGACCTATGCAATTTTTGGTCATGTTGGGTCAGGTTGTGAAAGCATATGTGACGTAATGTGATATGACTTGAAATGCTTATATAAACTACTTACCAACTTTCAGGGAGTATAGACTCATTTTCTTAAATGTAATTTGAAAAAAAGAGTTGTGAATTTCTAGAAATAAATGATTTTCTCCAAGAAAAGAATGAGGCTTCCAAAGAGGAAAGAACTTCCATCACAAGAAAGTTCTTTTCATTTGGAAGCCCTATAGAACAAACTCAAAGCTTGGAGAAGAACTAGAAGAAAATGAAGCCTGGAGAGAAGAAGAGAAGACTAAAAATGTCTTGTTTTAAAATTCTTGCATCATTTCATAGGAGTAAAATCCATGTTGTTGTTAGTAGAGCCTGTCCACCATTACTTTTAAGCAAACCCTAATTTTTAATAAGTGGCACTTGCCACATAGACTTTGGACATTATACTTTATTTTATGGTAGATTAATTGATTGTTTATATTACTTGTGCTTAGAAATTACCTTCTTTTTATAGGCTTCTTTCTTACATGTGTCTGTGCTTAGATTTTTCACTAGGCTTTGGAAAATCACAACTTTCTCTCTCATAACCAAATAAAAATTTTAGTATAACATAGCAAAGATAACTAGACTAAAAAGTAAGCCAAAGCTCATTTAGGGTTGCATAAAACATATCCATCCTTAGTTCCTTATTATGCAGCTTCCCACTTGTGGGTAGAAGTAGACCACCCAACCTATGAGGGTACAATTCTGACTGAGGAAATTCTATTATTTTAGGATAAAATTTATTTTCTTAGCCTTTTAAAAACTTCACATACTGATTATTGCATAAGAGTTAACTAGCATATAGTACATTAGAAATAAATTAAAAATAATCAAATTTAATTTCATTCAACTTTAGATGCATGAATACCATAAGTTTAGAGCTACTTAGGAATTTTTCTAGATGTTGAGATGTTGGCCCTACATTCCAAAAACTTAAATAATAATAGCATACCCATCTTTCATAAGACTGGATAGTATAATTTAAAATTGATTAGGTGGTTTAGACAGTATTCTATTCCAAGCAAGATATAAATCTATAAAAGATTCATTTCATTATAATAGATTTGGGATACTACTCTATAGTGCCCAACTTAAATCTAGGTTCTAAGGCTGACCTTAAATTATAAGTCCTCAACCTTCCAGAATACAATCTTAACCATCTAATAAATGCTAACTTAAACATAAAAATTCTTTTCTAAAATATTAGCCCAGCATAGGATAGACTGAAGCACTTCTTGGTGGTCTTAGAATCCTAGTGCTCCCTACCTATGACCCTTTGGCCACTAGAAAGAACTATTTAACATTAAACCAATCCCATTTGAAAACCCTAAAACCACTTATCCTTGACTTAAGCTTGAAATCTAAGAAAATATTTTCCACTATTTTAATTAAGAGTGTTCTTAGGAGAACCACGATGGCTTGCCTTTATAGGGAACCTATAACTCTAGAATAAAATAAATCATATCTTGTTCCCATAAGGTAAAGAAAAATCTCTAGGAATGTAGACAATTTTAAAAAAAAAAAAATTTTTGCATTCATATGCCTTTACAAAATATCTTATTCGCCTCTCAAGGTGATATGATATTCTCGCTACTATATTTGATTATAAAAATGACAATTTTTCAAAACTCCATTTTCATCCTTAAATACTATTTTAGAACTCCATGTTTACCTTTTGAGACATTATGATATTCTTTTTGTTATATATAACCACAAAAATAAAAAAAATTTAAAACACTATTTCTATTTTTGAATCCATAGTAGAATATCATATTTGGCTCTTGAGATGGTATAATATTCTCAATGTTGTATTTGATCATAAAAATAGGAGCACCCTGAATCTGTGTGGAAGCAAAATTTCATTTTACTACATAAGCAATCAAATTAGGATTCATTATAATTGATGACTATATGGTAAAATCGTGATCATACTGGATGATCAACAAATCAATGCTCTGGATAATATTTATTAATCCTAGGGTTGGTATGGGAGGAATAATGATTTAATTGAACTAATTATAGTGGACAACATAGAATCATACTGAAAAAATTGAACTACTCATATTGTATGAAATGTGTATCATAATGTATGATCGGAGGTGGCTAAATTAAAAATTAGATTTTTTTTAGATCCCTCTTTATAAACTCTTTCTTATTTTTAGGAAAGGGTCTTTAGGCAGTCAAGAGATGGTTGTTTTTTATGCGAGATCTTAGAGAGAAGTCATTACACAAGGGAGAGAGAAGGTGAGGTTAAGAGTGATAGAAGAACCTTGAGGTTTTTAAGGGTGTGTGAAGGGATTTCACACAGTTTCTCCAACTGGACTACACATATGTTCCTCCAATTGTGTTGTGGTTTTCTTGAGTGGAGTTTTATGAAGGAAAGTTTTGATGCCAAAGGCTTCCTATCTAAGGAGGCTAATGGTACAGAAACTTTGTCGAGCATGGGAGTAAAAGGAGGAAGCAGTGACTTCTATCAGGTTGAGGGGACAAGTGGATGGATCAACATCTCTTCCAGGCTTGCAGGAAAAAGGAGTGATGGAAGCTTTGTCAGGCTAAGGATGTAAGTAGAGAAGATTATTCAAGTGTGAAGAGTTTGTAAGGGTTATTCTCTACCTGGTCAAGGGATAAGGGCTTCTCCATCAAGCTTTGAGCTAAAGTAGAGTCACTATTTAGGGTAATACCAAAATAGGCGGATCTTTAGAGAGTGGATGTATGTAAAGTTGACCAAACCACTATAAAGTGGATGGATCCTTCCCAAAGAAAATCTCCCTTTACAACTTTTCTCTCCATACTCCTTTCCTCTCAAATTCATTATTTTCTCACTATAATGTTGATCAGCCACTCTAAATGATGTATCACACTATTCCCTAGTCTCTCCAAAATTCTCTTCTAGAGTTCTATTAAAAAAACTCTCATAGGAAAAGATAGAAAAAATATTTATACTTCATACAAAAATAGACTCAGACATCATGATACTCGATAAGGTTCCCCTATGGCATTTCAATTTGAACTAACACCTTGATACTGCTAAAAATGCACTGTTGTGGTGCTAGGCTGACCCGACACAATTATTGATTAGTCGGTTGACTTTTGGTTGAGTCAGCATGATGCTTCTTTTATTTAACTTTTCATTCATAGTGCTATAGAAGATGAGCGTTGTAGCACTTGCTTACATCATTTGGCGATGCGGCGCTTTGATGTTGGCACTCTAAAGTTGAAATATTTATAATTTTTCTTGAGACTCTGATATTGTAGTGTTGATTGTCAACACTTTTGCACTATCCTTCGATCTGCTGTGGCACTAACTTTAGTGAAATTTTCTTGAAACTTCTATGCTATAAAGTCTAAAACTGGCGTTGGGGCATTGGAGATGTTATAATGCTAATAGTTGTGGCACTGTAGCACTAGTTCTAAACATATAAATTTTGCTCTATTTCTTGAGACATTTTGGTACAATATAATCTAAAACACATATCTTTACTAGAATAAATATAATAAAAACACTACATAATTTTTACTTAACAAATTTCCTCAAGCATAAACTCTTGTTTGTTCTTAAGTAATTGTGTTTGCACCTTTAATTAGCTTCATTATTCTAAATAAAAATATACAACAACAACAACAACATCAAGCCTTTCTCACACTACATGGGGTCAGCTACATGAATCCTTTTTTCCATTGTGTCATGTTAAAAGTCAATTTCTTGTTTAAATCTAATAAAGAAAGACCATTTCTAATATTTTCTAACCATGTCTTTTTAGGTATACCTCTGCCATTCTTAACATAAGTCAAATCTAATATATTTACTTTCCTAACCGAGTCATCAGAAGGCCTCCGTTTTATGTGACCAAACCATCTAAGGCGGCTCTCTCTAATCTTATCTTCCACTGGAGCTACTCTAACCTTTTCACATATATGCTCATTTCGTGTCTTATTTCTAAGGGTAAAGCCACTCATCCACCTGAGCATCCTCATCTTTGCAACACTTAACTTAGTATTATGCTTTTCTTTTAATGGCCAAGATTCGGCACCATAAAGCATTACAGGTCTCACCACCATCTTATAAAATTTTCCCTTAAGTTTGACGGGGGCTTTTCTATCACACAACAAGCCTGATGCATTCCTCCACTTCAACCATCCAACTAGAATTCTGTTGATAATATCCCCATCTATTTCACCATCACTTTGAACACTAGATCCAAGATATCTAAAATATGTACTCTTATTAATGACTTGATCACCCAAAGTCACAATCCCCTCACTAGGACTATTACTACTAAAATTACAGTCCATATATTCCATTTTAGATCTACTCAAGAGAAAACCTTTAGACTCTAAGGTTGACCTCCATAATTCAGGTTTACCTTCAACTACCTCTCTAGTCTTATCAATAACAAGAATATCATTATCAAAAAACATACAGCAAGGTACATCCTCTTGCACATGTCAAGTGAGAACATCCATGAATAAAGCAAAAAGATATGGGCTTAAGGCTGATCCTTGATGTAATCCAACCGAAATAGGGAAATACTTGGTCAAACCACCTTGTGTTTGAACACAAGTAGTAGCTCTTGCATACATATCTTTAATGATTTGTATATAAGCATTATTAACTCTTTTCTTTTCAAGAACTCTCCATAGCAATTCTCTTGGAACTTTATTATATGCTTTCTCTAAATCAATAAATATCATATGAAGATCCTCCTTATTCTCTCTATATTTTTTCCATCAAACCTCTCAATAAATGTATGGCTTCCATAGTAGACCTACCCGACATGAATTCAAATTGATTTTGAGAAACATTAGTATCACGCCGCAACCTACGCTCCATAACTCGCTCCCATAGTTTTAAAGTATGACACATTAACTTAATTCCTCTATAATTCGCACAATCTTGTGTATCACCTTTATTCTTAAAAATTGGAAATAACACACTCATTCTCCACTCATTTGGCATCATTTTAGTCTTCAAAATTGTATTAAAAATTTTAGTAAGCCAAGAAACTCCTTCATCCCCTAAGAATTTCCATACCTTTATTGGAAAATCATGAGGTCCAACTACTTTCCACCTTTTATTTTATTTAAATCCTCTCTAACTTCAATTTTACTAATATACTGATAAAAAAAGAAATCTTTATTTTCATTTAGGGTGCTAAGGTCACTAATGTCAATCGTATTTTCACATTCTTCATTAAAAAGTTTAGCAAAATATCTCATCCACCTTCGTTGAATATCATCTTCTAAGAAAAGTATTTTTTTTATCTTCATCCTTAATACACTTTACTTGAACTAAATTCTTACTACATCTATCTCTTTGTTTGGCTGACTTATACATATATCTATCTCTCTCCTTAGTATCTAATTTATTATATAAATCATTAAAAGCTAAGATCTTTGCATCACATATTGCTTTCTTAGATTCCTTACGTGCCACTTTAAAAATATCTCAAATTAAAATTAATTAAAATGTAAGACAATACTCAACCAGTTAGCTGTGAATTGGAATGATTGAAGTATGGCAATTTTAATTTAAACAATCATGAATAAAGCATCCTAAGGAACCATCTTCATTAAGATCAAACTTAAACTCCTCAACTACAAGAGTAAGTGCAATTGGACTACTGATTTAGGTTGAATAGTTTATCATTTAGGATTGTTCATACATTAGTTAATTTTGAAATTAGTTTATAACCTTTCATATGTAATAGCTTAGTTACAATCTCTTTTAAAAATTAAGTATTAGAATGCTTTAAGAATTCAGCATCCTTAGACACAAATTTTTGATATTATAATACTCATTTTCCTTTTGGCTTGTTTATTTCTTCTCTTTTGATCTTTTCTTTTAATTTCATTTCTTTCTTTTTAATGCACATGAGTAATAAAATAATGATTTTGAATATCTAATTAGCTTTATTCCTTGAAGTGATGCTAAATTTGTGTTATGTACGAATTGTATAAGTTCACTAATTCAATACTTAAGTTCATAATGAATTTAATAAATTAATTTAAGTACTTCCTTTTACTAAACTTAGCTATTCAATCATATAATATATTCTCAGTGATCACTTGCCCTAGCATGTAAGTTCAACCTAAAGTATTAACTTAGATAATTTCCCTACTTGATTGTTATGAATTTTAAATTAGAAATTATTATTATTTGTTCATTAAATTAGCACCTAGAGTTTTGTATTATTCTTAATTTTAAATAATTTTTTATTTCTGTTTTCATTTTAGTTAACTTAGCTATCAAAGTTTAATATATGAAGGATATTTTAACAGTCAAGCAAACTAAGAATTTAAATTAATGAAATTTTAACTAAATAACATAAACAATAACAAATTAAAGTTCACAAGTTTTTTTTTTTTTTTTGGGGAAATTTTGGGGCCAAAGCCCATGTATAACTATGAAAAGAAAGAAAACATTACAAGTGATATAAAGACCAACCCCAGGATGCTAAAGAAAAAATTTAGCAACAACGGGGAGGGATCAAAAAAGAACAAAACCTATACCACCCAATGCAACAACAAAAATGGAGAAGTAGGACAAAAATTAAAGTAAAGCCGAGGAAGATAAAAGCCCACAGGACTCAGGCTGCAGGACAGCAAGAAAGCATGCGACTAACAAATTTCATCAGTGGTGAACAGAATGGGGCATCCCCTGGTTGCCCAAGAGACCATCCAAGGGGATACATCAGCGTAGATTCCCCTGGTTGCCAGAGAGACCGTCCAAGGGGAAGGCGTCCTGCATCGATCATCATCGTCCTTCAAAAATTCAAAAATCTAGCCAGCAGGCCGAACGCTCTGGTTGCCACAAGGACCATCCAGGGGATGAGAGAAGAGACCAGCATCATCAGACCTGCTTAATGTAAGACTAAATAATAACAGCGTGGAAAAGCAGCAAAAACCCAGAGCAGAAACCACCCAGTCGACAAGTAGAATGATTGCACCAGTTTCAAGCAAGCAAATGTCTAAAGCTGTGCGCATTTTTCCAATTCTCTGTTTTTAGAAGTATTGCTCTTTTGATTTTTCTAACCACCGTAATTTGACATTCAAAGGCATTCCCAAAAAGTCTGTCATTACGGGCTCTCCAAATATGATAGATAGTGGCATTAATTATAAGGTAAAAGAGAACTCGGAAATCTCCATTGTAATTGAGGTCTTCAATGTAGTTGTAGGTCTGAAATAAGTTGGGCCTAAGTAGCATATTGATAAATAGTGGCATGATTTGAAGCAGGATCCCAAAAGAGAAGTCACATTCAAAAAATAAATGAGAGTGTGATTCAGCCGCTATGTTACAGAGAATACAGTTTGGGTTAACCGGGATGCCACGACAGGCAAGTAGATCCGCCATTTTCAGACCATTTTTAAAAGCAAGCCAGGCATAAGACTAGAATCTTAAGGCATACCGTTTATGCCAAACAAACTTGTGCCAACCTACAGTAACACGTTGCGAGAAATATTGATTCTTGAAGTCATGAAATGTGGCTTTATCCGTGTCAAACCAGAGACATTCAGAAGTTGAATTCGAAATAGGTACCAGGTTAATAGCAGTAATGATATTAGGACAAAAAAAGCCAGGGACCAATCAGTTACCGTTGGGAATAATGTTACAGACCTTCCAGTTAGAGTAATTTAACAATCTGTCATATGGAGGATGACAGGCCATCAATTCCATAATAGAGCTGCCTTGGCACCAAGGATCCCAAAGAAGGGAGAGCTTGCTATTTGGAAGAATGTTGAACTTGAGACAGTGCTTAATGTTTTGCGCCACAGCACAAAGACGTTTCCAATAAGGGGAGTAATGTTTGGTTGGGGGGAACCACAAAGAATGATATTGCTCTCTCCACCAGTTGAAGAGAGGGTTTTCATTATTAAAGTACCTCCAGATGATGGAGCAGCTGTAGCTATGCAAGAGAGAGTCCATGGAAGGAAGGCCTAAGCCACCTTTATCTTTAGGGATGCAAGTCTTATACCAAGCAATCATGTGAAGTTTTTTCCCAGTGATTTCCCTAGAATAGAGAAATATAACACAAATTTTAGTGATGGTTTTACAGCAGGTTTTAGGAATAACCAACCCTCTAATCCAATAAGCCATAGTGCTAAAAATGGTGTATCTGAGATACTGAATTCTGCCAGCAAAAGAGAGGGAAGATGCTTTCCAACCCTCAAGAGCTCTAGTGATCTTCAGGATAAGAGGTTGATAGTAAGCTTGGGTCAGCTTTTTGGTAAAAATGGGAAGGCCGAGGTATTTGATGCGGCAGTGGGTTTGCTGAATATTAAGGATATTATTAATGCCATGATTCGTGGAGCAGTTGGAGGAGTAGAGAATAGTGCTTTTGGTGGGGTTAATTTGCAGACCCGAGCAAGAGCCAAAAAGTTTCAGTATATCTTGGAGCCTTCGCGCATTGTCCAGGTTGGCTTTAGCAAAAACAAGTAAATCATCAGCATATAAAAGATGGGTGATAGAGGTATTACCGGAGGAAATCCCAGAAAATTCTTGTTTAGCAACAGCTTCATCCAAGCAAGAGGAAAGCCCGTCCATCACAATGGAGAAGAGGTAAGGAGACAGTGGGCAGCCCTGCCTGATTCCAGAAGTGGAATTAAAATAACCTTCCAGCGCCCCGTTGATGGCCATAGAGAAATGAATATCAGAAATGCAAGACTTGATCCAAGAAATGAAGATAGGAGGGAAACCTTTAGCCTGAAGACGGTTAATAAGGAATTGCCTTGAGACGGTATCAAAAGCCTTGTGTATGTCAAATTTCGCACATAAGTAATTTTCCTTAGGTTTTAAATTAAATTTAGCAAGGAGGTCTGAGGCTAAAATGATGTTATCTGAAATGATACGGTTTTTAATAAAGCCCACTTGACTTTGGTGAACAGTATACGGCATAACTCCTTTCATCCTATTGGCCAAGATTTTGGCAATAATCTTATAAAAGGTGTTGCAAAGAGTGATAGGTCTATAGTCGTTGAATGAAGAGGCGTGAGGGTGTTTGGGGATGAGGACAATAGCAGTGTTTTTAACTTGCTTTGGCAAAAAAGAGGTGGAGAAAAAGGAGGATACAACATCACAGACTTGTTTCCCAATTACATTCTAGGTCGTTTTGTAGAATTCAAAAGTGTAACCGTCTGGGCCAGGGGCGGCATTAGCAGGAGCAATGAAGATCACATTTTTAATCTCATCAGCAGTAACCGGGGCAATCAAATCAGAAATAAGGTTAGGTGGAATAATGCTGCCAGAGGGGATTAGAGTAGCAGATGCAGGAGGTTGGTTTGGTGCATTGAACAGGCTTTTGAAATGGTTAATAAAAGCATTGCAAATATCAGTGTCCGAGGAGAGAGCAGAGCCATCCGTCGTAATGCTTCTAATGAGGTTGGTGTTGCACCTATATTTGATTTTGGAGTAAAGAAACTTAAGATCATCTTCACCAGAAGTGAGCCACTTAGTTTTACCTCTCTGAGAGATCCAGTCAAACCAACGAGCTTGGGCAACAGAGAGCTTAAGATTGATCGATTTAAGCTCAGCATTAAGGGAGGGATTCAGTGGTTTATCTTGGATGAGAGAAAGGCAGACAGATTGCGCAGTAGAGAGGGTATCAATTTCACTTTTAAGGGAGTTAGCAAATCTCCAATTTCTGCTTTTGATGTGATTTTTTAGGTCCTTGAGTTTGTGATACAGATCAAAAATAGGGCTGGCAGCAATAGGTTGAGAGAAGACCTTCAAAATGTCCTCCCAGAAAGCAGGAATATTCTTCCAATAATTCTTGTACATGAAACGGTGATTTTTCTTAGTGATGCAGTCAGCTTGAAGGATGATGGGAGAATGATCAGAGATATCCGGATCCCCAACAGCATAGAAGGAGTGAGGGAATTTATTCAGCCAAGCTTCATTCGTAAAAACTCTGTCCAATTTTATATGTATCGGGTTATCCGAGCACTGATTAAACCAAGTGTAGAACTGTCCCACCGAAGCCAGATCAAAAGTGCTAGTTTTAAAGACGAAATTATTAAGTTCCCCCAGCTTACTGTGAGGAAGAGGAATCCCACCGGCCTTTTTATAGGTGTACCTACAACAGTTAAAATCTCCCAAAATAGCCCACGACAGGGAAGTATTTTCCGCAATTTGAAAGATTTGGTTCCATAAAAGTTATCTTTCATTGACAGAGTTTGAAGCATAGACCACAGAGATATAGCAGACCTTGGCATCACCAGAAAGAACCATCCCATGTATCACTTGGCTTGAGGTAAACAGAGGTTTGAATGTGACTTTTTGGGCATTCCATTTAATCCAAATGCGACCAGGGTTTGACAAAGAGAAGTTGTCATAAGAGTTTTCATGAGGAAAAACCAGGTGTGAGGAATTGAACCAGTTATCAGCGCGGGAGGCAGGGGAGATTTTTGCTTCCAAGATGCAAAGCATATCCAGATAGTGTTTTTTAACAAGGGACTTGCTAGACATAACTTTAGAGGGGCTGTTGTAACCTTTGATGTTCCAGGAAGCCATACAGGGAAGGGTCATTTGGGTTTGTTGGAGGAGTTGTTCGCCTTTTTGGCGTTTTTGCTTCTTGTGGGTTTGGAGCTTTGTCCAGTAGTATAATGGTCTTGGTTGTTACCATTACTATTGTTGTAACTGGTGTTTGGGCTGTTAGAGGGGGTTTGAAGACAGGAAGACAGGATCTGGGAGGAGGTTAGAGTTTTAGGATCTGGTTGGTCAGGGGGTTCAATGAGGGGGTTAAAGAGATTGTTTTGCTCCAAGGAGGAGAGTTTAGGGGAAGAGGGGAGGGTCAAGGTTTTTGGCCAGAGACTCAAATTTGTTGTTGATGGGGAGGTGGGACAGAGGGGGTGGTTGGTGGAGAAAGGGGGGCAGTTGTGGAGGAGGATCATTAACAAATCTCTGGCAATCATCAGAGGGGGTATTGAGGTTAGGTATGATGTTGTGGTGAGGGGGAGGGATGGGAGGGTGGGATGATGGAAATGGGGATGGGATATTGGGTTTCAGGATGGATATAGGGGTTGGAAGAGGTCTGCGGGGTTTGCGGCTTGTGCTGCAACCCCGAGGAGGGGGGATCTGCTGAGGGGGAGGAGTTAGGTTTTTGGGGCATTGGGGAGGGGTATGATAAATAGAGCCATAGAAGGAGCAAGGGGAGGGTTTTCAGTAGTATAGGACAGTGAGGGGGGACATCTTCCCATCCACCGAAATATAAATTTCATCAGGTAAAGGAGAGGAGCAGTTCACCTGTACGCAAACTCTGGCGAAGGTGAGCCTGGTTTTTGCGGCAGTAAGGCCATCTACCGCCAAAGGAACACCAACACAGCTGGCTACTTTAGAAATTCTTCAGGGGCTCAGCAGGAGAGGGGAAGGTTGTTAATTTTTATCCAAAGGGGGATTGAAGAAAACTCCTCACGCTTGGGGATAAAATCCGGAGACCATTTTTGCAGGAAAAAGGGTTTGCCGAAAAAAAACCAGGGGCCGCCTGTCCAGGCCATTTCGTAGTCTTGCGGAGCTGAAAACTTCAACAGGAAAAACCCATCATCAAGAGCTAAGAGGGAGAGCTCACCTTTGAGAGACCAGGATTTTTTGATGACCGCGAGGAGCGCTTCATAAAAAGGTCTTCGCCCAATGGAATACCCGACCAGAGACAAAGACCACTCAGGAGAACCAGGATCAAACTGCCACTTAGTGAAGTGGGCAGTGAAGTTTTCAGTGGGATGGTGAGATAGGGAGGAGGAGAAGTCATGCGAGATAGGGGTTTGGGAGGACAGAAGGAGCTTCCAATGAAGAAGATCCTGGTATAGGGGCGTATGAGTAGACGAGGTGGATGGAAGGGGGGGGGGGGGGGGGGGGAGGAGGAGGAGATCCTCGGGGTGGAGTCCTCCTCAAGGAGGCAGAGGAGGCGGCAAGGGAAAGCACCAGAGGAAACCTTAGTAGACGGCCCGGTTTCGAGAAAAAAATTGATCATATGCCCAACATCAAATAACAAATTTGGATTGCCTCGTACCAGTGATAAGCTTTTAGTCTCCATCCAGATTATGCTAATAATTTCTCTTGAGGATAAGCCAACTCATTGATATTCCTTAACCAGTCTATATCTCCTTCTAATAAGGTTTTTAGACCCATGGTCATTAATTTAAAATTTTTGAGAGGTCTTTTTATCCTGAATCTCAGTAACACCATAAGGAAACTCCTTAAGCTTTCATGAAAATGATTTTAGTCCATAAATGAATAACATTTCCTCTTTTCCAGGGGTGAATTCTTTCTTACAAAGCTTATGGTCATGCCATCTTTTTGTTTGTTCCTTTTAAATACTAGTATTTTCATAATCTTACTTCTAAACTCCTCTAACTCATTCAACTGAATCAACCATTTTTTCTTTTGCTTTCTTAAGATTTAAATTAAGCTCCTTAACCACCCAAAATTCTTTATGTTCTAGTTTGAATGGAAGGTCATAAGCTTTTCCAAAGACTAATTGATAGGGAGACATTCTAGTAGGAGTTTTAAAATTAGTTCTATAAGCCCATATTGAACCATCCAACTCTGTAGCCTAATCTTTCCTATTATAACTTATAGTTGTTTCTTAAATTCTTTTTATCTCCCTATTACAGATTTCAACTTGACCACTAGTTTGGGGATGACAAGCAATTATAATCCTATACTAGATACCATATTTTGTGATTAATGTTTCAACTATTTTATTATAAAAGAGACTTCTCTCATCATTAATAAAAACTATGGGCATTCCAAATCTAGAAAAATGTGTTTCCTCAAAAATTTAATTACTACCTGACCATCACGTTTAGGGGTTGCCACTCCTTCAATCCATTTGGAAACATAATTAATAGCAATTAAAATATATTGGCATCCACGGGATTACACAAATGGACCAATAAAATCAGTTCCCCAAACATCAAATAATTCAACTTCCAAAATATAATTTAAGGGCATTTCATTTCTTATAGTGATATTACCTACTCTTTGGCATCGATCACACTTTTTAACATAGTCATTTATATCTTTATGAAGTAGGAAAATAGGATCCTGATTGAAGAATTTTAGAAACAATTATAAATCCTCCAAAATGCCATCCATAATATAAATCATGATACCCTCTAATTATAGGTTCAATTTCATCCTCAATGACACATCTCCTAATGATTTGATCATTAAACTTTCTAAACAAATATGGCTCATCCCAAAAGAATTATTTGGCATCATGAAATAACTTACATTTTTGAGTAAATGGTAAGTCAAAAAGAATCACACCACCAATAATAAAATTTATAATATCATCATACCAAGGTAATCTATTCATGAAGAAAAAATTCATTAATGTCAATTTCATGATATGGATGTTCTCCATATATAAGTCTTGAAAGATGATTAGCAATCTAGCTCTGCGTTTGTTTCCTATCTAAGGTTTCTACATCAAATTCTTGCAACAAAAGTATCCACCTCACTAATCTAGGTTTGGTATCCTTTTTTATAATAAGAAATTTCATTGTAGAATGATCTATATACACTAGAACTTTCATGCCAATCAATTAGGACTAATATTACATTGTGTAGCATTTAAAGTTCTACTTGTATAAGAATTAACATGGAACATTTTATCCTTCCTTTGGCCAAGAACAACTCCTAAAATATAATCACTTGAATCACACATTAATTCAAAATGCATAGACCAATCTGGTGTAAGAATAATAGTAATAATGATTAAATACTATTTTAAAATTTTAAAGGCTTCATGACATGTAGAATCAAACACAGATGGAACATCCTTTTCCAATAAATGGCATAATGGTTTGAAAATTTTGAAAAACTCCTTGATAAATGTCCTATAGAATTGCACATGTCCTAGAAAAATCTTAATGCCTTTAACTAAAGAAGGAGGTGAAAATTTTTTTATTACTTGGATATTAGCCTTCTCCACCTTTAACGCCTTCTTGGAAATCTTATGTCCTAGCACAATCCCTTTCGTCAACATAAATTGATACTTTTCCCATTCAACATTAGATTTGTTTCCAGTTATCTTTTAAGTATAGTTGCCAGATGATCAAGACAAGAATCAAAAGTAGTGCCAAAAATAAAAAAGTTATCCATAAAAATTTTAATGCCCCACTTTATTAAATCTAAAAAAATAAACATCATACATCATTCAAAAGTTACAGGAGTACTGCATAAAATAAAGGGCATCCTTCTATAAAGGAAAATGCCTTATAGGGAGTGGTGAAGGTAGTTTTGTCTTGTTCCTCGGATGTTATAGGAATCTAGTGGTACCCTGATTATCCATCTAGGAAATAAGAGAAAGAGTGTTCTGCCAACCTATCTAGCATCTGGTCAAGAAATGACAAGGGAAAATGGTCTTTTTCTAGTGGCTTTATTAAAATCTTTATAATCTATACAAATTCTCCAACCAATGACTATCCTACTAGGAATGAATTCATTAGATACTATTGTCAAACCACCCTTCTTAGGAACATAATGAATATGACTAACCAAAGCACTATCATAAATGGGATAAATAATCCATGCATCTAGCCATTTAAGTATGTTCTTTTTAAGTACTTTCTTCAAACATGGGTTCAATCTTCTCTGAGGGTTAGCTTTTGGTAAGGAATTTTCCTCCATAAGAATCCCATGCATACACAGAGATGGGCTAATTCCTTTGAAGTTAGCTATGGTCCATCCAAAAGCTTTCTTATAATCACCAGGAATCCTATTCAACTTGCCTTCCTAATCTGTATCAAAATAAGAAGAAATAATGATAGGCAAAGTTGAATTATAACCCAAAAAGGTATACTTAAGGTGGTTTAGAAGGGCCTTAAGCTCTAAAATAATGGCTTCCTCTACAAATGGTTTTGATGTTTTATCCATAGTTGAGGTATCTAAGGCATCAAATCTCCCCCTAAACTTCTCAAAATTATCACCAACAATCTAAATAGATTCTTCCAAACTCTCAAAAGTTTCCTCCAAAAATTTATCCAAAGTCTTTTCTTCTATCAAATCTCCCTTAAAATACTCAACATAGGTTTCTTTTAAATCAACCCAGAAATAATCCTTATTTTCATCACAAAGGAATTTCATTGACTTAAGCACATCTATAGTTACTTCTTGATCATATACTCTCATGGTCAACTCCGCCTTATGAACATCCATCATAGACTTACCCATTGTTAAGAAAGGTCTCCCTAAATAGTTTGTATCTCTCCTGTTCCACCTTTGATAAAATAGAGTCGGTCCGGGATGGACCGGTCTAGTGACTAGTTTAACAATACCTTCCTCCCAAAATCCCACCTTGTCCTCAAGGTGAAAAAATGGAAATTGATTCTTCTCTCTCTCTCTCTCTCTCTCTCTCTTGTATGGCTCCCATGTGGCATCATAGTCGAGCAGGGTCTTCCACTTTATCAGCACTTCCTTGAGCCCACCTTCTCACTATCGTACCCCTTTCAGCTTTAGGGATACAACACTACTTCCAAGTCCTTGGTCAGTGACATGGGTAGCTCTGAGCTAGCAGCAAGATCCAAATGCTCTCCTCAACTGTGAAATGTGGAACACTAGGTGTATGGTAGCAGTTGGGGGTAACATCAATCGATAAGCCATAGCTCTGATCCTCTCCAATATCTCATAAGTGCTAAAGTATCTAGGCGCTAGCTTCTCATTTCTGTTGTTAGCGACACTCCTTTTTCTTTAAGGATGAAGATTCAAATATACCCTATCCCTTATCTCAAACTAGATATTTTTCCTATCCCCCATTTAAATATACACTACATTCTTTAATTAAAGCTATAGTTTCAAATTCTCCTATTTTTCTTTTTTTTTTTTAATTAAGGATGTCCTTCATGAATTTAGCATAAGTGGCCATCAACTCTAAGGCTTTAGAGAAGGGTATAATAATAGTTAACTTTTTTAATACTTTAAAGAAGCTAAAAAATTATTTATCCAAATTTAGTTTAATTATGCTCTCGGGAAAAGGTGGTGGTGGTTTTTTTACAACCTTCTAAATAAGTCTTTAAGTTTCTTTGATTGCTTCATCTTTTTTTGTAAGTGGTTTAACTTCTACAGGCCCTTCAAGCCTACTTCCCTTCTGAGGTTGATCTTTATCCTTATAAGGGTCTCCCAAGTCCTTCACTCTTTAAAGTTGAATATTATTACAATGCTTTCCAAATGCTTGTCTCCAACATTAGAAGCTAAAAAATAACTGGCCATCAACTCTATGGCTTTAGAGAAGGGTATAATAATAGTTAACTTTTTTAATACTTTAAATAAGCTAAAAAATTATTTTTCCAAATTTAGTTTAATTATGCTCTCGGGAAAAGGTGGTGGTGGTTTTTTTACAACCTTCTAAATAATTCTTTCAGTTTCTTTGATTGGTTCATCTTATTTTGTAAGTGGTTTAACTTCTACAGGCCCTTCAAGCTTGCTTCCCTTCTGAGGTTGATCTTTATCCTTATAAGGGTCTCCCAAGTCCTTCACTCTTTAAAATTGAATATTATTGCAATGCTTTTCCAAATGCTTGTCTCCAACATTAGAAGGCTCATACTAGGATTTACTATTAATCAAGATATCATGTTGCCCTATTTGATTTTCTATATTTCTAAGTGCTACAGCTTGACTTTGTAATTAGTTTCCCATCTAAATCACTAAATCCTCCAAATGTGTCTTTCTATCTGCAAATTGATTATTTTGATTGAAACCTGGAGGATAAGAATGTTTAGGGTTTACTAATGGTTATAGAGGATTACTCCATTTCCTCCAGGGTTGGATGGAATTGCATTCCCTTGATTTCCACCATTACAATTACTACAACTAAATTTTGGGTGGTTCCACCAACCAAGGTTATAAGTATTGGAATAAAGATTATTAGGTAATCCAATTAAATTAACATTCTTAACTCTTGAGCTATGGACTCACTAATAGAATTAAAATCATTCTCTTTTAAATACATAGGTGATCCTAAAATAGAACTAACTCCAAAATTATCTAACTTCTTAGACATAACAGCTACCCGAGTAATCAAAATTGATAAACTATCTGAATCATAAACATTCGCTACTCTCTTAGGATTCACCCAATTAGAAGGCCACTAAAAATTATTTGTTTCCATCTCCTCTATTAAGGTAAAAGCCTCATCAAAAGGGTTGGAAATCAAAGAACCTCTACCTATCACATGAATTGTAGGCCTAAGGAATCCACAAACCCATTAAAAAAAGTCTAAATTACCAACCTTTTTTTTTGAAAGATTGCAATTACATTAATAAAACAAACCTAATGCAAGCTACAAAATGATAGAAAGTCTATCCCATTGCTCCTTTAATAAAGAAAGAAAGGAAGGAAGAGTATTATTACAACTAACATCATTAAAAAAATCACTAAAATAGCAAATTTAGCACAAAAATCAGCTAACTTATTACAATTTCTATTAGAAAAATGAAATAAAACTTGATTGAAATCTTTTAAAAAAGGCAAATCATTCATCCAAAGATCTTCATTCTCCCACTTAACTTTCCATGATGAATATTGAAGTAGCTTGATAATAATATAATTATCACCTTCAATTATAATTCCTTTGGATTCAAACATCCATCCTTGCATAATTCCTTTCAATGATTGAACCGCCAACGTTTTCAACTGAGATATATCCCAGTGTAAGAAGCTGAACCCAAACGTCGAAAAGAATCTTCCTTTATGATCTCTGAATGCTCATCCAATACCTGCTTTATTAGATCTTAAAAAATATGCATCAATGTTAACTTTAATCCATTCAGGAGGAGGAGGGTGCCAAAAATTATTATACAGCCATGTGGGCTGATTAACACCCCTGTTTTCCCAAATGGAATTGTTTTGAGATAAAATAGCATAGCTGATTACAATAGCAGTTATTGTCACAGAACTATCTTCATTTCCTCCATGCTTTACTTTATTTCTACTTTTCCATGAAAAGAAAATAGTTGTACAATACATGTTAGCAATACAAGAGTTATTATTCGCTAACCTTTCGAACTTCTCATAGCATTCAGCAAAAGAGATGAAAATAAGAACTAAAAATGCACATTTATTAATATACTATATAATTTTGATAAGGTATAAGCATTTAATTGCTATATGTTCCAATATTTCAATTGATTGGCATCCTCTAGGATAAACATTATTATCCAATAAACTTTTATACATAAGAAAACCATTAGATGGAATTGCATTTCTGAATAAATGCCACCAAAATAACTCCACAAGTGATTTTAACTTTGATTTCTTTATCCGTTTCTAGTAATTATTATCCACATCTTCTTCCAATGAAGCCTCAAAAGCCAAAGCATTAATTGATTTTCCTGACATCTTTAATTTAAGTTTCATTTGATCTGACAATAATTGAGGAGTAATATAAATTTGTTGAATAAGATTCACCAACTAATCGCCAAATATTTTCTTCAATTCTTCCTCATTCCATTCTCCATCAGTTATAAATTTTTCAACAGAGTTGTCAATATCTTCAAAATTAACCATAAATGTAGGTCTTCTTTCAATGCTTTTATCAAGAATCCATGCTTCCTTTAAGATATTAATACATAAACCTGTAGAAACTTTCCATCTCACAATTGGTTGAAGAAATTTAGCTCCATTTAAAATAATTTTCCACGTAGAAGAACATCCTCTCTTAAGCTCAAAATTCCACACATTCCTTCCATATTTAGCAATTAGGTTTCTAATGAGAAAAGAATCAGGTTTGTCAATAAAATTCCATGCCAATTTTGCAGGCAAAGGTCTAACTTTAGCAGGGATTGAATGAAAACCATGCCCTCCCCTATTTTTTGTATTACAAAGCACATTCCAAACTATATAATGAAGACCTTGTTTACAGTTTGGTTTTTGCTAAATAAAATTTTTGCACATTTTATCTAATGTATTCAATAATCCCATAGGAACTAATGAATGTGTAGATAGATAAATTGGAAGAGAAAGAAACACAACTTTTACAAGCACAAATCTGTCGGCTAAAGAGATAAATCTATTACCCCTAGCATTCATCTTATTCAAATTCTTCTCCATCATCTTTTGAAAATATGAAATAATATGTCTTCTCACTACAATCTCCACGCAAAGATAATTCATTTCATTTATAGATTTTAAGCCCACAATAGGTGCAATATGATTTTTCTTCTTCCTTTTAACAGATTTACCAAATAGAATAAGGATTTATCTTTATTCACATTTTGACCAGACCATTTGCAATAATCATTCACAATGTTCTTCACCTTCTTCACACTTCTTGTATTAGCTTTGAAAAAATAAGAATATCATCTACATATAGCAAATGAGATATCCTTTGTGTATTTGGAGTAATTTTAATTCCAACCTTACCACCTCTTTGAATAAAAGCATTTGATAATAATTGTGAACACATAATAAATAAGTAAGGTGACAAGTGACATCCTTGTCTAAAACTGTACCTTACTTCAATCCAATTGGAATTATTTCCATTAACTAATATAGAGTATCTAGGATCCATAACACACTCTATTATAAGTTTTGAAAATTTAATTGTAAAACCAAAAAACTCCAAAACTTGTCTTAATGCAAGCCACTCCATACTATCATAAGCTGGTTCCATATCAATTTTGATTACAAGAATCCTTTCTTAGATTTTAAAAATCTAAATTTGTTAAACACTTCTTGAGCAAGTAATATATGATTAGTTAAAGAACGACCTTTCACAAATGCAGCTTGGTCTTTCGAAATAAGTTTTGTAAGAACAATTTTCAATCTATTCAGCAACATTCTAGCCACAATCTTGTAAATAAACATATAAATACTAATTGGCCTATAATTAAAAGGAACAAAAGGATTCTGGATTTTAGGAATGAGAACAATTAACATATCCTTCCAATCAGCACACATCTTTCTAGTAATAAAAAAATAATTAATATCCATCCAAATATCTTACTTTATAAAGCTCCAATAAGCTTTAATAAAATAGTATGTGATCCCATCATTACCTAGTGACTTATTATTCCCCAGATGCTTAATCACCTCAAAAACTTCTTTCTTGGAGAATTCAGCTTCCAATAATAATCTATCACTTTCATTAAGAAAATTCAATGTTGCTGGCCAACCATGGAGTAAACAATTTCTACCCCTCCATTTATTCTTGAAGAAATTAAAAAATATTCCTTCAATACCAATCTGATCTTCAACAATCAACCGATTGCAATCTTTTATTTGATTAACCCAATTTCCATTTCTTCTTGCACTTGCATAAGCATGGAAAAACTTTGAATTTGTATCTCCATCTTCCACTCATTTAACTTTATCCCTTTGCCTCCACCAAGTACTTAATCGAGCAAGGGTAATATTCAACTCATTAACCTTAAATCTCAGCAAAAACAACTTATCTTCAGATAAGCCACCAGAAGATGACTCCTCCATTTGCAACTCAAAATTTTTCTTTTTAAGAAATTCCTTCAATGCCAAGAAATTTTTGAGTTTTGATTTACTCCAAAAGTATAATGCTTTCAAAGATCTTTTAAATTTTTTGTTAAGGATTTGAGCTTCATTACCCACATCAACTTTGTCCATGATTTCAAAGCAATGGCTGAAGAAGCTTGATACGACGTCCACACATCTTCAAATCTTATTGCCTTTTTTTAGTGAATAGTAGTTTTCATAATATTCAAAATAATAGGACAATGATCTAAAGCAACTCTAGCCAGATATCTAACAACTATAAGATGCCTAGCAATAATAGCAATAGAATTCCATAACCACCTATCCAATCTTTCCAAAATATGAGCCCCTCCTTCCTCATTATTACTCCATGTGATTTTGAACCAATAACACTTACATCATGGTAATCATTATTAGTCATAAAAATCTTCATTTCCTAAGGACCTTGGGAAAAAATAGATTTCTTCCCTCCTCTTTTATCTTCTTGAAATAAAATATAATTAAAATCTCCTCCCAAAAAAGAAGGAATTTCTCTAGAAGAATACAACTCCACTTTATTCAACAAAATTCTCCTTATATATATATATATATATATATATATATATATATATATATATATATATATATATATATATATATATATATATATATATATATATCCTTACTCCTATACACAGTAGAAATCATCCAGACAACTTTATTTATAACATTTAGCTCACCAATCACATATTATGAAGAAGCTTCAATCATAGAAAATAAAGCAATATCCGATCTACAAAATAGAAGAATACCACTCGACATTCCCTCAGAAGAAAAGAGAAAAAAAATCCCAATCAACATCAATGAGTCTATTAACTTCCACTCTATCAAAGGAAGATAATTTAGTTAAATTAATCCAACAAAAAACACATCAAAGTCTTTTACGAACTCTTTTAAGTATAGAGAAGCCTCCCTTTTCCTAGCTCCTCTATAACTCCAAAAGGAAATAGAAAACATAATTATAATATAGGGAAAGGCCCCCACTCCTTTCTTTATTCAACACATCAAATTTCCTATTTCTAGGAAGAATTTTTACTGGGCCTAAAGACTTAAGTTCATTATTAAGTCATAATTTAACAACTCCCAAATTCCCTTCTTCAATACCATCAACACCTGAAGCTTTAGGCTTATTAAAAAACTAATATTATCATCAACTTTGGCTTCCATATCAGCACAAATTCTTTCAGACTTCTTATCAATCACCTCTTCATCAATAATTCTATTTAAAGCATTAAACTTATTATCATCAATACGTATTAGATGAATTAGAAATAGTTTTCATACCAGAATCCGATTACAAGGACGAATTCTTCATATTATCCATCACCATATCAATTTTGTTTAAATACTAATCTAAAACAGCTCCTTTACATGATGATTTATCAACAATTTCTTTCATTGGAACTTCACGGATCAAATAATTGATATTAGAACTAGAAATCTGCACATTACTGGAATTGTTGGCAACATCATCTGAATGCTTCTTAGTATTATTTGATTTTTTTTTGAGAAAATCCACCAACATTTGATTTGACAAAAGGGTGTTTGAATTTATTCCTACCATAATTAAAATGAATCCAAGGCCCATATTTAGAATTTCTTTCGACATCAGCATGAATTTCATCTTCAGTATTAAGTACAACAGAACTTGATTTAACAACTTCAGAAGAAGATTTCTTACCATCAAAACATATCTCCAAACTATCATTATTTTTATGTCCAATTCTACCCCAATTAAAGCAAAAAAGTTGAAATTTTTCATATTTAATCTTCCGAAAAAAATGGCATGAAAGACCTTCAACCAATACACCCAACCAATTAGATAAAGCATAATGAGTGCACTTTCTAAGCATCTTTTTAAATCTTTCTCAGATCTAATAAATTGACTCTCCATCAAATTAGGAAAATGAAGTTATATCATTTATAAGCTTAGCAATTTTAGATGGTGGGAAATATTTTGCTAGGAACTTATGTGCCAAATAATTCCACTTGGTGATGGAGTTTGGAGCTACAAAATTCAACAATATCTTAGCTATGTGCCTTAGAGAAAATGGAAATAAATAATGTCTAATAATGTTATCACTACTTCCATTATAATGTTATGTAAATTTTTATGAAACTAGCTAAGTATCGGTTGAGATCCTATGCTGGGGTTTCTCCAAATTAAAAATTTTACACCATTTGGGTGACGACAAGTTTCATCTCAATTATTGGCTTAGATAGTAGGTCGATTAATAATCTAATTAATTCAATCAACTAAGGGATCGAAATTCTCCCTAAGAGGTCTAGGATGGTCCTAATCTAGATTTGGTTTAGCCATTTGTAGTGTTAGTATTTTTTGTTTTTTTTTATTTTTGTAAGGGTTCTTTCAATTTCTAAGTCAAACAATAAAGTCTTCTTACTAACTCTGCTACATATACACCAACAACATATGAATTAAATTAGAAGAAAAAATATACAACAACAACAACATCATCAAGCCTTTATCCCACTACGTGGGGTCGGCTACATGAATCCTTTTTCTCCATTGTGTCCTGTTAAAAGTCAAATTCTCGTTTAAATCTAATAGAGAAATATCATTTCTAATATTTTCTAACCAAGTCTTTTTAGGTCTACATCTACCTTTCTTAACATAAGTCAAATCTAAGACCTCTAATTTCCTAACCGGGTCATCGGGAGGTCGTCGTTTTATGTGACCAAACCATCTAAGGTGACTCTCTCTAATCTTATCTTCCACTGGAGCTACTCCAACCTTTTCACGAATATGCTCATTTCGTATCCTATCTCTAAGGGTAAAGCCACTCATCCACCTGAGCATCCTCATCTCTGCAACGCTTAACTTAGAATTGTGCTTCTCTTTTATTGGCCAACATTTGGCACCATAAAGCATTGCAGGTCTCACCACCATCTTATAGAATTTTCCCTTAAGTTTGAGGGGTACTTTTCTATCACACAATAAGCCCGATGCATTCCTCCACTTCAACCATCCAACTTGGATTCTGCTGATAATATCCCCATCTATTTCACCATCACTCTAAACAATAGATCCAAGATATCTAAAATGTGTACTCTTATTAATGACTTGATCGGCCAAAGTCACAATCCCCTCACTAGGTCTATTATTACTAAAATTACACTCCATATATTCCGTTTTAGATCTACTCAAGCGAAAACCTTTAGACTCTAAGGTTGACCTCCACAATTCTAGTTTACCTTCAACTACCTCTCTAATCTTATCAACAAGAAGAATATCATCAGCAAAAAGCATGCACCAAGGTACATCCTCTTGAAAATTTCTAGTGAGAACATCCATGAATAAAGCAAAAAGATATGGGTTTAAGGCTGATCCTTGATGTAATCCAACCGAAATAGGGAAATACTTGGTCAATCCACCTAGTGTTTGAACACAAGTAATAGCTCATGCATACATATCTTTAATAATTTGAATATAAGCGTTATTAACTCCTTTCTTTTCAAGAACTCTCCATATCACTTCTCTTAGAACTTTATCATATGCTTTTTCTAAATCAATAAATATCATATGTAAATCCTCCTTACTCTCTCTATATTTCTCCATCAAACCTCTTAATAAACTTATGGCTTCCATAGTAGACCTACCCGGCATGAATCCAATTTGATTTTGAGAAACATTAGTATCACGCCACAACCTGTGCTCCATAACTCGTTCCCATAGTTTTAAAGTATGACACATTAACTTAATTCCTCTATAATTTGCACAATCTTGTGCATCACCTTTATTCTTAAAAATGGGGATTAACACACTCATTCTCCACTCATCTGGCATCTTTTTAGTCTTCAAAACAGTATTAAAAAGTTTAGTAAGCCAAGAAATTCCTTCATCTCCTAAGCATTTCCACACCTCTATTGGAATATCATCAGGTCCAACAGCTTTTCCACCCTTCATTTTCTTTAAAGCCTCTCTAACCTCGGTTTTACTAATACGCCGATAAAAAAAGAAATCTTTATTTTCATTTAGGGTGCTAAGGTCACTACAGTCAATTTTATTTTCACATTCTTCATTAAAAAGTTTAACAAAATATCTCATCCACCTTTGTTGAATATCATCTTCTAAAAAAAGCACTTTTTGATCTTCATCCTTAATACACTTCACTTGAATTAAATTCTTACTACTCCTATCTCTTTGTTTGGCTAACTTATACATATATCTTTCTCTCTCCTTAGTATCTAATCTATTATATAAACACTAAAAGCTAAACTCTTTGCATCACATATTGCTTTCTTAAATTCCTTACGTGCCTCTTTATATAATTTCCAATTATCAGAATTTTTATAATTAAACTAATTTTTATAACAAATCTTCTTATTTTTAATCTTTTCTTGCACATTTGGATTCCACTACCAATTATTTTTACTATTAGGAGCTTTTCCCTTTGAAACTCCAAGCACATCTTTTGCAATATTCTTAATATCACTAGCCACTTTTTCTCACATAACATTAGCATCCTCATACACAGACAAAATCTTAAGATCTAAAATCTTATTCTCAAAAATATTTTTGTTAATATTCTTTAAATGCCCCATCTAATCCTAAAAAACCATTTTACTTTATTTTTTATTTTCTTCCCTATTATCTTCAAGTCCAAAATTAATAAACGATGTTGGGTACATAAATTTTCACTCGGAATAACTTTATAATCTTTACAATCTAAACGATCTAATTTCCTTATAAGAAAATAATCAATCTGAGTTGTACTATATTCATTTTTATAAGTAATGAGATGCTCATTCCTTTTCTTAAATAAGGTATTAGCAATTAAAAAATCATAAGCTAAACAAAAATCTAATATGGACTTGCCACATTCATTTATCGTTCCAAACCCATAGCCACCATGAATGCTTTTAAAATCATCTACCTCTCTACCAACATGTTCATTTAAATCTCCTCCAATAAAAACTCTTTTTTCAAGATGTATCTTTTGTATTAATTCTTCCAAGTCATTCCAAAATTTTAATTTTGAATCCATATCCAAACCCACTTGAGGAGCATAAGCACTTATAATGTTAACAATCTTAGCATCAACAACAATCTTTAAAGCTATAATTCTATCTCCAATTCTATTAATATTTATAACATTATCCTTCAAACTCTTATCTAAAATCATGCCTACACCATTTCTAATACGACTCCTACCCAAATACCAAAGTTTAAATCCTAAAATATCAATCTCCGTAGCCTTCTCTCCAACCCATTTAGTTTTCTGAATGCACAAAATATTTATCTTCTTATGAATCATAATATCTATTAATTCCATTAATTTTCTTGTAAGGGAACCTATATTCCAAGTTCCTATCCTAGTTTTAGTTTCATGGACTAGCTTCTTTGCCCACATCCGTCCTTGATGTGGGAACCCTTGCCTATTTAACACTGCACCTGGGCAGCGGTACAGCGGCCCTTGCACACTTGTCACTGTATTCAGGCCATACAACACGTCGCTTCCAGGGGACGCCCTAGCATTAACACAATTTCTTAAAGGATTCATGTCATTATTATTCGACAAGTTTTACGCTGGTTGTCGACTACCTAACACAACCCTCCACTTTTCTCATCCAGGACTTGGGACCAGGCAACGACAGTGTTAAATTAGAAGAAAAAATATAAATAAAAAAATTGTGAATAATAACACTTTTACAACTCACAAATAAAGATAGCAAAATAAGATACATGTAGATTAAATATTTAACTTTTTGGACAATATAGAATAATTACAACAGTATAATAAATTTCCTTGGCAATGATGTAAATAACTTAATCAGAGTTATATGCAGTTTTATATTTTTCTTAGATATAATCCCAATAAAAATACAAGTGCTTTTGTTAATCAAGTGATAAAGTGAACGAGAGAGTGAAGATCCCATAAGGAACTTATGTGCAACTCATAAATATTTTTAGTATTGTCTACTCAAGCTACGATATTTATCCTATAAAATGAAATTAGATGTAATCTCTATCTCTAATGGGAAATGCAGAAAATAGTGAAGATACCAATAAATAAAGTATTTGTGAGTAATAACAATGAATATCCTAAGTATTTCCTCAGTAGACTTCTCTACATTAGCTGTGAATTAGATCATATGCATCCTTAGATCTTAGTCGAGCTTGTAAGGATGTTAAGAAAGGTTTATGGCCTTCCTATACTTATTTTATTTCTATAGACCTTCGAATCTTAAACATCTTATATCTAGGCATGCAGGCATTCCATCTCAATTCTCTTAATTATTCCAACATTCCTCTATCGAGGCACTATATCACACTAGATTTTAATTTCATGAGAGACATTAAAATAACCATTCATACCATAAAATACTAGAGTCTATATTAAGAATTACAAAGTTTTTCACATCATTAGTCTAAAACTACAAGTTTAGCTAGCCATTAAATTAAAATTGAACAACATAAATTTCATTATTTGCTTAAGAAAGAAAGTATAAGAGAAGATATAGAAAATATCACTCAGGATGAAGAATCCCAAATAGATCCTGCGGATGGATCCTTCCCAAAGTGAATCTTCCATTACAAATTTTCTCTCCACACTCATTTCCCCTCTAATTAATTATTTTCTCACAACAATGTTGATCAACCACTCTAAATGTTGTATCACACTTTTGTTTGGTCTCTCCTAGACTCTTCTCAAGGCTTCTCTAAAAGAACTCTTTTAAAAAAAGATAGAAAAAATATTTATACTTAATGTAAAAAATGGACTCATGCATCATGGTTCTCAACAAGGTGGCATCGTGATGTTATAATATGAACTAATACCTCAGCACTTCTAAATGTGCTCTGCTCTGGTACAGAGCTGACCCAGTGTGGCTGTTGACTTAACTGGTGTGACTTTTGGCTAAATCAGCACATTGCTTCTTTTCCTTGATTATTTCACTATGGTGCTTCAAAAGATGATCTTTGAGGTGTTCGCTTACGTTATCTAAGATGTGATGCTTCTGATGTTGGCTCTCTAGTGTTGAATTGTTTATAATTTTTCTTGAGACACCAGTGCTATAATGTTGGTTTGTGGTGCTACGATGCTAAGTGGCACTGCGGTGCTATCCTTCAATTTTCTACGGTGCTGACTTCACTAAAATTTAAAAGTTTTACGTAGGATGTTAAGCCTAAGTGAACTATTGCTGGGTATACCAAGAGGGGGTGAATTGGTAGTTTTAAAAATCCTACTGTAAAACATAAAATTATTTTTGATTTTGGGATTTTTAATAATTAAAAATAACAACACTTATCACCAAATGCGTAAGCAAATAATTTTATCAAAAGTTATAATAATGGTGATGATATTCTAATCAACACAACGAAGCATCAATCTTAGATTTTCAACAAGCAATTATCACAGAAATAAAATGCAAAAAATGTACAGTGTGGAAAATGAAAAACTAGAAAGAACACACTAGAAATTTTATAGTGATTCGATCAAATAATATCTTATGTCCACTCCTCGGAGTCCTCCTCTCCGAGTGTTTCACTAAACTTTACTATCTCTCCTTTAGCCCCCACAGCTAGGTGGAGAATCCCTTACAATCTTTTCACCAACCTGATGTAGTAAAGAACCTTGACCTTCTTTCTCACCCTCCTGGTGATGGAAAAGAATCTTGACTTCCTTTCTCACCCTCTTGGTGATGGTAAAGAACCTAGACCTCCTTTCTCACCCTCCTCATGAAAGCATAGAACCTAAACCTCCTTTCTCACCCTCCTGGTGAAGGCAGTGAACCTCGACCTCCTTTATCACCCTCCTGGTAAAGGCAGAGAACATCGACATTATTTAAGCTGAAGAGCTTCTTCCTAGAGCCACCCAAGAAACTTAAATAGACACCCAGAGGAAATAAGGCAAGACACTTTCTTGGAGAAATCGTGTGAACCCCTCACACTACTTCTCCCTTACACACAAGCTCTCCCTTTCTTCTTCTCAAATCTATCATAGATTTCTTCACCAAACTCTCTCTCCAGAACACTTAGTAGCCAAAGACTTTAAACAAGTCTATTAAGAGAGATTAAATACAAGGCTCCACAAAAAGCCCTAGAATTTTGTCCGCCTAGCTGTGGGGAGTTTTTTTATTTATTGAAACAGTGTACGGTGGACCTCAAATGTTAGTGCACAAGAAAACATATATGTAATAATAACAATAACATGAGATAGTATAGTAAAGAATCTAATAATATTTGTTATCATCAAATCAAAAAACTTAGATCTGAATTTGCAACAATCTCCCCTTTTTGATAATGGCAAACATTATTGGTTTTGATTTCAAATTAATTTTTGTTATGTCCTAAGCTCCCCCTTACTAGTTGGATTTTTGAAAAATAGGGAGAGAGTTTTTTATTTAATTTTAAAATGAAAAATAAAAAGAACACATAAAAGAAATGAACAAGAAATAAAAAGCATTAAAAATATGAACAGGAAAATAAATGAAAAATAGTTGATGAATCAAAACAAAATAGTAAATTCAAACTACCAACAACAGGCTACACCCCCTTTTGATATCACAAAAAGGAGGAATAATTAAATAAAACACCAAAATAAAATAGCCATCACATTGAAAATAGAAGATAATATAAACACAAAAACCATATCACAAACACAAATAACAAAAAATGAATAATCACAAAATAAATTACAGAAAAATATGCGTAAAAACATTTATGTTTCCCATTTTTAAATCATCCAAATTCAAGCATGAATATCTATAACACCTTTTCTAGTCCTCAAGGTGCTAAAAGTTTGAAAGGCTAGGTGTTTTATAAAGATATCTTCCAGTTAATTTTTAGTCGCTACTTAATGTAACTCTATATCTCCCTTAGTTATATGATCTCTAATGAAATAGTGCCTAATGTTTATGTGTTTGGTCTTAAAGTGTTGAATTGGATTTTTTAAAATACAGATGGCACTGGTGTTATCACACATGATTAAAATAGTGCTGACAAGGAGTCCAAGGTCAAGAATTTATTATTTAAGGCAAAGGACTTGAGTAACACAGCTTCTTATAGCTATGTATTCTGCTTTAGCGGTAGATAGGGCTATAGAGTTTTATTTTCTACTAGACCAGGAGACTAAAGATTGTCCTATGAATTGATAGGTTCCAGAAGTACTTTTCCTATCAACTCTACATCTTCCAAAGACTAAATCAGAATATCCTATGATTTTGAAGGATGAATTATGTCTAGGACACTAAATTCCTAGGTTTTGGCTTCCTAGAAGATATCTAGGAATTTGCTTAATAGCAGTGATATGGGATTCTTTGGGATCAACCTGAAATCTAACACAGAGGCATACACTAAAAATGATATCAGGTTTACTAATTTTCAAGTAAAGAAGTGATCCAATTATCCCTATGTACTTCTTCTAGTCAACTAATTTTCTATTTGGATCCTTATCTAATTGAATGGTGGAGCTCATGGGAGTATAGATTGCCTTAACATTATACATCTCATATTTTTTAAGAATATCTTTAATATAATTTAATTGGCTAAGGAAAGTTTCATCATCCCTTTGCTTCACATTAAATCCAAGGAAATAGGTAAGCTCTCCTATCATACTCATCTCAAACTCCTCACTCATTATTTTTTAGAATTTATCATAAAGAATTTTATTTATAAATCCAAATAGTTTACCATCAACATAAATCTAAATAATGAGTAGATCTTCTCCTTCTTTCTTTAGGAATAGGGTGAAGTCTACACTATCCTTGATAAAAGCTTTATTTAGGAGGAAAGTGCTCAGCCTTTCATACCAAGCTCTATGTGCTTTCTTAAATCCATATAATGTCTTCTTTAGTTTGAATACATGATTAAGAAATTTAGTTTTGGAAACCTGGGGTTTGCTCAACATATAAATCTTCTTTAATTACCCCATTTAAGAAGGCACTTTTAATGTCCATCTGATACAGCTTGATCCTCTAAAGCATGCAAAGGCTAGTAGCAGTTTAATGGCTTCTAGTCAAGCTACAGGGGCAAAAGGTCTCCACAAAATCAATTCCTTCAATTTAATTTTACCCCTTAGCTACTAATCTAGCCTAATTTATAATTAATATGCTAGACTCATTCATCTTATTCTTGAAAACCCATTTGGTTCCGACAATACTCTGGTCTTTGGGTCTACAAACTAACTCCCAAATATCATTCCTAACAAATTAATTCAACTCTCTAGCTAGGATCTAGAATTTGTCAAATAAAGCTTGATCTATGTTTGAGGGTTCTACCATAGAGATAACAACAGAGTGACTAACCTTCTTTCTAAGTCCATACCTAGTCCTTACTCCTACTGATGGATCTCCTAGGATGAGGTCCTTAGGATGACTAGATGAATATCTCCAATCTCTAGGCAATGCGTTTTGAGGCTCTACTCTATTTTCCAGGTCAATAGATTCTACTCCTTGGGTCACCTCAACCACTTCTTCTTCTAACCTAGGCTCAACAGATCTATCAGATTCATCAAATATTACACGGGTGGTCTCCTCTACTACTAATGTCCTCTTATTAAAAACTCTATAAGATTTACCTATAATTAAATATCCTAGGAAAACTCCTTTATTAGATTTAGGATCAAATTTTCCTAATGGAGATTTTTTATTCTTTAGAATGAACACCTTACATCCAAATATATGAATGTGAGAGAGATTGGGTGTTCTTCCCATAAGTAACTCATAGGGTGTCTAATTGAGCTTGGATCTGATATTAACCCTATTGAGAACATAGCAAGCATTATTCATTGCTTCTGCCCATAAATAAATAAGAAGTGAGTGCTCATCTAGCATGGCTCTAGTAGCTTCTACTAGGATTCTATTCTTCCTTTCAGCAACCACATTCTACTGAGGGATTCTAAGAGCTAAAAAATTATATTTTATGCATAGTTCCTTATAAAAAGATTCAAACTTGTCATTTTAAAATTCTCTACCATGATCACTATAGATAGTTAAGATTTCACAGCCTAATATTTTTTAATCCATATAGAGAATGTCTTAAATTCCCCGAATGATTCATTCTTATGTGTTAGAAATTTAATCTAAGTAAATCTCTAGTAATCATCAACAATCACATATCCTATATTTTCCTGCCTAAGCTAGTAGTGCTAATCGGTCCAAACAGATCCATGTGAAGAATTTCTAAGGGTATAGGTGGCAATGTCCTTAATTGAGTGAAAGAAAGTTTTGGTTTATTTTCCAAGTTGACAGGCATCACTGAGGTGGTCCTTAGAGAAATCTAGTTTAGGTATGCCTCTCACTAGGTCCTTTTGGGTTATCTTTCTAAGGCTTTTCATGATTACATGGCATAGTCTCCTATGCCATAGTTAGGATTCATTAGTAATTATTTTCAAGCAAAGAGAATTAGTAGATTCAATACAGTTTAAATCAAGCATATAAAAATTATTATATCTCTTTCCTTCTAAAACAATATTCCCATTTAAACTAATCACATAACTAGCAGATAAAAATTTAATGTGAAAGCCTTTATCACACAACTAACTTACGCTAAGCAAGTTATGTTTCAAGCCATCTACTAGTAATAAATTTTTAATAATAAAATTCTTAGAATTACCAATCATGCATATGTCTACCACTTTCCTAGTGGTATTGTCTCTAAATGTAACCTTCCCTCCTGCCCTGACCTCCAGCATGATGAATTACTTTATGTCTCTAGTCATATTCCTTGAGCATCTGATGTCCAGGTACTGCATGCTCTCACTAGGCCTTTTGTGAGAGCACTCCTACAAAGTCAATCAAATATTAGATTTGGGAATCCAAGTGATTTTGGGTTCCACCTTATGCATTGATGAATGACTTTCATGCATGCTATGCTTTGATGCAAGTGGTTTAGATTTCTATACTATATGTGTCCTATGGTATATCGTGTAAGTGTAGGCTATATAACCTAGCATGCTACAAGAATGACACCTAACACCTGGGAAAGGGTTCACTAATCTATGTGGGTTGTGGTGCCTCTTCCTAAAGGTATATGATGCATGCAGTGATGTGGGATTATGCCATTATGTCAATGTGGGTGGTGTTTTATTTTGTTGTAGTGCATGAATTTTTACTTTTAAAAATTTATTTGCCCTTACGAGATTTGCAACTTCCAATCTTAATGCATGTTCACTATTATCTAGTTCTGATGCACATGTTTCTAATTATTTGTATGCATTTTCTATCTCAAGATGCTCTTATTTCAAGGATTCATATGAGATGGATAGATCAACATGCTTCTTATTTAACGCATCATATTCATCAAGTAAAGACTATGCTCCTTATCTAAAGTAGATTGATCCATTATAAGGCTATCATTCTCTTTTTGCAAACTTGAGAAATCAGAATTTAAACCAGCATACATTTTCTTAAGCTTTCTATATGCATTGTGAATTTTTTCATAAACTTTAAATAATTCATTATTTAAAAGCTAATATACCTCCTCTTGATCAGAATAATCAAGATTATTATCTACCATAAGGTATAGAATTGTTACATCCTCTTCCATTTCTATTTTTGATGAATCTGAAGTAGAGTCTACCCAAAATGCCTTCTGCGTCTATTACTTCCCCTTTCTAAACTTTGTCTTCTCTTCACCCTTCCCCTTGATCGGGTGAGCTTTTAGGTTGGGGCAATCCATCCTCAAGTGGCTTGGTTTTATAAAGTGTATAACATAATGCTTTGAAATTCTTATTTGGTTTACCCTTCTTTCGCTACTGATGGCACTTTTATTTTCTTTTTTAGGAAGTTTTTGAATTATCACGTCATCAGTGTTATGTCATCATCTTCCTCAACTATAGAGCTGTCACTTTCTAATTCATTTGCTTTCAGTGCCATCATTTTTTTCCTTTCTCTTATCTCCTGCATCCTACAATCTTTGACTTACACCTTGTTCGTAGGCAATAAGTGAGCCTAGCAAGTTATCTATAGAATAAATGCTAAGATCTTTTAATTCACAAATGGCAGTAACCTTAGCATCAAAATTACTAGGTAAACATCGAAGAATTTCATTCACTTTCTCATAATTTGAAAGCTCTCTATTTAAAGCATACAGAGATGTCACGATTTATGTAAACTTAGTGTATATGTCTCAGATGATTTCATTAGGTTTCCTGCAAAAGAGTTCATAATCATGCAACTGAATGTTCAACCTAGATTGTTTGACCTCACTAGTTCTTTCGTATGTAATGCACAGTTTATCCTAAATGTCTTTGCCAATAGTTCATGTAGAGACTCTCATGTAATCTTCAGGCTTAAGAGCACAGAAAAAATAATTTAAACACTTTGCATTCAATTGAGCTAAGTTCTTATTCTCATTGCTCCATTCTTTAAATGATACCTCAGTTTTAATGCAGTTAATAAAATGAGAAGGTGCAGCATAACCCTCTTGAACTAAAAACCATATGTGAAAATCAATATACTGCAAAAGAGTAGACATGTGAATTTTTGAAAAATCAAATGGTATATTATTAAATAAAAGTGGATGACTTATAAAGTAGTCTTCCATAGTGTTCCTATTTATAAAATGTATCATGGATCTTTTTTCTCTAGGTTTTCTAAAATAAGATTTATGAGAACCTCTCAGATACCAATTAAAAGTTTAAAGTACGATGTTAAGCCTAAGTGAACTATCCCTAGGCACACTAAGAGGGGGGTGAATTGCTAGTTTTAAAATCCTACTTGAAAACATAATAAGTTTTTATTTTGGGATTTTTAACATCTTAAAATTAACAACACTTATCACCAAATGTAGAAGCAAATAGTTTTATCAAAAGTTACAATAACGATGATGATATTCTAATAAACATAATGAAGCATCAATCACAGATTTTCAACAAGCAATTATCACAAAAATAAAATGTAGAAAAAGTAAAGTATGGAAAATGAAAAACAAGAAAGAACACACCAAAAATTTTATAATGGTTTGGTCAAACAATGTCTTGTGTCCACTCCCTAGAGTCCTCCTCTTTGAGTATTTCTCTAACCTTTAGTGTCTCTCCTTTAGCCCCCACAGCTAGGTGGAGAAGCCCTTACAATCATTTCACCAACCTGGTGCATCTGAGAACCTTGACCTCCTTACTCATCCTCCTGGTGATGGTAAAGAACCTTGACCTCCTTTCTCACCCTCCTAGTGATGGTAGAGAACCTGACCTCCTGGTGATGGCAGAGAACCTAAACCTCCTTTATTACCCTCCTAGTGAAGGCAGAGAACCTCGACCTCCTTTCTCACTCTCCTAGTGAAGGAAGAGAATCTCGATAGACTTTGAGCTGGAGAGATTCTTCATAGAGCCAGTAAAGAAACCTAAGCAAACACTTAGAGGAAAAAAGGCAAGACACTTGATCAGAGAAACTGTGTGAACCCCTCACATTACTTTTCCCTCACACACAATTTCTCCCTTTTTCTTCATCCCAAAGCTCTCCTAGATTTCTTCTCCAAGCTCTCTCTCTCTCTCTCTCTCTCTCTCTATAACACTCAGTAGCAAAAGTCTTGAAACAAGTCTATTAAGAGAGATTAAATACAAGGCTCCACAAAAAGCCACAAAAAGTCTTAGAATTCAATTCTCTCGACACTGATCATACAGTACGATCCAAGATTGTACTATTCGATTAGTTCAAATAACACAAAGTAGAAGGCATTGAACGATCAGTTCAAATGATTGAGTTGATCGTTCAGTATGATATGAAGCATCATCTGGTATGATTAGTTCAAATGACTTAGATTATCATCCAGTATGATTAGCAGAATATAAATATCATCCCATGTAGAGATGGGGTCATATAGTATGATTGGCTCCAATCATCCTATAAGATCTGATTAGACCATTTAGTCAAAATCATTTTCCAAATTACAGGATTAATTTAGGTAATATTTATTTACATCATACAGTACGCCACATATCATATAAAATGATTAGTATAAATTTTAAATTTTAAAATATTGCCTAAATTATGATTGGTAGCTGAGATCTTAATTTCAACTGATCATCCTATATAATCTGGATCGCATAGTATAATTATTTCAAATGGCTTTAATTATCATAATTAGCCATTTTAATGATTTTTTAAATAACTATGTTATGATTTGGGTAAATTCATTCGTTCAAGAAAATTCTGATACAAGTTATTTTTGATGATTACAAAAGCTTATTATTTATTTTTTTCTTCTCCTAAAATATATTGGAGTTTCTTTTTATGTGTACTAACATATTTTTTAGGATATTCACACTCCAGATTGCTCAAGACTTCAAAGTCATTTGTTAATGTTTACTGTAAGTGAAGTCTGTATTTCTTATTTTTTGTGAGTCTGAGAGAGTGTGATTGTAAGTTGGATAACTGTGCACACACACAATAGGGGAGTTAAAAGCTTAAATTTTAAAATTGATCGTATAGTACGATATGGTATCGTACGGGACGATCTGCATTATATCTCCTCCACAATAAACCTATCTGTCTTGAAATTTTTTCTATGTTCAATTCATACAGTATGAAATATTATTCGTACAGAAGGTTATGTGGTACGAACGGCTCTAAATTAGGTTCATACTAGATTGTACGGGATGAATCGTTCTTTTTTTAAACTATTTATACAGTACGAAATATTGTTCGTATAGAAGGTTATGTGGTACGAACGGCTCTGAATTAGGTTCGTACTACATCGTACGGGATGAATCATTTATTTTTTTTAACTATTCATACAGTACGAAATATAGTTCATACAGAAGGTTATGTGGTACGAACGGCTCTGAATTAGGTTCGTACTGGATCGTATGGGATGAATCGTTCATTTTTTGAACTATTCATATAGTACGATGTTCGATCGTACGGGACGATCGGCACGCGTGAAACTTAAAAATTTCAGTTTTTGGATGATTTTTCTTGTCTATAGTACTTAAGGATCTTTAAACTGACTTGTATGATGATGCTTCTATGAATTTCTTCTTTAGAGTAGAAGGGAGAGTGATAAGGGAGAGTGTTTGGGAGTGAGTTGTGTGAGATCCTTGCTGTGAAAATTATTAGGGGATTCATAAGGTTATCCAAGAGTGAGGATTTCATTGTTTGTACTTCAAGTCACTTTCCTATCTCCTTGAAGACTCTTGAGAGAAGATCTTTGAAGAAGGTCCGGTTCTCTACCGTCACTAGGAGGGTGAAAAAGGATGCTTGGTTCTCTGCCATCACTAGGAGGGTGAAAAAGGATGCTTGGTTCTCTGCCATTATCAAGAGGGTGAAAAAGGATGCTTGGTTCTCTGCCATCACCAAGAGGGTAAAAAAGGATGCTTGGTACTCTGCTATCACCAGGAGGGTGAAAAAGGATGACGGTCCTCTGCCGCACCGGGATTTGGTGGAAGAGAGTTTGTAAAGGCTTCTTTGCCTTGCTGTGGGGGCTAAAGGAGAGTCACTTTGGTATAGTGTAATACCTAGAGAAGGAGTCTCTAGGGAGTGGATATAGGTCGCATTTGACCGAACCACTATAAAATTTGGTGTTCTCTATTCTAGTTTTTATTTACTGCAATTATTTTTTCTGCACTGTATTTCATTTTCTCTGTAGTTACAAATTATCAAAAGATAACTCTGTTCGTATAATACGAACGCAAATCATACGGTACGATTTGTTTAAAATTTGTGTTCAAGGATTTTTTCAAAATTCCAAGAAATTTTTAAAAGTACCAATTCACCCCCCCCCCCCCTCTTGGTTAGTCTAGGGATGTAATTAATAGGTCTAAAAACCTATTTGCTCTTTCAAACTGATCATATAATATGATATGGATCATATAATATAATTAGTTCAGAAAATTATACTCCTAATTTTCTCACTGTCTCAGTCCTGTGAGTGTGTGTGTATGATCACCAAGTTTAGCATCCACCAAATATATGATTTAACTCAATAAATATAGAAATAAAAAAGTAAAATTATAGACTCTTTAGGACACTTAACCCTATTCTATCCAGTCTTGAGCGGATCAATTTGCACAGTGTATAGTGGACCTGAAATTTTAGTGCACAATAAAATATATATGCAATAATAGCAATAACATGAGATAACATTGTAAAGAATCCAATAATGTTTACTATCATCAAAATCACAAGACTCAAATCCATATTTGTAACAAAATTTTCTCGAGACTCCTGTGCTATAATATCTAAAACTGGCGCTTGGGTATTAGAGATGTTATGGTGCTAATAGTTATGGTTTTGCAGCATTGGTTCTAAACTTATAAATTTTTCTCAGTTTTCTAAGACATTCTTTTATAATATGAATTAAAACACATATCTTTATTTGAATTATCAAAATATAAATGTCACATAATTTTCACTTAACATCTATCATCCTTTGCAAGATTGCCCTCACATTTCAAGCTAAAGAATATGACCTTGTAGCAAATAACCTTTCAATAGTAATAAAGGATGTTTTCTCATAATCACTTGGATGCATCTTCATTTTATGGTAGCCTAAAAAGGCATATAGAAAGCTCATGGCTAAGAATCCCACTATCTAGTCAATTATCCTATATATCCTATATAGAGGGTGTCCATCCTTGGGGTATGTTATGTTCAACATGGTTAATTCCACACATGTCCTCAACATTTATATAGCCTCCTACACCATGACAATATTGGAGGTCTCTTCTGGATAATGGACTTCTATAATAATGCCAACCTCCAATAATTTTTGTAACTTATCTTTAATAGGTATGCTTGGCTTAACAACTATCTTTCTAATTTTCATCTTAATAGGCTTGGAATCTCTTTTAACATTTAGCCTATAATTAAAGACTTATTCATTAATCCTTATCATCTCTACTATTATCCAAGAAAAAAACATTTATGTCACCCATAAGGGCCTAGATCAACCCATATATATGCTTCTTGCTAAAGGAAACATTTATTCTGAGAGTTCCATTAAACTTTCCCTCTATTGAATCTCCCTCTACTACATGTTTATCCTACATAGCCAACATGATATCTAATTCTAGACCTGGATCCACATCTAGTTGAACGACTTCTTTTGAGGAGGTCAACCCTTCCTACTGCTTATAAATATCCTGTGTATGATTGAGTGAGGTCAGCTCTCACTATAATTTTCCTTTCATCAGTTTTGAACTTGATGATGACATGGTAGGTAAAAACCACAGCTTTGAAGGAATTCAATAAAGTCTTGCCAAAAATGGCATTATCAGTTACCAGGGCATCAATGATGATGAAGCCAGCCATTATTATGTAGTGGTTGTCACCTTCACCCTAGGTGAGTGGCAGAGTGAGTACTCCTTTAGTATCCTTGCACTCACATGCGAAGTCATACAGTGGTCCTATAATGGGTTGAGCTAAGAAGCAAATTAAATTCATCTTTTCAAAAATTGATTTAAAGATTATATTTATAAAACTCCCTATGTATATTAGAATGTTGATAATCTGAGAGTTGATGACCATGCAAAGTCTACTATTAAAGCTCGTAAGGTAGACATTGAGTTTACCTTATTGACCCCTCATCTTCTTTGTATTAGCCTATAATTTTGCTAGCTCACTACCGATAATGATTGGCATTACTGTACTATTATGTATTTTGTAAGTAGGTATTAGCTCATTTTCTATTGCTCTCCATAGAGGATTTTCTAAGGAACAAATAGGTTCAGTGTATACACATTCCTTCAATTTTCATAGTGAGCTCATCCATGAGGCTTTATAGGTGGTGACATTCCTCCATGTCATGGACATTATCCTTTTTTTTTAAAGATGCATTTGCATTAATAACCAAAACTAATAACAAAGTAAAAAAAGACTCACATTCCTTCTTTAACAAACTAAACAAAGAAGAAGGAATGTTGCAAAAAGAAAAGCTATCTACATAAAAACTATCATCTAAAGCCAAGGTAGCACATAAATTAACTACTTTATTACATTATCTGGAAATATGATGAAAATCACCATTCAAAAAGAATATATCCTTTGTCACCGATGTGTCCATTTTCCATCTTGATTTCTTCATAGAGTCTTGAAGGAATTTGATTATATTAAGATTGCCTCCTTTAATTATAGCACCTTTACTTTCAATCATCCAACTCTGAATAAATTCCCTTATTGCCAAAACAGTCTCCATTTCAAGTTGAGCTATATCCCAATGAATGCTTTTCTTCCCAAATGCAAGAAGAAGTCATCCTTTATGATCTCTAAATACTCCCATGATACCTGCAAGATTAGATTCCAAGAGTGAAACATCCACATTGATTTTTATCCAACCTTGCAGTGGTGGGTGCCAAACCTTATCAAACTCTGGATGGAGATTGACACCCCAGTTTTCTAGCATAGGATAACTTGATTGTTTCATAGATGTGAACAAAACATTAGCTGCAACTATCGAAATTTGAAGGATAAAATTACCATGCTTGACATCTTTTTTGTTTTTCCAAGAGAAAAAAATTGTTATACAGTAGACCTTCACTATGTTAGAATACTGTTTTGAAAGACTTCTAAGTTTAACCAAACAGCTTTCCAATGATTGAAAGATAGGAATTTGAAATTCCCATTCTTTCAGCTTTAGTATGATATCAACAAAAAATTTACAAGTAACCACAATATGAGCATAACTTTCAACTTCTTGGCATCCTCTAACACAAATATTATTGTAACATAGCTTTTTATGTTTAAGAAATTTGTTAGTTGGAATGGCATACCTACTCAACCTCCACCAGAATATTTCCACTTTCGGATTGAGCTTCAGTTTATGTAACTAATTTGAGTAACCAAAATCATCATCCTCATTGTTATATTTAATTGATTCTTCATAAGCAAGAGTTGAAATTGATCTTCCAGGATGATGAAACATAGCTTCCACTTGATCATCCTCCTAATCAGGATTAATAAAAACTTTTAATATCAACAAAATTAGATCTTCATGAAAAAAATGCTTAAGTTCCATCACATTCCAGCTGCCATCATTAGAAATGAATTGATCATGAAGCATTACACTGTTCAATCTTGCACAATCAGCAAGCATTGGCCAAGTATTTAAACATTTATCCAAAAGCCAAATTTCATTCAAAACATTAACTTTTTTCCATCTTCCACTTTCCATCTAATAAGTGGTTTAAGGTATTTTGTACCATCCACAAGAATATGCCACACAACTGAAGATCCTTTTTTAAGCTCACCATTCCATATATTATTGCCATACTTAGCAATAATATTCCTATGAAGTAAAGAATCTAGATTTTGAATGAACCTCCAAGCCAATCTCAATCTCTAAGTGGACCCACTGTATGAGCATTTGAGTGAAGTCCCATACCTCCAAATTTTTTTGGTTTACACAACTCGTCCCATGCTACATAATGTAGATCTTTTCTTCCATTAACTTTGTGCCAAATGAAATCCCTACAAAGCTTATCCAATTCATTCAATAACCCCTTGGGAACCATAGAATGTGTTGATAAGAATATTGTCAATGATAAAAAAAGAAGACTTTATAAGAATGATCCTTCCTGCCATAGATAAAATCTATTTCCCCAAGCATTTAGTCTTTCTAACACATGATACATAATGATTTAAAAATCTGACATAACCATTCTTCTTAAGAAATTTTTGATTCCCAAGAATTACATCTCCTTAACCACTTTGAAGCCCAATTTCTTAGATATTTTCTTCTTTCTGGAACGTTTAACAGCCTTGCCAAACATAATCAGAGACTTGTTATTGTTAACACTTTGTCCCGTCCACCCACAAAAATTAGCAACTATGCATTTCATTACTTGAGCTAATCTTGAAAAGGCAAGAGCAAATAATAATACATCATCTACATATAAAATATGTGTAATCTTTTGAGCTCTTGGTGAAATCTGAACACTCAAGTCTTGACCTCTTTGATTTATTGCATTTGATAATAGTTGTGAGCACATAATGAATAAATAAGGTGACAAAGGACATCCTTGCAGAAGAACACTCTTAGCATTTATCCATTTTGAATATTTCCCATTCAAAATGATAGAAAATCTGACATTCACCACACCATGATGAGCTTGGAGAACTTTGAAGGAAACTCAAACCATTTTAAAACATGTTCCAAAGCCGGCCAACCCATGCTATCATATGCCTTCTCGATATCCATCTTAACCGCCATCATTCCTTTCTTATTTTTAGAAATTTTTAACTTGTTGAAAATTTCATGAGCAAATAAGCAATGTTCAGACATCGATCTACCCAGGATAAAAGCCACTTGTTCTTCAGTGATAATCTTAGAGATACACCCTTTCAATCTATTAACAATCATTGTTGCAACAAACACCCTATCTATATTGCCTTAAAGAGCCTTTATATTAAAGTATTATTATTGCCTAACTCTTAGCATGACCATAATCCTTATAGAAAGCATAGTATATTAAAGTGTCCCTAGCATACATAGTCCCTTTATAGGTGTTGGGTGCCTAAAGAATTATTTATTCTATATTGCCTCCAAGAGCTCATCCATTGGCACTATTAATGGATTGTAAGTGGGGTAGGTTGGCATATTGATGGGGGCAGTGGAGTGAACTTTTAAATAATATAAATTTTAAGAGCTCTATCACCCCTAAATAATACTTAGGTGTTCTTTAATATAAAAATAGTAAAACCCTACTTAATTTATGCTAGTATAAATGTCAAATCAAGTATAAAGTGATAGAGTAAAGTGTTAAACCCATGAAAAAGTATGCTTACTTGCAACAACCTACTACTATCTACTCTAATTGTAATAATTATCCTAAAGAAAAAAATGATACTTGTGGAGATTTTGTCACTAAATAATAAAATATTCGATACAATATTTAAGAAAAGTATTTTTGATTGATGAGTATAAATTTCATATATTTTCTAATGAAACTCTTAATTATAGATGTGATTCAGAGCATATGCATCACTAGATCTCTATCAAGTTTGTAGGGGTCAAAAAGAAATATGCTGACCTTTTATAGTTGCAGTATCTCCTTAAGAACCTATAATATTTTACATCTCATGTCTAGGTATGCAAACATTATATCTCAATATTCCTAGTTGTTCTCGCATTCCTCCATTAAGACTATACATCACACTATATTTTAACTATACATTTGGCTACTATGTGCATTAAATAAAGAATGGAATGATATTGAAAACATCATTTAACATTTATAAAATAATAGTATTCATTAAAACTTAACATGCACTTTATATCATCAATTCAAATAAGAGAATTAGCCAGACATAGAATAAATGACAAACAAACTCATTTTCATCAAACTCATAAAAAAATGAAAATATAAGGGAGTAATATCATTAGAAAGGATCAAAGTATCTCTTCTACACTCCTCCCTTAAGTTATAGAGTTACTTCAAGAAACATTGATAGTGCAAACAGGTTGTTAGACCTATTGCTCAATGTCCCTTAGGCTAACCAAGAGGGGGGTGAATTGGTTCCTTTTTAAAATTACTCTTGATAATTTGAAAAATTTAAAAGCTAATCATACAGTACGATATACCTTCGTACAGTACGAACAGAGATAATTTTTTCTCTTTCTTTTGAAACAGAAATTCAACCACAATGAGAATAAACTACAGAAAATAGAAATACAGAAAAATAAATAGAGAACAAAAAACACCAGAATTTATAGTGGTTCGGTCAAACTCAACCTACATCCACTCCCTAGAGATCCCTTCTCTAGGTATTACACTAAAACCAAGTGTCTCTCCTTTTGCCCCCACAGCAAGGCGGAGAAACCTTTACAAATTCTCTTCCACCAACCCCGGTGCGGCAGAGTACCGTCGTTCTTTTCACCCTCAAAGTGCGGCAGAGAACCGTCGTCCTTTTCACCCTCCAAGTGCGGTAGAGAACCGTCGTCCTTTTCACTCTCCAAGTGCGGCAGAGAACCGGAATCCTTTCGAACAATACTCTTGCAAAAGTCTCCAAGGAACTAGGAAAATGCTTGAAGAACAAGTAAAAGAAATCCTCTCAATTGGATAACCTTGTGAATCTCCTCACAATTTTCTCTTGAAAGATCTCTCAAAACTCACTCTCAAACACTCTCCCAATCACTCTCCTCTCACTTCCCAAAAGAATTTTTGCAGAAGGATCTCTATTCAAAACAGTTTTGAGACATTTTTATACTAAGGACAGGAAAAACCGTCCAAAACCCGAATTTTCAAGTTAAGTCCGTGCCGATCGTCCCGTACGATCGTATATCGTACTGTACGAATAGTTCGAAAGATTGAACAATCCGTCCTGTACGACTTATCAGACGAACACAACAGAGCCGTTCGTACACATAGTTCGTCCCGTACGAACGCTTGGACGAATCAAACAGTGAGCATCGTCCCAACGCTTCGTCCCGTACGAACGCTTGGACGAATCGAACAGTGAGCATCGTCCGAACACTTCATCCCGTACGAATGCTTGGACAAATCGATCAGTGAGCATCGTCCGAACACTTCATCCCGTACGAACGCTTGGACGAATCGATCAGTGAGCATCGTCCGATTCATTCGTCCTGTACGAACCTCTGGACGAACCCAATTTTGAGCTGTTCGTATAGCAAAACTCATGTACGAATGTTATTCGTACTGTACGAACATGCCTTAGAAAAAATTTTTTTTGTCTTATGGGTTCTCCCTGGAGGACATATTATTCATGTCGTACTGTACGAAATCAATTCGTACTGTACGATTAGTTTACAAATATTTAAACTTTTTACTCCCCCATTGTGTGTGTGTGCACAGTTATCCAACTTACAATCACACTCTCTCAGACTAAAGAAAAAGAAGAAAAAAAAATTACAGACTTCATTTACAGTGAACAAGTGAACTTGAAGTCTTCAACAGTCTCGAGTGTGAATTTCCTAAAAAATGCTTTAGTACACACAGACAAACAAAAACTCAAAGATATATGTTAGAAGATAGATTAGACAAACAATAAACTTTTGTAATCATCAAAAACATAAACTGGAATTAGAATTCTCATGAACAAAACAATTCACTCCAATCAAAAACAATCTCCCCCTTTTTGATGATGGCAAAACAATTATTATTTGATGATATACAAAAAAAGATCTTCTAACATTCACTCAATGTATCCCCTTTAAATAAAAGATCTACACTCCTCCAAAATAACCTAAATCCCTAAAACTGACTTATCCTATCCTTAAGCTCCCCTTAAAGACAAATCAAGATATTTGAGGATAGACAAGAGAAGGGAAGAAAAGAGTGTAGAGCAACAAAAATAAAGCAAGCACATACAAGCACATATAAAAACATACATACAAAGCACATACAAGCACATACAAAAACATACATATAAAGCACATACAATCATACGAACATAAGTCAAACAAACAATAAAACTCTCCCCCTTTTGCCAACAGCAAAAAGAGCACTAGAATATAGCTGAGAAATGGAATTATGTTAAATGAAGTTGAATTACAAGATGAAATGAGATGCAAAAACTAAAGACTCAAAAAATGTTAGATTTCAAAGTATGTTAAGGACAAGAAAAGTCGATCTATAGTAGTAATGTATTAGACATGTTTAGTAGTCTCAATTTTTGTATAGAAGGAGAGATAACATTATCAAAAATTCTAGGTCTAAAGTGACAATTATTGATTAGTGAAAAAGAGACGAAAAAACTAAAGGAAAGAATATGTGGCGACTTTGTGCATCTTTTGATTTGAGGACACACTTTGTGTGTCTGTTGACAGTTGGCGACATTGCGCATCTTTTGATTTGATGACACACTTTGTATGTCTTTTTACATTTGGCGACATTGCGCATCTTTTCTTATATGGCACATTTTGTGCATCTTTTTAAGCTTTGCTTATGAAGATTCTTTCCAATAAGATTATCTCTTTAGTCACAAATACAAAAATAAAACACAAAGACATAGAATATGAGAATAATGTTAAAACAACAATCATACATAATTTTTGACTAAATAATATGTCTAAATAAGATTTAAAGAAGATCTTCTAATCCACATCACAACATAACGAAATCTAAAAGATTTGACGTTCTAAAGTTATGCATACTATTTTTATTGTAATATGAACTTAATTAACATTTTAAATCAGTAATTAACTATATTCAAGTGAAACAAGGCCATTTACTAACACAAAAAGTATAAACATCGAAACACTGGAACATTTTATTACTAATAACTTCACACCATACAATCATAGCAAGTTACACTTTTAAAACACATATCAAATAAAGAACTTGCTAACAACATAAAAACAACAACTCACAACAAGATACTCATAGTCAACTTAAAAAACAAACATAGACTGACACAAAATCATCCAAGCTAGTACTGAGAGGGACCCTGATCAGGAGGTGGAGGAGGTGGTATACCACCGAACAAGGAGAAATAGCTGTTAAGAGTTGCAATGTTTGTGTTAATAGCATCAAGCTGATCATCCTGCCTCTTTAAATGAGCCTCCATGTCATCAAAACGTTAGTCCATTCTATCAAAATGTTGGACCATGTTTTGATAGAAATCTTGCGAAGGTCCAGGTGCAGTTGAGGGTGCACCTGAAGGAGCAGTAGCAAAATGAGGCTCATCATCTGAGCTGTCAGCAGTACCCTCTTTCCCAAATAATGCTCTAAAAGAAGCATCAGTGAAGTATAGTGGGAGCTCTGAAGGACCAGAAGGATGAACTAGATTGTACTTTCTCTCTAGGATATAACACACAACATGTCCTAAAGCAATATTTTTCTTCCTCTTCACACTAGCCAACCCAATATCAGACAGATAATAGATGTAATCTAAGATCAATTGAGCTTCATCTATTGGCTGACCAGTCATAATAAGAAATGTTGTTGCAGAAAGAAGAGGAGTCATATTAACTCGATCTCCTGCTTTAGGTATTATTGAAGTTCTTAGCACATGTTGAATTATCCTAGCATTTTGATTCAATATTTCTACCCGAGCAATATGTGTAGGTATGCTTGCACCTCTAAGAACTTGGTTAATTTCAGACCAACCATTTTCAGGTCTTGTAGAGAAAGTATGAGCTCTAATCCCTTCAGTTCTAAGATGAATGTATTCTCCTAGATCCTCCTTTGTTATTCTAACCTTTTGTTTAAGGACATAGGAAGAGATGGCAGTATGATTCTCGTTAAAGGTCATGTTTGTCAGGAAAACATGAAACAAGTCCTTATTGAAGGCATAAATCAAGGTCAATAGGAAAGAAAACTGTGTCGAGTCAAAGAGAGGCATAACTGCAAAATGGATGTTTTCTTGCAGTAAGATGCGGGAAGGAGTAACCTTAGACGCAGCATACCTAAGGTATGCTTCCTCATTCTCCTCACTAAGGAAATTTTCATCACATTCCCTTCTAGATGCCGGACGCCTAGCCACTCGTGCCCTTTTTCCACTCCCAGACATTTTCTCTGAAGGTTCTAAAGGTTTCTAGAAGGATGGTGAAATGAAAGAAAGTGACCCTTCTTTATATAGAAAAACCTTGATATCGTACTGTACGAATAGCATTCGTACAAGACGATCTTAGATTCATCCGCGACGAATTAAAATTCGTCCGAGACGAATAAAAACTGACAAAATGAAATGGTTTTTCGTAAACTGCTCGTCCCGAGGCGTCCTTTCGTACAGGTTTTTTGACTTCCTGATCGTACAGACGATTACGTGTTCGTCCGGGATGATCAGAAAATTAAAGGTCATTCAGGCGACAGTTAGGTTCGTCCCTCACACGAAACGACACATGGATCGTACAGACGAATGACGTATTCGTACGTACGATCGCCAATAATAACTACCCCTAACCGCATTTTTCTATCCGGTCGTACAAACGAAATGTGGGTATGATGATGTAATCGTACAGTACGATGACATATCGTACAGTACGAACATAAATAAAAACCCAACACTCCAAAAAGTTCAGCCTTTCAATATTCAAATATGGAACAAATAAAAACAAAAAAAAAATAGGATTCAAAACAAGAAACAAAAATATAATTATGAAAACAAATCAACAAACAAACTAACAAATATAAAACAAATACAAATATATTTGCAGAAAATTTTAATCAAGCATTTAGATCTATCACACCTAGCCTTGTCCTCAACATGCTAAATGTGTTAAAGGCTAAGGGTTTTGTGAAAATATCTGCAAGCTGATCTTTAGTAGCCACATGATGTAGTTTAATTTCACTTTTTGCTACATGATCTCTTATGAAATGATGCCTTATGTCAATATGCTTGGTTCTAGAATGTTGGATAGGATTCTTTGAAATGCAAATGGCACTAGTATTGTCATAAAATATTGGAATGGTGCCTACGACTAATCCTAAGTCACTCAATTGTTGTTTCAACCAAAGCACCTGTGCTACACAACTCCCTAAGGCAATGTATTCTGCTTCTGCTGTAGAAAGTGCTACTGAATTTTGTTTTCTACTGGACCAAGATACTAATGAATTTCCAATGAACTGACATGTTCCAGAAGTACTTTTCCTATCCACCCTACAGCCTGCAAAATCTGAATCTGAGTATCCAATTATATCAAAAGAAGAACTGTTCTTAGGATACCAAATTCCTAAATTTTGAGTTCCCAAAAGATATCTTAAGATCCTTTTTACTGCTGTCAAATGTGATTCTTTTGGATCTGCTTGAAATCTAGCACATAAGCAAACACTAAACATAATGTCAGGTCTGCTAGCAGTCAAATAAAGCAAAGATTCAATTATTCCTCTAAACTTCTTTTGATCAACAGATTTTCCCTTTGGATCCTTATCTAATAGGACTGAGGAACTCATGGGTGTAGTGACTGGTTTAGCATTGTCCATTTCATACTTTTTGAGAATTTCCTTAACATATTTAGATTGACAAAGAAAAGTCCCTTTCTCATTTTGCTTTATGCTAAAGCCAAGAAAATAAGTCAAATCACCCATCAAACTCATCTTAAATTCACTACTCATTGTTTTTGAAAAATTATCACATAAAGCTTTATCAGTTGATCCAAAAATGATATCATCCACATATATTTGTACAATGAGTATTTCATTTTCAAATCTTTTCATAAACAAAGTGGTGTCCACACTTCCTTTAACAAATGATCGATTTAACAAGAAAGTGCTTAACCTCTCGTACCATGCTCTAGGTTCCTGTTTTAGTCCATATAATGCCTTTTTCAATTTGAAAATATGATTAGGGTATTTAGAATTTTCAAAACCTGGAGGTTGTTCAACATACACATCCTCTTCTATCACCCAATTAAGAAAGGCACTTTTAACATCCATCTGGTACAATTTAAAATCTTTAAAACAGGCAAAGGCTAATAAAACTCTTATTGCTTCAAGTCTTGCTACAGGGGCAAATGTCTCCTCAAAATCAATTCCTTCAACTTAGTTATACCCCTTAGCTACTAATCTAGCCTTATTTCTAACAATTACTCCTGAATCATTCATCTTATTTTTGAATACCCACTTAGTCCCAACTACACTTTGATCTTTTGGCCTTTCAATTAATTCCCAAATGTCATTTCTCTTGAATTGATTTAACTCCTATTGCATGGCCAATATCCAAAATTCATCCAAAAGTGCTTGTTCAATGTTTGTGGGTTCTATCATTGAAATAAATGCTGAATGATTCACTTCTTTTCTCAAACCATGCCTAGTCCTAACTCCTTCACTTGGTTCACCTAAAATCAATTCTTTTGGATGACTCCTTACAAATTTCCATTCTCTAGGCAATTGGTTTTCCTCTTCTTTTTCAACATTATCTTCAACTTTTTGATTTTCAAGCTTTTCATTTATCACCTCAACCTCATCTTCATCCATCTTAGACCCTTTATTATCATAAGATTCATCAAAAACAACATGTGTGGTCTCTTCAACTACCAATATTTTCTTATTAAAAACTCTATAGAATTTTCCAACACTTGAGTATCCTAGAAAGATTCCTTCATCTGCTTTCGGGTCAAATTTTCCTAGAAGAGTTTTATCATTATTATGAATGAACACTTTACATCCAAAAACATATAGATGTGAGAGGTTGGGACTTCTACCTTTAAGAAGTTTATAGGGTGTCTTATCCAATTTAGACCTTATGTACACCCTATTCAATACATAATATGCGGTACTAACTGCTTCAGCCCAAAAATATTTAGGAAGTGAATATTCTGCCAACATGGCCCTAGCAGTTTCCACTAATGTCCTGTTCTTTCTTTCTACAACTCCATTCTGTTGAGGTGTTCTCGGTGCTGAGAAGTTGTGTTCAATTCCAAGAGATTTGCAAAAATCATTAAACATTTTATTTTCAAATTCTCCCCCATGATCACTTTGGATACTAACTATTTCAAAACCAAGTTTTCTCTGAATCCAAGTGGCAAAATCTCTGAACTCCTCAAATGATTCACTCTTATGATTCAAAAATCTAATCCAGGTGAATCTAGTATAGTCATCCATAATAACATACCCAAATCTTTTTCCTCCTAAACTTAAGGTACTAACAGGTCCAAATAAATCCATGTGAAGAATTTCTAGGGGCTTGCTAGTTCTAATTTCCTTGATAGAATTGAATGAGGATCTCACTTATTTTCCTAGTTGACATGCATCACACAAATGATCTTTAGTAAATTCCAATTTGGGTACTCCTCTAACCAGTTGCTTTTGAATGATTTTCCTAAGATTTTTCATGCTAGTATGACAAAGCCTTCTATGCCACAACCATGATTCATCAGATACAGTTTTCAAACACAAGGCAGTAGATGCTTTAACAGAATTAAAATCTAGCATGTAAACATTATTTACCCTGTCACCATTCAAAACAATAGTTCCATTTAGACTAATAACACAACTTGTAGGTAAAAACTTAATATGATAGCCCTTGTCACATAATTGACTAATACTCAACAGATTGTGTTTCAAACCTTCAACTAACAGTACATTTTCAATAACAAAATTTTCTGAATTTCCAATTATACCTGTACCTACCACTCTCTTGGTGGTATTATCTCCAAGCGTCACCTTGCCTCCATTCCTGGCTTCTAGTGATATAAATTGACTTGTATCTCCAGTCATATGCTTTGAGCATCCGCTGTCCAGGTACCAAATACTCTCACGAGGTCTTCTGTGAGAGCGATTCTGCAAAATGATCAAACATTAGCCTTGGGAACCCAAACAAGTTTGGGTTCACCTCTTGACAACTTTAAACCAGATGCATGAGTGATATGCTGTGGTTTCTGCACCTTAGGTCTCCATACTAAATGTGTTCTATACTTCAAAGTACAGGTATGGGAAATGTGTCCTAACCTACCACAAGTAAAACACTTTATCCCTGGAAAGGGATTCACTAATTTATTCTTCTTAAAAATTTTCTTTTTAGATCTTAAGTCAATGTTCTTGTGGTACATTTCATGAAACTCTTCCAGCTTAGGTGGTATTTTATTTTCCTTAAGTGCTTTAATCTGGACTTTAAGATATGCATTGGCACTTTCTAAAATCGAGTTATCAATTTTCAACTCATGCTCTCTAGAATCTGACTCATCCATAAAAGTCTTAAAATCTTTTTCAAGTTCAGCTTGTGATGATTTTAAAAGATTGTGCTGCTTGTTTAAATCATCATACTCATCCAACAAAGTCATGTGGTTGCTATCAATTAATGCATGATCTTTTCTGAGGATCTCATAATCTTTTTGCAACTTTATGTAATCCAAATTTAACTTAGCATGCAATCTCTTAAGTTTCCTATATGCAGAATGTATGCGTTTAGAAACTTCAAATAATTCTTCATAGCTTAAATCACATACCTCATCCTCATCTGAATGCTCGAGATTATCAGCCATTAAGCACAAATTGGTAACTTCCTCTTCTGGTGCTGTTTCTGATGAGTCTGAGGCTGAGTCCGCCCAGAAAGCTCGTTGTACTCTCTTTTTACCCCTTCTATCCTTTGGTTTCTCCTCGGTCTTCTCCTTGTTAAGATTTCCTTTGAGATTGGGGCAATCTATCTTGATGTGACCTGGCTTTCTGCACTCATAGCAAATGACTTCATTTGAAGTCTTGACATTCTTCTGGAACTTACCCTTGTTCCAATTCTGACGTCTTTTCTGCTTCCTTTTCAGGAAACTTCTAAATTGCCTCGTCATCAGGGCAATATCATCTTCGTCCTCAGGTAGCGATTGATCACTTTCAGAGTCATCCACCTTTAAAGCAATGTTCTTCTCCTTTCGCTTCTCACCTGCATCAATCTGTCTTTGAGTCACCGATTGCTCATAAGCAATTAGTGATCCAAGAAGATTGTCAACAGAATAAACATTCAAATCTTTAGATTCTGTTATTGCAGTTATCTTTGCATCATATGCAGGAGGTAAACAATGTAATATCTTGTTAACTTTCTCAGCATTAGTTAACTCCCTACCTAAAGCATGCAATGAAGTGGCTATGTGTGTAAAGCGAGTGTACATGTCAGAGATTGATTCATTCTGTTTCATGCGAAAAAGTTCATAGTCGTGCAAGAGAATGTTCAATATAGTTTGTTTCACTTCATTTGTACCTTCATATGTGATGCAAAGTCTATCCCAAATTTCCTTTCCTGATTTACAGGTAGAAACACGCATGTAATCTTCCGATTTTAAAGCACAAAAGAAACTATTCAAACACTTAGCATTCAGTTGCGCTAGTTCACGTTCTTCTACAGTCCAGTTTGCAAAAGGTGTTTGAACTCTTATTCCTTCTACAATCCTAGTTGGTTCAGTATAACCATCCTGAACTAACATCCACATACGATAGTCAAGTGATTGCAGAAAAGTAGATATGCGAGTTTTCCAAAAATCAAAAGGAATATTATCAAATAACGATGGTCTAGTGATCGAGTATCCTTCCATAGTATTTCTATTTCCAAAATTAGCCATGATCGAAATTTCAAACAGTATTTAAAACAGATATTTTGAAATATGGCTTTGATACCACGTGATAGTGCAAACAGGTTGTTAGACCTATTGCTCAATGTCACTTAGGCTAACCAAGAGGGGGGTGAATTGGTTCCTTTTTAAAATTACTCTTGATAATTTGGAAAATTTAAAATCTAATCGTACAGTACGATATACCTTCGTACAGTACGAACAGAGATAATTTTTGCTCTTTCTTTTGAAACAGAAATTCAACCACAATGAGAATAAACTGTAAAAAATAGAAATACAGAAAAATAAATAGAGAACAGAAAACACCAGAATTTATAGTGGTTCGGTCAAACTATACCTACATCCACTCCCTAGAGATCCCTTCTCTAGGCATTGCACTAAAACCAAGTGTCTCTCCTTTTGCCCCCATAGCAAGGTGGAGAAGCCTTTACAAATTCTCTTCCACCAACCCCGGTGCGGCAGAGTACCGTCGTTCTTTTCACCCTCCAAGTGCGGCAGAGAACCGTCATCCTTTTCACCCTCCAAGTGCGGCAGAGAACCGTCGTTCTTTTCACTCTCCAAGTGCGGCAGAGAATCGGAATCCTTTCGAACAATACTCTTGCAAAAGTCTCCAAGGAACTAGGAAGATGCTTGAATAACAAGTAAAAGAAATTCTCTCAATTGGATAACCTTGTGAATCTCCTCACAATTTTCTCATGAAAGATCTCTCAAAACTCACTCTCAAACACTCTCCCAATCACTCTCCTCTCACTTACCAAAAGAATTTTCGCAGAAGGATCTCTATTCAAAACAGTTTTGAGACATTTTTATACTAAGGACAGGAAAAACCGTCCAAAAACTGAATTTTCAAGTTAAGTCCGTGCCGATCGTCCCGTACGATCGTATATCGTACTGTACGAATAGTTCAAAAGATTGAACAATCCGTCCTGTACGACTTATCAGACGAACACAGCAGAGCCGTTCGTACACATAGTTCATCCCGTACGAATGCTTGGACGAATCGAACAGTGAGCATCGTCCCAACGCTTCATCCCGTACGAACGCTTGGACGAATCGAACAGTGAGCATCGTCCGAACACTTCGTCCCGTACGAACGCTTGGACGAATCGATCAGTGAGCATCGTCCGAACACTTCGTCCCGTACGAACGCTTGGACGAATCGATCAGTAAGCATCGTCCGATTCATTCGTCCCATACGAACCTCTGGACGAACCCAATTTTGAGCTGTTCGTACAGCAAAACTCATGTACAAATGTTATTCGTACTGTACGAACATGCCTTAGAAAAAAAAATTTTTTGTCTTATGGGTTCTCCCTGGAGGACATATTATTCATGTCGTACTGTACGAAATCAATTCGTACTGTACGATCAGTTTAAAAACATTTAAACTTTTTACTCCCCCATTGTGTGTGTGTGCACAGTTATCCAACTTACAATCACACTCTCTCAGACTAAAGAAAAAGAAGAAAAGAAAATTACAGACTTCATTTACAGTGAACAAGTGAACTTGAAGTCTTCAACAGTCTTGAGTGTGAATTTCCTGAAAAATACTTTAGTACACACAGACAAACAAAAACTTAAAGATATATGTTAGAAGATAGATTAGACAAACAATAAATTTTTGTAATCATCAAAAACATAAACTGGAATTAGAATTCTCATGAACAAAATAATTCACTCCAATCAAAAACAAACATAAGCTAACACTCCAAATGATTGTATCTTGTACTTCCCTAGCCTCCCTTACATTTTACTCTAAGAGGGAACTCGAGAAGTACTCTAAAAAGAAGTACTTAATTTTACACAAGTAATTAAACTCCATTAAAAACATAACATCACAACTATTTATAGGAAAACACAAAAAGAGAATTGGCACTATAGCACTTGAAAGAGTGCCACGATGGAGCCCTTAAAGTGAACTAGCACCTCAGCGCTTAAACATTTACTCTATCCCGGCGCTTGTTAATGTGGATCAGTTATTTAGTGAATAGTCACATCTCTTTACTGAGAAATATGGCCATTAGAGGTTATAATTGTAATGCCATGGTGCTGCTGACATTTGAGCCCTGCAATGCTCAAGTGGCCAAAATGGTGCCAAGGAATTAGTGATTATAGTACAACGACAATTGAAAATAGATAGTCTGATACTGCCAAGGTGACTTTTTGATGCCGCAGAACTGGTAATGTTGCGGTGCTAACTAAGTTACCGTCGTAGCGCTTGAAAATAGAGATCAGTGCCATAATGTCTAATTTGTGGTGCCTCAATGGTATTAATGGTGACGCTAAGGCATTGATTCGTTGGACGCCACGACACTATAAGCTCTTTAAAATTTTTGCCATTTTTTGAATTTTTTTCTACACAAAATTAACTAAAATAGCATATTTTTACTAAGAACAAAATACATAAAATAGTACAAAATTTACACTTATCAATTTCTCCCCAACTTAAACTCTTGCTTATCTTCAAGCAAATAAAAAACTTTATAATTTTGATTAATCAAATAACTAAAGTAAAAAATTTGATATTTTAAAATTACTAAAATGTATGATAATATATTACAGCTTAAAAGTAGTGAAAATAAACAAAATTATAATTTTAGTTTAGAAAAATACCAATAATTATCGTAACTAGTCACCCTTATTATTGTTTAATTTGAATTTACATGTTATAAATATAATCATTGACTTTTAAATTCTAAATTAAATATTGTAGCTTAAAGATTAGATGTATTTGTAGTTAAAATTAAAATTTCAATAGTTCACCATCATTTGTACTAGCTCTCCTATCTTATCCTATGTGAATTTAAGTATAAGATTGTAGTCAGATTCTAAGCTTTTTATCTAATACCAATTTTTGAATGTACACACTTTCTTTTTCTTCTTTTCTTTTCATTTCTTTATAGAACTTTTTTTCATATTTCTTTTATTTTTTATTTTTTGTGGAGTACATAGTTAATGATTTTGAATGTTAGTTTTGCTTAAAATCTTTTTACAATCTTAATAAGTTTAATGTAAGGACTTAAAAAGATTACTAATTCCAAATTTAGGTTGCTCTAATTTTCAATTTTAATATACCTATATCTATTCTTTAACCTTAATTATTCATCTTCAATTCAAAGGTCAATATATAAATATTTAACATAGAAATTCAAATTAAGTCAATAATTTAAATGATCAAAATTAATTAATTTTCAATTTTTCCAATCTATGAATTACAAAATAGTGTTCATTTGAACCGTGATCTAGGGTTTAATTATTATTCTAATTTTACATAATTTTTTATTACCATTTTTATTAAGGTTATTTAAATAATCAGAATGCAGAGATGTTAATGGAAGACAATGTAAAAATGTAAGCATAAGGGGAGTTTAATCAAATGTAAATAAAAAAACTCAAATAAATATTAGTAAATAACACAAGCTTTCATATGAATAATAGAAACGTGTAAAATATGTGATATATATAAAATAAAAATATAGGGTACAAGATAACTAGTGCTTAAGGCACCACTCTAATTATAATGTAGTGGCTCTCATAGCCTTAGCTCCAATCATTACATCACTATAAATATGGCAATACTTCATATTTACTAACATCTCCCCCAAAGCAAAGACATGCAATAAAATAAGAATAGCGCACACACACACACACACACACACACACACACACACACACATATTGTCTCTCTCTTAAACAAAAAAACACAAAAACTGAACTCCTTATATGCATATTCGAGATATTTCTTATTCCTCATTCTTCTCATCCACAAGGTTTTAATCGATGACCATTAACCTTGAAGATGTGAAAAATCTGTTTATCTTGAATCTTTATGGCACCATTACACATGCATCTTTTCATTTCTACATTATAGATTTTTTGTATCTTCATAAACTTCATTTCTACATTCATGAAGTTTATCAACTATTGCAGAACTCTGGATGTTTAGAATAGAGAAAGAATCTTCATTCTTTAAGCGCACTTAACTTCTTTTTTAGGATGAATGCTTTCATTTCTTTCCACCCATTGCTTTTAGATTCAAGAAGGGAAAGGAGAACACTCAATAGCACTTCACTCAAGAAGAACTATCATGGATAAAAAATAAAACTTTTAACTTACCAACTTTTTATAATCTTCACGTGCGTGATGGCGCCAAAATTTGAATTTTAAATCATTGCAGCACGGCCAAGTGCAGCGGCACCATAAGAAGCACTGTGGTGCTCCTTTCACCCTCTAAGGATTTTTCTTAACATGGTAAACTCACTAATGATCACTACTATTAAATCTAATATATAAATAAAAAAAAATAAAAAATTAGGTTGCCTCCCACACAATGCTAAGTTTATAGTCTTCAGCCAGACTTGCCTAAATTTCTCCATTTTGCTGGGGTACATTGTAACCATTCTTCAAATGATTTTCATTAGGGTTTTTCTTTTTCCTTTGAGTTAACTTTAGTATTTCTAGACAAAGATCTAAGAGGTCTACTACTGACTAAATTTATAAGCTGACTTAATTGGGTTTCTAAATTTTAATAGAAGTAGTTTGATTTAACAATTAAGTCCCTAATTACATGACTACATCCTCCAATGGTGACTTTCTACTTCCAAACTAATTATTTTAATTAAATCTTTAAGGATATGAAGGTTTAGGATTAATAGTAGTTTGTTCAAGATTATTCCAATTTATACCTTGATTATTTTGACTAGGATTCCATTAATTGTTACCAGCAATATTATTTAACCAATTAAAATTAGGATGGATCCTCTAACCTGGATTATATGTATTGGAGTAGGAATTACTTTGTCTTTCAATAAAATAATATTTTTAATCCCTTGAACATTACTATCTTCAATCTATTTTTGATCCTCCAATCATTTTGATGACTCAGTTTCTAATCCAAATTTCACTCTTATTATACTTAACTTCTTAGAAATTGCTATAACTTATGCAGTTAACATTGACAAAGCTTCATATTGATAAATTCATGCTACTCACTTAGGATTTACCCTATCAGCAAGCCACTGGAAATTATTAATAGCCATTTATTTTATTAATTCAAATGCTTCCTCAAATGGCTTAGACATTAATGATCCTCCAGCTGTAGTATCTATAATTGCTCTAAGAGATCCTAATAATCTATTATAAAATGTTTGAATAACTAATCAATTAGGTAAATCATTGTGAGGGCATTTCCTTAAATCTCTCCCAACTCTTATAAATTGATTGTCCTTCAATTGGATAAAAGAAGTGATATCATTTCTAAGTTTAGTAGTCATTAAAGGAGGGAAATATTTAGCAAGAAACTTATGAGACAACTCATTCCAAGTGATTATAGAGCCTAGGGCAAAGACTTCAACCACATCTTAGCTTTACCTCTTATAGAAAATGGAAATAATCTAAGCCTATTAGCATTATCATGGACATCATTGCACTTAAATATTGCTTAAATTTTGAAGAAACTGATTAAATATAAATTGGGATCTTCAACAAGAGTTTTCCTAAATTGAGAATTTTGAGCCATTTGAATATCACACATTTTAATTCAAAATTATTAGCTTGGATCGTATGTCTTTTAATGCTCTGATGAATTCCATCTATTACAGGGTTAGCATAATCCCTAAGAGATCTAGAATGATCTTGATCTAGTATAAGTTTAGTCATTTTCATAATCTTTTTTGTTTTCAAATTTTTGAAAGGGGTCTTTCTATTTTAGAGTCAAATAATAAAGGTTTCTTTCTATATTTATAAAGCATGAAATCAACAAATAAATAAAATAAAAGATATAAATAGGTCTAATTATATAATTAATATAATAATATAGTTAAAATTGTAAAAAGAAAAATACTTTCCCAACAATGGCACCAAAAACTTGATGGGAGCTGTGGAGTGAACTTTTAAATTATATAAAAATCTAGGGTTTTATCACCCCTAAACAATGATTAGGTTTTCTTTGATATAAAAATAATAAAATTTCACTTAATATATGCAAGTATAAATCCTGAATCAAGTAATAAAATGATAGAGTAGAGTGTCGAACCCATAAAAAAGTATGCTTACTTGCAACAAACTACGGTCTACTCTAATTGAAATAATTATCCTACTGAAATAAAAATGATACATATGGAGATTCTGTCACTGAATAAAAGTGCAAAAATATTGGATATAATATTTAAGAAAAGTATTTTGGATTAATGAGTATAAATTTTATATCTTTTCTAATGAAACTCTTAATTGTAGATATAACTTTGAGCATATGTATCCCTAGATCTCTGTTGAGCTTGTAGGAGTGAAAAGGATATTTACTAACCTCCTACAGTTATAATATCTCCTTAAGAACTTAGAACATTTTACATATTATATCTAGTTATGCAAATATCCTATCTCAATATTCATGGTTGTTCTTATATTCCTCCATTGAGGCTATACATCACATTATATTTTAACTACGTGTGTGGCCATAATATGAATTAAATGAAGAATAGGATAATGTTGAAAACAGCATTTAACATTTATAGAATAAGTATATTCATTAGTACTTAACATGCACTTGACATCATCAATCCAAAATAAGAGAAATAGCTAGACATAGAAAAATGACAAGTAAACTCATTTGCATTAAACTCATGAAAGAATAAAAATATAAGAGAATGATATCACTAAAATGGATTAAAATATCTCCTCTACACTTCTTCTCCCATAACTTATAGAGTTGTTTTAAGAAACATAGGCTAACACTCCAAATGATTGTATCTTGTTTTTCTCTAATCTCCCTTAGATTATACTCTAAGAGGGAACTAGAGAAGTACTCTAAAAAGAACTACCAAATTTTATACAAGTGGCTGAACTCCATTACAAATATAACATTATAACTATTTATAAGAAAATACAAAAAGGCAACTAGCACTGCAGTTCTTGAAAGAGTAGTGTGAAGTGAACAAGCGCCTTGGTGCTAAAACTTTTACTCCATCATGACACTTACTAATGTGGATTAGTTACTTGGTGAACAGTCTTGTCTCTTCCCTGAGAAAATGTGATTGGTTACTGCAAGTGAAGTTCATGTATGGAGGGACCCTCTCTCAATCCTTAGGTTAGTATTTTCTAGGCGTTGATAAGCTCAAGATCTTTCACTACATGAATTTCTACTTAGAACCTTACTAAAAGTCCCCTACTTCTTATCTCATCTTTAGGAGGGCTTACAAGCTGTTTTGGGGCTTTATGGCATTGGTGAATTGACTCGCAAATTTCCTTTTGAACTCAAGGAATATGGTGATCAGTTTCAATAGCAGGTGAGTGAACCATCTAAGCATCAAATCCTTAAATGTTATAATGAATAGGTGACACTTAAGGGCATCATCAATATTTAACAAAGAGATCACTAATTTGAAGTCACCACATGATCAGTAGGATTAGTCTCACCCATATAAGACCTAAGTGGGGCACCTTGAACTTAGGAGGCAGCCTAGCCTCAATGGTTTCCTTAGAGAAGGCGTTGGTGAGCTAGAGCTTGACTCTCATAGCTCATCTGATCGGTGGTTTACACTCTTCAAATTTATTGGCATACGAGTGGGATCTGGGATAGAGGTGGAAGTTAGTGCTTAACTATCCAGTCCTCTTCAATGAATTATCGAGTTAGAAGAACCTTTTGCGGTACTTTCACTTTGTAGTCCCCCTTGTAGCCTGCCAAAGGAATCCTGGCCTTATTTATTCTTTCTTCCATTTCCATTAAGTCACAGTGAGTGCATTATTTAACACTCTCTATGTTTACTAATGGATCTTGTTGAACTCACTCATCGAGTAGAGCTTATCTCCTAGTTTATGACTTAAATCATAGCTCTCTACTTCTAAGAAGATGATGGATACTAATGTGATTGTGCGTAGCACTTGACTTCACTAGCAAGGCTACTTGGTCAACTAGTTAGCTAAAACCTACATGTGAGAATAAAGAGTGGAGATTAGAGCTAGATAGAAAGTGAGAATCCACACAATGCACGTGAAAAGTGTAAATCTTAGCCTAGATCGGAATCCATTAAAATCATCCAAAAGATATAAGATCCAAAGATCTCAAACTATTCAACATCATCCCTTATTTATAGGGTTCTGAGGGCTATAAGAAAGGCTACAATAAAAATGTAAGAATACAAAGTTATACAGAACACCCCTACAATATTGTACAGATTATCCTAGGAACCTGTCATCCTCTAATTGGTAGAAGGATGACAAGATCAAAAATACTTTGCCACGTTATCTTTATGTGAGCTTTATAGTGTCAAATAGGTGAATTTGCTTGGGTGAGTATGTGGCCTAGTGTTGACATAATGGGAACCTATGATTAATAGTCTTACTGCTATTACTTGTGACTTGGGTGAGAGATCTTGGGCCACTTGAGAGGAGAGAGGCGAGTGAGGTGCCATCATAGGTCGTGATGAGATGAATTGAGGGTCTTGTAAATGGGTGTTTTGTTGTAGCTTATATTGGTGGCTTGCATGAGGACGATCACTTTGGGAGAGAACGAGTGGTTGAGATTGTGGTCTAGGCACGTGACGGATGTAAAGTCCCTCGGTTGATGAGGAATCCCAAATTCACCCTATAAAAAAGGGGAGCTCATTTGAGGGCCTAGGTGAGATGTACGTATTGATCTTATTTGGCATGTTCTCCTATGGTCTTTAGGAGTGCATCATCTCTAGGATTATTATACAAGTTGCTGTCGTGAGCCTCTCTCGAGGTTGAGTCACTTTGTCACAACCAACATGCTACTTGCTGACTATATATGAAGGCATATGCGTATATATAATTCTATTCGTGCTTGTGAGATTAACCTAGTAACTAGCCTCTCCCACTTAATTCTGAAAAAATCAATGATTAATATATAACAGTATCAAATCAATTATAAAATGTACATTCAAGCATACTTACTTCTTATATGAACTTAGAATATGAAATAAAAAATAATAACAAGAGGTTCACGATTAAAAGGACAAGATAGGTGAGCACAATTCATAGATTTTATTTAGGCATACGTGATAAACGTTTTGTCAAATATTACGTAGGTAATGATGTCAACAAAATATTAATGCATAATAGTGCATAATAGTGCATAATTACAACTTGTCAAAGAAAAATATTAATAATACATAACAAATACTGCACTAGACAGAATTTCCTGAGGCAAGACTCCCCACTAGAAACAAAAATGTGATATTTCCAACAACTGTGGCGCCGACCCATGGAGTCAACGAGTGAAGAGATGAATTTATTAGAAAAACGAGAGACGAAAGAAAGAACACAGAAACCGCGCTTTCTCTCACGTGACACGAGTAGTCGGCGAGTCCATTCCTCCAAGCTGGCGGGATCAGGTAACCTTACCGCATTGTTCACGTCCTTTGCCGCTTTTTAAATACTCTGATTTTCTCCTAGTGATCTCCCAGAGAGCAGGCTTGCTTAGCAGATATTCTTAGTCTCTAAGCAGTCTAATTCACCATGGGAGATGATGTAGTGTTGAACATAGAAACGCTTGGATCTGAACCCATGGAGAAGAATGGAGAACCAGTGGAAGAAGTGCACGAAGAAGAGAAGCAGAAGAAAAAGCAGTTCCACAGCTTGGATTCCCTTGATAAGGAAGCCAACAAGATCTCTAGCTTACGCAGTGCTTCTAAAGTAAGCATTCAATCTTCTTCCCATTGCTCTCTTTCCCTCAGCCTCAGGGGCCACGTTAACTATGGTTTATTTAGATGTTTGCACTGCTTTTAAGACTTCCCATGCTTCCTCTATTTTCTAATTTTTCTCCTTCTGTTTGTAAATATTCTAAGGTTGTATCCATAGCCACCGTGCTACAACTTGCTTTTCAGAGCATTGGAGTTGTGTATGGGGACATCGGCACCTCGCCTCTTTATGTCTTCTCAAGCACATTCTCGAACAGAGTTCCCAGCAAGAACGACGTCGTTGGCGCTCTGTCTCTCATAATCTACACTCTTACTCTCTTCCCGCTCATCAAATATGTTTTCATTGTCCTCTGGGCAAATGACAATGGAGATGGTAAACACAATCTTTTCTGTTATTTGTGGTGTAGCGAGTAAAGGAAAATAGTTCTTTATGTGTTTGTTTGATTTGCCAGGGGGAACGTTTGCTCTGTACTCACTGATATGCAGGAATTCCAACGTCAGTGCGATTCCAAATGAGAGACAAGAAGAGATGGAGCTATCTGCCTATAAACTGAAAATTCCAAACAAGAATTTGAAGCGGGCTCAAAGGATAAAGGAGGCTTTGGAGAGTAGCTGTTGGGCTAAGACTAGTCTGCTCTCAATGGCACTTCTTGGTACATGTATGGTTATTGGAGATGGGATCTTAACTCCCTGCATTTCAGGTCTCTTATTTGATTCTTTTTATATCTTCCATACTGTAAATCATCAACAATTCTTCCTCTCATCGAAAGATTTCCCAATATTACAGTTCTATCCGCGGTGGATGGGGTAAGGAAATTTGATACTGGGATGAGTAAAGGTTAGAAAAACAAGAATTCATAAGCACTATATAACTTTGAATCTGGTCATAAAGTTTTCCTTGATTCTTATCTTCTTATTTTGTTTTTTCTTATTGAATTTTCAGATGTTGTAGCTATGATATCAATTTTCATATTAGTAATGCTCTTCTCGATCCAAAGGTTTGGCACAGATAAAGTCGGTTACACTTTTGCTCCTTCTATCCTTGTGTGGTTCATGTTAATAGGTGGCATTGGTATCTTCAATATTTTCCGCCATGATAGTACTGTCCTGAAAGCCTTTAACCCCATCTACATCATTTCATACTTTAAGAGAGATCCAAAAGCAGCATGGATCTCACTGGGCGGTGTTGTTCTCTGCATGACGGGTGTGCTTTCCAAGCTCTCTAAACTTCTTAGAAGTCTTCTGAGCTTTACACCTTTTTCCCACTCAAAAAAAAAAATGTCTTTTTCCAATTGAACAGGAACTGAAGCTATGTTTGCTGATCTAGGGCATTTCTCAGTGAGATCAATTCAGGTTAAGTGTTGTGCTAGTCTTCAAACATTAAATCAAGCGAATATATATTTGTTAATAAATTTTCTATCTTTGGCTCAACAGATCGCTTTCTCAGGATTAGTTTATCCATGTTTGATATGTGCTTATGTTGGACAAGCTGCTTACTTGTCTATATTCCCCGAAAACATCACCGACGCCTTCTACAAATCAATTCCAGGTAGAAGAAGAGCTTATATATATGCACTTATACCACTTATTCAGTCGTAAAAAGAAAGCCAGATTTATGAATTGCTTGTATTTGTTTTACGTTTCTGCAGAGTCTGTTTACTGGCCAATGTTTGTTGCTGCTGTCATGGCATCAATCATCGCTAGCCAAGCAATGATTTCTGCAACTTTTGCTATCATAAAGCAGTCAATGGCGTTAGGCTGCTTTCCAAGAGTCAGAATCATTCACACATCGCACAAACATGAAGGCCAGGTTTATATCCCTGAGATTAACTTTCTACTCATGTTGGCCTGTGTTTTGGTCACTGCATCCTTCAAGGAAACCACCAATATTGGAAATGCGTATGGTATGAACTCTCTTTATTCACATTCAAAGCAATTAATCATTACTTGATTTAACTGACTAATACGATTAATAGCTACAAACTTTATGAAAAATTATTCATTGAGTTTGAAATCATATATAGGATCCTTCCATGAATCTGAATGAACATAAAATGATTTGTTAGGTTCATGGAAATTATTTTAATCTTTTACTTATGCTATATGGTGAAGAAGCGGTTGGGTTTTGCCAAACAATGTGAATTGATCAGCCCAAAAAGTAAAGCCTGTAGTTCAACATCTTCGAAATTAACTTTTTGTGCTAACATGAAAGCTCCTTCAGCTTTGCTAGTTTCAACTAATTAACATGACTTTTTGCTGAATTCAAATATATTCATGAGTGATGCTCGACTTTACTAGTAGGTGAGATCTGTGAGTATAACCTAAAAACCTGTGGGAATGGAGAGAGAGAGAGAGAGAGTGCACTAGCTCAAGTATTTGTAGATATAGCACACTGAGTATAGAGATTGCAAAGGATTCAAAAGATTCCTCTTCTTTATTTAAAGGGGTTTGAGGGCTATAGGAAATACTACATGAGTAAAATAAATAACAAATACAAAATTTAATGACCTTACAATTTGCCTTATATACGTGTCACCCTCTGGCCGATTGTTATGTGGTATGGCCTTCCTTGAGCTTAGCCCATCTACTTCGAGGCGAGCTCAGTTGTGTTGAGTATGTATAGGTGAGTTGGTGTAGGCAAGTCAATTGGCGAGCCCTGAATAGAGGAAACTGATGCTGGTAGGCACTTGGGAGTCACTAGTGGCATGTGATAGAACTCTCGTTTTCTATGCAAGGAGAGGCAAGCAAACTTGTGTTACGAGCCATAGCCTACTGACTGAGGAAGGTGAACTAAAAGCCTCTTGAATAGGCGCCTTCTCAATAGTTGAGTTGACGATTGAGATCAATGACTTTCCTCTCGCTACCATAGCGGGCTAGCAGCATTGATGGAGAGTTCTTCATTAGGTTCAAGTGGTGAGTTCAATGACATGCAAGGATCTTGAATTGCTCAAGTGGAAGGTGACCCCCTAATGAATTCTTTATATTTTGCCGGGTATATATGACCATTGGGAGAGCTCCTATGTGGGCTTAGAGGGTTTACGCTCTTTCGCCATCACCCGCTAATTACCTATTAAAAATTTAAGAAGGCATATGCAAGCATAAAACTTATTGAACCAACACATATAGTATGTAATTATGTTTATCCTATCAATGTGAAATAAATAGGAGATATCTGACTTCAACTTAAAACCTTTGGTTGTGTTGTCATGTTAATCAATACCAATCATATAATGATGGGATTGTCTGAGGCATGATAAGCTATCATAGATGATAGGATTGTTGTTAGGTGGTAATGTAGAACAATTTTAACAACAGTTCTGTCATATGTGCGACGTGAAAGGAGCTTAGATTATCTAGGGTAATTCTTAGGCTGATTATTTGGGGGCTATAGCTCATTCCTGAAGTGTTTGTATTTGAAATTTTGCATAAGCATATGTGTGTGATTTCTGCATTGTGACTCAACTTCCACACCATATATATATATATATATGAAACAAAATTCTTTTAGGTATACTAATGAAATCCTAAGAAGAATTCTTTTAATCAATCTTCCACATGTTGGTTTGATGATCGGTTCTTAGGCCGACATTAGTCACAAGTTCGGGTAACAACTGGAATGTATTAAGTATTGTATTCAGCACAAACTATTCTCCCGAAGAAAAGGAATTAGACACTGAAAAATAAATCTATATAGAATCATATGTGGTCTACTTTTTCATGTAGCTCTGTTAAAGTGGGAAAGAATCTCACACTATTATTTGAGAAAGGTCTTTATTGGTCCATTTAATCAGCATAAGTTTTTGTGTTAGTACTTTTTCCTTAATTTTTATTGTGATGGGTATTTTCCATATATCTTAATTGAATCTTATATCTTGATTAATTGAACTAATTCCAACAAAGATCCAACAACACAAAAGCATTGCTTGAAGGAATTCTTCCACCGTATGTTATTCATTTCTAGGTAAAACTTTATGAAAGCTGACATTTGGCGCTAATTGATTTCTGTGGTATTGAAAAGTTAGGGTTTCTCAACTAAATTGTTATGAAAAGCTGTGCAAGTATTCTCACCCAAACTCCTATCTGCTACGAGGCAACATGTTCTGCTATCATACCAAACTAAACCCTAAACTTAATAAAAAATTACAAATTATGTGCAATATTACTTTCTTTTTATTCATCTTATTTCTTGGTGTAGTTTAAAGGCCTAAGATAATAATTTGTGCTACTAGCTGAACTTCTCTTTTTTTCTAGGTATCGCTGTGGTTGGAGTGATGTTAGTCACCTCTTCACTGTTAGTTCTGATAATGTTAATGGTCTGGCAGACAAGCCTCCCACTAGTTGCACTCTTTGTGCTAAGCTTCGGCTCCTTTGAGCTGGTCTACTTCTCTTCCGTGCTGTACAAGTTCACAAGTGGAGGCTACCTTCCTCTTACTTTTGCTTCAGTTCTATACTTTGTAATGTACGTATGGAATTATGTGCAGACAAAGCGTCATAACTTCGAAGTAGAGCAAAAGGTCTCCACAGAATACTTAAACAGCCTTGGTTCTAACCTTGGCATCTCAAGGGTCCCAGGACTTGGCCTCCTGTATACTGAGCTCACTCATGGAATCCCTGCTATATTTCCTCATTTTCTCACAAACTTGCCAGCAATCCACTCTGTTCTTGTCTTTGTCTCTGTTAAGTACTTGCCAGTTAACACAGTGCCGGCCGAGGAGCGGTTTCTGCTGCAAAGAGTGGGGCCTAAAGACTACAAGATGTATAGGTGCATTGCAAGATATGGATATAGAGACAGGAGAATTGGGAATGAAGAATTTGAGCTTTTGTTAATGGAGAACCTTAGGAACTTCATAAGGAATGAGAGCTGGGAGGAAGGGGACTCTAGTGTGGAAGGGGAGGAGATTAGGTTCTTAGAGAAGTCAAGAGAAGCAGGAGTGGTTTACTTGCTGGGTCACAGTGAGGTTAGGGCAAGTGAGAATTCTTCTTTGCTCAAGAGAGTGATTGTCAATTATGTTTACGATTTCTTGAGGAGGAACTGCAGGCAGGGTTTTGTTGATCTGCAGATACCTAACAAGAATCTTCTGCAAGTTGGAATGAACTACAGTGTATGAGGGCATTGATGAAGCTAAAGCAGAACTTTCTACTTGTTTCATATTATGTTCATCAGAGAAAAGGGCTAGCCTAATGTTATATACAACACTAAATACAGATCTGCAGATATTTAGTTCGAACTTTGACATTGTTAGAGAAGATAATACTGCCTAATGTTACATACAAATAAGCTGATAATTCCACTGCAAGTATTTAATGTTGCCAATGTATTTACTGTTGAAATCTAATAAAGCATGGTGCACATCTGTAACTTGGCATCAAAAGCTCCTAGATCGTGTGCATAACCTCTACAGTTTTCTTCTTAATGTAAAAGTTTCTCTCTTTGCATGTGTTTAGAGCTTGTCATTTAAATTGCCAATTGAAAATATGTTAGGCGTGTTGGAAGTAAAATTTAGTTTCTAATTTCATTGGCAGAACAAACAAAATAGACTGGTGCAATTGAAGAATCTTTTTGAGAATGAAATAACGAAATAAAAGAGGGAAAATTATTAGATCTCTGATGCTTACCTAATTGTCAATTGGTTTTTAAAGATATATATTGCCAATTTTTCTACTGCATAAATTTATTAATAAGGTTGAGAGGGTGCTGAAGGTACTACCAAGGGTTTTGTCTTTAATGGTTTGATATTTTGGCCTTTTATAGGGTTTTAAAGTGAGTTAGGTTTGATTTTGTTAGGAGAATTTAAAGAAATGAATATTAGATGGTGAGGGGATGAGTGAGAAAAATTATAGAGCAAAAGAAATTTTTTAAAAATAAAAATAAAACAATCTTATTATTTATCAAAATAATAATATTGAAGAGATTGTTTTTAGTCTTAAATTTTGGTAAAAATGTGTTTTAATTGATCTTGTGTACAATTGTCTCAGAGAAAAATCTTAAATTTGTAAAGTTAGAACTAGTGCCGCCGTGCCCCAAAAACCTATATTGCAGTGCCTTTAACGTCCTAGCATCGGAATAGAACATCATAGAACTTCACTTTTGGTCATTTTTTCATTCAAGGTAGCGCCCCAACAAAATATCATACAGCACTGCAGCATTATGAGCGCCTCAGCACCATAAAAGGAACGTTGTTGCGCTATATCAAATTTCAAGTAATTCAACGCCAAAGCGCCAACCTATGGAACACAGCATCGTCAGAAGATGTGTTTAAGTGTCATAGTGTCAGTTCTTCTATAACATCATGGCAGAACAATTAGGAAAGAAAGCGTCGCACCAGGTCAGCCAACTATCACATCTTGTCATCCCAACACTACAACAGAGCCAACTTAGTAGCGCCGAGGTGTTAGTTCATCATTCTAGTATCACGACGCCACTCTGACAAGGGCCATGGAGCCTAAATTAGTTTGTGTAAAATATATAAATAGTTTTTTTTTCATTTTCTTTTAAGAGAGACACTTAGGAGAGATTAGATAGACCAGGGATAGTGAAGTTACGTTAAGCGGAGTGGCTAGTCGTCCTTGTATTGAGTAAAACACTCCTTAGGAGTGGAAGAAAGTGTAGACAGCAAAAGTGTAAGGAGGGAATCACTCCAAAAAAAGTCCATTCGTAGGATTGGTTGGGATTCTCAACTCTGGTGATATTTTCTTCATCTTTCTTTTTGTATCTTTTATAAAGAAAGTAATGAAACATGTTCTACTCCAAATTAATTTATGGCTAACCAACTTCTTTGTTTTGGATTGATTATGTGAATAATATTTGTTTGTCCTAATGTAGACTCATGTATATAAATGAGAATGATTGTTCCCAATTAATCTCGTGCTTAATTTAATTTATGTAATGACCATATATCAATTAAAAATCTAATGTGATGCATTATCTCGATGGAGAAGTGATTGAACAATTAAGACGATTGAGATAGAATACTTTCATGTCTAGACAAAGGATTATAGAGTCTATGGAGATGAAATCATTGTAGAAAAGGCTATAAACTTTTCTTTACACCCTTACAAGCTCGACAGAGATCTAAGGGTGTATATTCTTTGATTCACAACTATTGTGGACAAGTCTACTTAGGAAAATATATGTTTTTTTTTTTGAAAGATGCCAAAGCAATATTATTGAAATGAAAAGAGATTACAAAATAAGAAAAGGATCACATTCGTCCTTTAGTAAGGAACAAAATGAAGGAGGAATTAAATCCGAACACAAGCTATTCCAAACAAAGTTATTACTATGAGCAATGTTAGCACACATATTAGCTAACTTATTGCAATTTCTACTCACAGCACTAAACAAAACATGGTTGAACATTTTAAGGAAATCCATCTCTTCCACCCCATTATTAATCAACATCTTAAACGAATCTTTATTCAATTTACAAAGAAAATTAATCACATTGGCATTGTCACCTTCAATAATAATTCCTTCATATTCCAACATCCAATTTTGCAAAACTTCAAAGTTTGTATAGCCAATAACTCCAACCGAGAGACATCCCAATGTACTCCCTTGAATCCAAAAGCCAAAAGAAATCTTCCTTTAAAGTCTTTGAAAACTCCTCCAACCTAGCCTCGTAGGAGAGGAACAAAGAAGCATCCGCATTTACTTTAAGCCAAGGGGGGGGGGGGGGGGGGGGGGGATGCCAACTCTTCAAGAACAACCTATTTGGCTGATTAACACCCCAGTGGCCCAATTTGGGAACATTATTTCCCACAAAAGAAACAAGAGAAATATTTTGAGATGCTATGAAGAAACAAGAGCCTTCCTTACCACCATAAACAAGTTTTCGACCTCGATTTCCAATTGAGAAAGACCATAATGCAATACAGCTTAACATGTAGATTACATATATCCGCTCCTCTTTCCATCCACGTACAACATTCTTTTACAGAATTGAAAACTGGCAATGAGAAACCCCAGCTGTTAATTTCTTGTATTACCTAAATCAGCTTATTGCACCTAGCCACCACATAGGACAAGCATTATTTGTACACAGTCTTCTATTCATAAGAAAGCCAAATGTTGGGATAGCATCATGAAAAGTCTCCACCAGAAGTTTTCCACCCTTGGAGTCAATTTAATCTTCCTCATCGAATTCCAATAAGACTCTCTCCTCATTAGATAGCCTGAAGCGTTAACTTTTGAAATAATCGCTGAAATAGTCTTCCCCGGCTTAAAATGAATCAACTCCAAGGTATCCTTAGGAAGCTCAGAGTAGATTTGAATTTGAGAAATTAACATTACCAATTCCTCTCCAAAGCATCTCTTCAATTCTTCTAAATTCCAGCATCTTTGAACAATGAATTTGTCCAGCTCCATATCATCCGTCACCTAAGCCAAAATAAAAGTTGGCCACCTAATAAGACATTTATCCAATATCCACACATCCTTGAGCACATTGATCGATTATCCATCCTTCACCTTCCACTTTACAATCGGAGCAATAGCCTTACTACCCTTCAACATTAGTTTCCAAACCGAAGATGCACCTTTGTTCAAGTTAGCATTCCAATTACAATTACCATACTTAGCATCCAAAACTTTATATAATAAAGAAGAAGATCCACTAAGAAGCTTCCATGCCAATTTAGCTCTTACCAGACCAGCCTTTTCACACAGGAGTAAAGATTTCGGCCACCTAATTTCTTTAGCAAGCAAAGAACATCCCAACTCACATAGTGCATACCATTATTCCCGTCTTATTTATGCCAGATAAAATACCTGCACATCCTATCCAAATCTGAAAGTATACTCATATGAACAAGTGAGTGTATACACTGAAAAATAGGAAGTGATAAGATTACAGATTTAACCAATGTCAATCTACTAGGTAAGGAAATGTACTTATTACCTCAAGTATGAAGTCTACTCAACGCCTTTTGAAGAAGAAAGCTGAAATTTTCTACCCCAAGTCTCCTTAATGCAATTTTAACTACCAAATAGTTTATCTCCTTAACCGTTTTTAACCCCATCAACCGAGATATCATTTTCCTCTTCCTCTTCTTAATGGATCTGCCAAAGAGAACATCTGATTTTTGAAAGTTTATGTTTTGCCCAGTTCAACTACAATATTTTAATAAGATGTTCTTGACTTCCTTCACCATTTTAATAGAAGCATTAGAAAATAACACAATATCATCTGCAAAGAGCAAATGTGAAATCCTTGGAATACTAAAATGAATACTTATTCCAATATTAATCCCTCTAACCGCCAATGCATTGGAAAGCAATTGAGAACAAAGAATAAAAAGAACCGGTGATAAAGGGCAGCCTTGCCAAAATCCAGATTGAGCATTAATCCAATTTGAATAATTCTCGTTAAGTAATATAGAAAAAGTAGGAAATTCCACACATTTCATAATCAAATTAGAAAACTTAGCTGAAAGCCAAAATAATACAGAACTTGCTTTAAAGTTATCCATCCCATATTATCATATGCCTGCTCCATATCAATCTTGTAGGAAACCAACCCTTTTGTTGATTTAGAAAACCTGAACTTGCAGTAGATCTCTTGGGAAACAACAAGCTTCGACATAAAACGACCTTTCAAAAAGGCTGATTGTTCTTCAGAAATTAGATTTGGAACCACCTTTAACATCCTGTTCAAAAGAACCTTTGCCACAATCTTGTAAATAGACCTACACAGACTTATTGGCCTGAAATTGGAGGGAACTAAAGGATTTTCCACCTTTGGAATAAGTACAACTAGAGTCTCTTTCCAATTAGAATCCATAACTCCAGAAGAGAAGAAATGATATATGGCATTCCACGCATCATTTTTAATAATATTCCAATAAATCTTGTTGAAAGATTAAGAAATATCATCATTACCTAGTGATTTAAATCCACCAAGTTGGTTCAGCACTTCTAGAACTTCTTCCCAGGAGATTTTTGCCTCCAAGCAAGCTCTATCCTCCTCATCCAGCATACTCAAGGGTGGAGGCCAACCATTCAAAAAGACATCCTATGCTGCCATTTACTGCTGAAGTACTGAAGAAATACATCTTCAATTTGTTTTGAATCTTCCACCATATTCCCATATCCATCTTTAATCTTGTATACCCAGTTGGAATTTCTTCTAGCACTTGCAAAGGAATGGAAAAATCTGGAATTAAGATCACCTTCTGTTAGCCATTTGACCTTTGAACGTTGTCTCCACCAAGTGTTTAATATTGCTAAAGTACAATTGAGTTCCTCCACCTTTGATCTAAGAATCATCATCTTCTCCACCGAGAGGTTACCTTCCATTGCTTCATCCAACTGTAGTTCCATGATTTCCTTTTTAAGGCGATCTTTTAAAGAATCGAGATCTAGAAGCTTAGCTTTGTTCCAAAAAAAAAGCTCTTAACGCCCTTCTAGACTTAATGTTTAGGACCTCAGAAAAGCTGCCAACAACTTTCCTAGACCAAGCTTTGGCCACAACAGCATAAGAAGCATGTTACGAAGCCCAACAATCTTCAAATCTTGTGATCTTCTTCACTTTGAAATTATTCTCCAACAAATTAACCAAAATGGGGCAATGGTCAGAAGCCACCCTAGCTATATGTTTCACCACCACCCATTGAGAAACTTCAATTGCCTTAGAATTTAAAAAACATCTATCTAGCCTTTCCAAAATCCAAGCACCATCCACCTTATTGTTGCACCAGGTGAACCTAGGTCCAATAAAACTAATATCATGATAGTCATTATTAATGAGAAAAGATTTCATATCTTTTGGACCTTGGGAAAAATAAAACTTTCTTCCTCCCCTTTTATTATCCTTCTCCAGCAAACAATTGAAGTCCCCACCCACCACTGAAGATACCTCCTTAGATGAATACTTTTCAACCCTCCTCCACAATTCCTTTCTCTTATTAGTATCACAACTCCCATACACAGTAGAGATATGCCAAACACCATTGTTCTGAACATCAAGATCCCCAATTATGCCTTGAGAAAAGAACTCGAAGGCATTCAAAGAAGACAACTTAGTTCCCCTAGATAAACCTTCAGCAGGAACAAAGCAGAAATCCCAATCTACTCCAATAAGTATATCAACCCCTTTCCTATCAATGGAAGACATCTTGGTTTCTAAAAACCCAACAAAAAAAACATTGAACTCTTTAACAACCTCCTTAAGATATAGAGAAGCCTGATTTTTCTTAGCTCCTCAACAATTCCAAAAAATGATTGAAGCCATCTATTTAACTGAAAGGGAAACAGTCCCCGCACTATCTTTCTTTCCCAAATCACTCCTTCTGCTTCTAGATAACTTCAAGGGACCTAGTCCTCTCAGTTCTTTCGCCAGCAACCTTTTCATAGAAGAAGAACTACTATCATTACCACCACCTATTTCCAAGCACTTAGTATCCAAACCAGCAGAATTTTCCTTAGGAGAGTTCCCCTAAGCCAACCCCATATCAACATTATTGATCAATTCCCCCACTTCACTCTCCTCACGTCCCATAGCAGGGATATGCACAAGCTCCTCCCCAACGTCCCTCAACACACCAAATTTGTTTACATTATGAATAGGAGAAGAAGAAGAAACCTTACACCTCGTGGTATTCCAGGATCAATTGCATTGTCAGATACAGGTAGATTATTTAATTCAGAACATACTACTAGCAATCCTGGTTCTGGAACAAGATTACTCATCTCATCCGCCTTCAATTGAACTTGGCTTTCTCTGGCATCATCCAAATCAGACTTCTTTACATTTCCTCCTAAAGCATTCTTCATAGACCAAGCCACCTTAGCTGAATTAGCAGGAATCAAAGCCTTCCTCCGCCTCCCATCATTCTTAAAATTCCCCTTCCCATACTGGACATGTATCCATGGTCCATAACTAGAAGTTTTCTTCACCTGAACATCATTATCTCCAGCATTTCCAACCTTTAAGTCACGAATCGGAGCAATAACTTCACCATTAGGAGAGCATGTAGGAGTAACCCCTTGAGACTCCACCGAACTGGAATCAACACACTTACTGCTCAAATGACCAATCCTTCCACATTTAAAATAGAAATTGGAGATCCGTTCATATTCGATATTTTGAAAAAACCTACCAGAGCTACCTTCCACCCAAACACCCAAAGGAAGCTATTTTTTCAACTGAATACGAATACAGATTCTAGCAAATTCTCTTCTTCCCCATTGGAATGTATTCACATCAAGCATAAAAGGCTTGCCAATCTGTGAAGCAATTCTGCATATATTCACTTCATCCCAATACTGCAAAGGTAAATTCGGCATCCTGATCCATACAGGAGTTGATAGGCCTTTTAAAAATCCAGGAGAAAAAGTCGGCGACCATTTGTCAATTCCAATGATGTGGCCATTCACATACCAAGGTCCTTCAGACATAACAGCATCTACCTCCTATGACTCATTGAAAGCGCAAAGCATCTAACCCGTCCCTAACATGGTTATATGGAATTTACCAAACTGAGTCCATTGCCTATGCAGTTCCCCACTAATGACATGGAAGGGAACATTGTCTCCAAACACCTTCACTACAATCGACCTTTGTAGTTTCAAAATATTTTCACAATCATGGACAATATTACGATCGTCACTCGGAACATCAACTTCCTTAATTTCACCAACAATTGTCTTCTTAGTGATAGAATCTTGATAAATGACTCCATCTGAACTAACCTCCATAGAATTTCTAGAACCAGGGATGTAATTTTCACTTTTATTGAATTGAATCTTCCAACCTATTTAGGAGGAGCCTCCATCATCGAAGATATGACCTTCTCCATTCATTGCCGCATCCATTTTGAGATTCTTGAAACGAATATCTAAGATGACTTCCTTACCCTTCCCGATTGAAGGAACCAACTTCTTGACTGAAATACATCCTCCTTCATTAATCACAAGTGATTTGGGTTTGAAAACTCTCTCTTGAAAATCCATAACTGGATGACCAGCAGAGGAACCATTGAAAACCTATGTACCAGGACGAACTACAGCTTTGAAATTTGAACTCGAAACACCTTTAGTAACCCCCCCAGGATGATGAAACTCCACCGATGCAACTGTGTAGACATCTCCGGCAGATGGACGGCAACCCTTCACCGCTATAAGCGAGGTCAAAACTAAGGGAAAATTTTTGAAATTGCACCTTCTCTCACTAGAATTTCGCACCTTCTCTCTGCTGCATATATAGAAAATATAGGTTCATTCACTATCATTAGTCCAAAATATCTTTAATTTTGATTATTTTCACCATTTACTATATTTCTCAGTAGTGATAGCACCTCACCTTTTATTTCATTGTGCAAGATAAATTTTGTGGCTTGAGTAGATAATATTACAGTTAATTATAGCATACTTATTTTCTTGTGGGATCGACACTCTTCTCATACATTTTATTACTTGATCGGCACATGAACTTACGTAGTTGGGAGCATATAGCATATATCAATTTTTTAATGTACTCTATTTCTTTTTCTTCTTTTCTTTTCTTTTCTTTTTAGAACTCTTTTCATATTACTTTTCCTTTTTATTTTTTTTGTGGAGTACAAAGTTAATGATTTTTAATGTCAGTTTTGCTTAAAATTTTCTTACAATCTTAATGAGTTTAATGTAAGGATTTAATAAGATTACTAATTCCGAATCCAGGTTGTTATGATTTTTAATTTAATCTACATATCTCTATTCTTTAAGCTTAATTATTCATCTTTAATTCAAAGGTCAATGTATAAATATTTAACTTATAAATTCAAGTTAAGTCAATAATTTAAATGATCAAAATTAGTTAATTATCAATTTTTCCAATCTATGAATTATAAAATAGTGTTCATTTAAACTATGATCTATGATTTAATTATTATTCTAATTTTATATAATTTTTTCTTATCATATTTATTAGGGTTATTTAAATAATCAGAATGTAGAGATATTAATGAAATAAAATGTAAAAATGTAAGTATAAGGAGAATTTAATCAAATATAAATAAAAAAGCTTAAATAAATATTAGTAAACAACACATGCTTTCATATGAATGAAAGAAAAGTATAAAATATGTGATATATATAAAATAAAAATATAGGGTACAAGATAACTAGTGCTTAAGGCACAACTCTAATTGTAATGTAGTGGCTCTCATAGCCTTAACTCTAATTATTACATCACTATAAACATGATAATACTTCATATTTATTGACATCTACCCCAAAGCAAAGACATGCAATAAAATAAGAATATCATTCACACACACTATGAAAGCCCATAATTTTCTTAAATAATTTTTTGACCGAGAGAAGTCTATAATTATTTCAAGAGTCATTATAAGTCCAAATCACAAATCGTCTTCATCAAAATATTTATAGTATTGTGCTTTAATTATCCTTTTTTTTCATAATTTTTGGGCACTATTAAAATTTTTTAAGAAATCAGCACCTGTCTGTACAAGTGGTGTTTTTAGGACAGTTAAGTGTCCATTTTGCAAATAGATTTTACCAGAATGTTTTAAATAAAATGAACTAATTTATGTATATTTTCTGCAATTTTTGGATTCCCGAATTTAAAGATATAAAAGAATTTGAATGAAATTAATATTTTAATATTAAATAATTAGAATAATTGATTATTTTAATAAATATCTAATCCCACTTATTAGTTTATTAAAATCCATTTTTGCCAAAATCATTAACACAGAGCTTCATAGGAAATTAGGGAAGAAAGAGAGGAGAGAGAAATGAGAAAACCAAATTTTAGACGACTTTAAGTCATTTTTGTCTGTCGGACCAGTTTGGAAACTTGTTCGTCTTAAGGCAAGCCACATTATGTCCATCTCAATTTTCAAAAAAAATATAATTTTTAGTCAGTTTTTTTATTAAAATTTTGTATCTATTAGCGAAAAATGTGAATAACTTTGCACACATAAAATTTTTACTGCGTAACTTTTTATATGTTATCGAGATTACGATTACACATATTTTAAATATTTTTTAAAAATTTTATAATGGGGGTTTTTTAATTTATAGGATTTTTATTGAATAAAAAATTATCTAGATGTTAAAAAATAGCGGTGTAGTATAATAAAATCTTTAAACATCGTTTTACAAAATCCTTGATAATTTGATAATTTTCTTAAAATGTGCATTTTTGCCTAGTAAATTTTTTGTTATCTACCGTTATACAACACTGTAAAATTTTGATACATGCTCAATTACTCTTTAACTGCTATAATATAATAATATATATGCATATACGATTAGATTATATCTGCTGGGAGTTATAAGGGGCTAAAATTTTTTGAGATTCTATATGTGTCAGAAAATTACTGAACTTATAACAGGCCATAATCCTTTGAGATTCTATTTGAGATAGGAATATGTGATTTTTTCTTGGTTCTATAAGCACAAATAAAAAGGGAGTCATAAGGGGACAGAATCCTTTGAGGTTTTGTCTGAGTCTAAGAAATATGATATAAACCGCTCTATGATATGAATTTCAATTTATTTATTTGTTCAGGATTGTTATTTATTATGCATTTATTACATCTCTCAGTATAGTGATTTATTTAACCTACATTCAACTATTTTTAAAGATTCAGCAAAATATTTGGTAAAAGAATATTTAAAAATTTAGATTTGTTTGTGTGGCTTGCTGAGCTATTGTAGCTCACTATGATTTTGCTTCTAGTTTTTGGGATCTGGGAAGGGGAAGGAGATTTTGCTTGTGGTTTTTAGTAGCTTTATAGTTTATAGTTTATTACAATCAATATTAGTAAAAAATTTAAAATAATTCCAAAACTAGATCTTAGGATTTACCTGTCACAGCTCAACACAATAGGACTTATCTTGGTCGGGGTTGGGTTGTGACAAGCTTTTGTGGTATCAGAGCAAAAGTTTTAGAATTGAATCATAAAATAGAGCTATAGAAATTGATCTATAAGTTTAGTGGGATAGTTTCAAGTTTGTCTAGGTGTTGATTATTTTTGTTTCATGTACATACATGTTCAGTTACATATTCTGTGTGATAATGGATCCATCAAACCCAGACATGACAGATGGACAGAGTGCTAGTCAAACAGCTCCTATATATAGTTCTGCTCCAATAGTTGGCTTAGATATAGTTTCACAGTTTGCTACTTTGATAGTGTATATGATAGGTAAGGCATAGAGTAAGGTTCCTATTGTTAGATCTAAAGGGGTAGATAGACATCTACATATATTTTTGAGATTGAAGCCTCTGAGATTCGAGGGTATTATTGAGCCCAGACTAGCAGAGGACTAGTTGAGGATACTAGAAAAGATATTTAATGGTATGTAGTGTCCTCCTAAGAGGAAGGTATCATTAACATTCATTCTGTTAGATGGTGAGGCAGAGCGCTGGTGGATGGGCCAACAGGTGAAAATATTTCAAGGGAGATTAAACTATCTGATTACTTGGAAGGAGTTCGCTGATGTGTTTAGAGTCTGGTTTTTACAACCTTCTACATGACAGCAAATGCAATGACTTTTTTAAGGTTGATTTAGGGGAGTAGAACAGTTATGCAGTATGACGTAGAGTTTACTGCTTTGGAGATATGCTCCGCACTTGGTTAGCATTCCCATGGAGAAGTGCTATAGGTTCCTGAGAGGACTTCGAGATAGTTTAAGATAACATCTTGTGCCATTTCACATTTTTTATTTTTCTAAGCTGATAAAAAGAGCTCATCTTATAAAGAATGACTTGATGGCTACTCAGTAGTGATGGATTGCTATTAGGAAGAGATTCAGAGGTGAGACTTTTGGTAGTGGCTTTTTTAGGAAGAAGAGTAAATTTACAACTAGAGATTATAAAAGAGGTGGACTGTTACCATCTACAGTAGTCTCTGACAGTGGTAGCATAGCCAATTCTAATTCTATTAGTGGGGCACCTATGTGTCAGAGTTGTAGAAGATGTCATTCTGGTCAGTGCTATAAGATGACTGGATAATGCTTCAGATACGGTCAAATAAAGCATCGGGTGGCAGAGTGTCCACAGGCAGGATTTGGCTGATGCTCTAAGTCCCGATCTAAGAGCTTTATCAGATCGGTAGGGAGATTGAGGTTAGTTCATCTCGATACATTTTCTAAGGGAGCAACTGGTAAAGCTGGTGGTTTGGGTTTAGTGGCAAGGAGGTCATTTAATAGTGGTTAGAGAGAGCCTAGTAGTTCTGTTGCTCTGGCTCTAGTCTAGCCATGTGTATACAGTTTGACTTAGCAGGAGGCTCGTGATGCTCTAGATATTTTGATAGGTATGATTTATATTTTTGAGCATCCATATCGTATTTTATTCGATTTTAGAGCTAGTCATTCCCTTTTTTTTTCGAGCATTTCTTTGATTCACTACACTTAGCTTCAGTTGTACTACCTATTTCTCTTTCTATTATTTTATTAATTAGAGATAGCATGATTGCCAATAAATTTTATTTGTATGATATTAAAATTTCTAATAAGCTGTAGAAATCCAGTTTGATTTTATTACTCATTTTCTCATATGATATTATTTTGGGTATGAATTAATTGAGTCGGTATAGGGCTCATATTGATTGCCAAAAGAAGAGACTTATTTATTTATGAGTAGTGAAAGTTGTGTATTCCAGAGAGTTAGAGGTATTTTATCCAATTTGATCTCTACGGTGGATGCAGATAGATTGTGGAAGAAGGGTTATATGGTATTTCTAGCATCATTCTAGGATAGGAGTATAGATGTTGGTTCTCTTTTTGATATCCCAATAATACGAGATTTTTCAGATGTATTTCTTAATGAGTTAGTCAATTTACCTCCAGACAGAGGCTTAGAGTTCTATATTAATATATTTTTGGATACGGCCCTGATATCTAAAGCTCCGTATAGGATGTCACCTAAGGAGCTTCAGGAGTTAGTTGATAGGGATTTATTTGTCCTAATGTGTCTCCCTAGGGAGCACATATTCTATTTGTGAAGAAAAAGGATGACACGATGCGTATGTGTATTGATTATAGGGAGTTGAATAAAGTCACTATCAAGAATAAGTATCCACTACCAAGGATTAATGATCTATTCGATCAGCTTGCTAGATCTTCTGTATACAGAAAGATTGGTCTGTGATCTAGTTACTATCAGGTGAAGAAGAGAGGTTAATGTGATGAAGATAACTTTCAATACTCGATATGGAAACTATGAGTTTTTAGTCTTGCCATTTGGGGTGACTAATGCACCAGCTATCTTTATGGATTTGATGAACAGAGTATTCAGAGATTATCTGGATTAGTTTATGATTATTTTTATAAATGACATTTTGGTTATTCTCTATTGATCCCCAAAATGTTCAGGCAGCCACTGATTGACCGAGGTCTACTAATGTGTTTGAGATATACAGTTTCTTGGATATGACTGGATATTACTGGAAGTTTATGAAGGAGTTTTCTCAGATTTTTGAACCTCTGATGAGACTAACTCAGAAGTTAGTAGCTTTTATCTGGACACCAGAGTACGATGTTAGTTTTCAAAGATTAAAGGATTATTTGACTTCTGCTCCAGTTTTGGTTCTTCCATTTGGTATAGAAGGATTTCAAGTATTCAATGATGCTTCAATGAGAGATTTTGGTTGTGTTTTGATGCAGCATAGTCAAGTAATAGCTTATGTTTCAAAATAGTTGAAGCCATATAAAAGGAACTATACAGTGCATGATCTAAAGTTGGCTGCTCACTACAGGAAAATAATGAAATACCGGTGGAATTTCCGGCGAAAATATTTACGCCGGAATCAACAACGGAATTTCTAGCAGATGGAACCGCCGGTAATTTTACAGCGTATTTTCCGGCGAAAATACCGTCGGTACTTTTCCGGCGGCAAAACCGCCGGAAGTTCGACTGTTTTTTCAATATACCAACGCATATTCTGTCGGTAATATCCGGCGGCTATTCCGGCGGATTTACCGCCGGTTAATTAAAAGCCGACGAAGTATTACCGGCAGATTATCCGTCGGTAAAACTTCCAGCGTATTTTTTGCCGGAAAATATGCCGGTAATCTCAATATATCGACCTCGTGCCCTCGACTTCAGCTCATTCTGTTAGGTCTCTGCTACCGATGACGCACGCCTGCCCTTGTTCTCCGTCGACGACGTCCCTCCCTCCCTCGATCGAGCTCGTTCAATGATGACCTTGCCCTTGAATTCCGTTGACGACCTCCCTCCCTAGCTCGCTAGGTCCCTCGGTCGCTCGCTCGCATGAGATCCTCCATCGACGACGCACGGCCGTGGCTTTGTAGGTAACTTTCTCCCTTTCGCACGCTCCATTTCCTCCTACCAGTTCACCCTAATTTGACGAAGTTTTATGCTTGGACGCAGTTCCACTTCGCTCCGTTGACGTTGGTCGCGCACGCCGGGAGCTCGGTTGCTGTTTAGGTAACTTTCTCCGTTTTGCATTTTTTTTTGTTAGGTTTAGTCATGGATGTTCTCACTAGACATTTGCAAGAGGATGTACATTGGTGTATGCTTTTTGTTGATGATATTCTTCTTGTTGATAAGACTAGAGAGGGAGTTGAAGGTAAACTTGATTTATGTAGGCCAACCTTAGAGTCTAAAACCTTTCATTTGAGTAAATGTGATGCACAAGATTGTACGAATTATAGAGGAACTAAGTTAATGTGTCATACTCTAAAATTGTGAGAGTGAGTTATGGAGCGTAGGTTGTGGTGTGATGCTAATGTTTCTCAAAATTAATTTGGATTCATGCCAGATAGGTCTACCTTAGAGTCTAAAGGTTTTCGCATGAGTAGATCTAAAATAGAATATATGGAGTGCAATTTTAGTCGTAATAGAGCTAGTGAGGGGATTGTGACATTGGATGATCAAGTCATTAATAAGAATACACATTTTAGATATCTTGGATCTATTATTCAGAGTGATGGTAAAATAGAAGGGGATATTAACAGCAGAATTTATGTTGGTTGGATGGTTGAAGTGGAAGAATGCATCGGGTTTATTGTGTGATAGAAAAGTACCCCTCAAACTTAAGGGAAAATTCTATTGTCCGGATAGCGGTACCGATCGGTACCGAGCGGTACCGAGCGGTACTACTGTCGGTACCGAGTGGTACCGCGCTCGGTACCGAGTGGTACCGCGCTCGGTACCGAGTGGTACCACGCTCGGTACCAAGCTCGGTACCGCGCGCCTAATGATGTGAAAAGGACCTGTAATGCTTTATGGTGCTGAATGTTGGCCAATAAAAGAGTAGCATAATTCTAAGTTAAGCGTTGCAGAAATGAGGATGCTCAGGTGGATGAGTGGTTGTACCTTTAGTATCAAATGTAGATCATCTTTATTCTCTCTATATTTCTCCATCAAACCTATATAGGACTACCTTGCTATCTTTTTACAAATGGTATATAACTATTTTGGCAAGTAATCATAACTTATATCCTTATTGTCAATATTATATGTAGGCTATATATTATGGATATCAGAACTCAAAGAAGTTGGATGTATAATCGATTGGCGTAAGAACGGAAGACATTAACTGATGAGTTCATTAGAGGGGTGCATATTTTTATTCAGACAGCTTCTCAACTACCCAGCTTCATCTCAGATGGGAAGTTTCGTTGCCCATGTTCTAAACACAAAAATCAATTGCACCTTAGCCCAGATGACGTAACTGTTGATCTATATCGTCGAGGTTTCATGCCAGATTACTGGTATTGGACTTCTCATGGTGAGTATGAACCACATTTGGATTCTCGATGCTGCCCATCGACAAGTGCTACTGGAGATGATGAAGAGCATATCATACCTAATCTTGAGGACTTAATTCATGATGTAAGTGGAGCACAATTTGAGCAATATACAGAAGAGTCACCTAATAAAGAAGCACAAAATTTTTATAATTTATTGCATGCTTCCCAACAACCAATATGGACAGGTTGCACCACTCACTCAGAGTTATCCGTTGCTCTTAAGATGTTAAGTATTAAGGCAGAATATAATGTCCCCCGTGATTGTTTTAATCAATTTATTGGACTGCTTAAAGAAACCAATCCAGCAGATAACATAATTCCCACAGATTTATATCGGACTAAGAAGTTGGTTTCGAAGCTTGGTTTGGCATACAAAAAGATAGATTATTGTGTCAATGGTTGCATGTTATTCTATAAAGATTTCCAATCAGAGATTGCATGCCATCATTGCAATGCACCGAGATTTAAACCAAAATCTATCACGAAAAGAAAGCTGAAGGATGTAGCAGCCAGCAGGGTATTTTACTTACCCATAATTCCTAGACTGCAGCGATTATATGCATCAATGAGATCTGCTGAATATATGAGATGGCATAAAGAACATATCTCACAGGAAGGGTTTATTACACATCCATCAGAAGCAGATGCCTGGAAACATTTTGATCGTGCATATCCCACATTCGCCTTAGAATCAAGAAATATAAGATTAGGTTTATGCGCAGATGGTTTCACTCCATTTAGTCAGTCTGCTTCACCTTACTCATGTTGGCCCGTCATACTCACACCATATAATCTTCCACCAGAGATGTGTATGACTACTCCTTATATGTTTCTGACGCTTATCATTCCAGGGCCACATAATCCAAAAGCAAAGATCGATATTTTCTTACAACCGTTAATTGATGATTTAAATCTATTATGGGAAGAGGGAATAAGTACATATGACATCTCCACCAAACAGAACTTCATTATGAGGGCAGCATTACTTTGGACAATTGGTGATTTTCCCGCATACGGTATGCTCTCAGGTTGGAACACTTCTGGAAAATTAGCTTGTCCAGTTTGCATGGAAAATACAAAGTCATTCACTTTAAAGCACGGAGGAAAGAACACTTGGTTTGACTGTCATCGCATGTTCTTACCTACAGATCATCCTTTCAGATGAAATAAGGATAGTTTTGTCAAGAATAAAATGGTAATGTCACTGCCTCCTCCTAGATTAACTAGTGAAGAAATATTTGAAAGAGTCAGCTCCAGCCCCACAGTAGTGGAATCTCCATCATTAGCTGATTACAAATTGCCAGGATATGGTGTCAACCACAATTGGACTAAGAAAAATATTTTTTGGACATTACCATATTGGAGGACAAACTTGACAGACATAACTTAGATGTGATGCATATAGAGAAAAATATCTTTGATAATATATTCAATACAGTTATGGATATCAAAGATAAATCCAAAGACAACATAAAAGCAAGGATGGACTTAAAGGAGATTTGTAGGAGAAATATATTAGAATTGAGGGATGGTGGAAGTGGAAACTATTTCAAACCAAAAGCACCATTCACTTTAACTTTAGAGCAGAGGCGTGCTGTTTGTGAATGGGTGAAGAGTTTACATGTACCTGATGGATATTCTTCAAATCTAAGCAGATGTGTTGACATTAGAACTGGGAGATTATTTGGTATGAAGAGTCATGACTGTCATATCTTCATGCAATGTCTATTGCCAACTGCCTTTAGTTATCTGCCGGATCAAATTTTGAAGCCCTTGATCGAGCTGAGTATCTTCTTCAAAAATTTATGCTCTTCAAAATTAAATATAGAGCAACTGATTCTTATGGAGCAGCATATCCTGTTTATTCTGTGTAAACTTGAGAAGATATTTCCTCCAGCTTTCTTTGACTCTATGGAGCATCTGCCGTTATATTTACCATATGAAGCTAGAGTCGGTGGACCAGTTCAGTATCGGTGGATGTATCCTTTTGAGAGATACTTAAATAAACTTAAGAAGACTGCTAAGAACAAAGCACATTCTGAAGGCTCAATATGCGAAGCATATTTAATGTACGAGACAACTCAGTTCTGCTCGTATTACTTTGAAACAAGGTCACAATCAAGTCAGAGCACTGCACCTGAAAAAGTGGGTCAATCCTCAAATTTATCTGTATTCAACGGCAGTGGTGAACTCGTAGGCGCTAGTACCATGCACTATTTGACTGATAAAGAGATGTGAGTTGCCACTTTATATGTCTTGCTTAACTGTGATGAAGTTGAGCCATATCTCGAGTAAGTTTGAATAAGCTTGCTCATAAATTTGTTACTCACACTTTCATTCAATCTAAACCTTAATGTTTACAGGAGTTTCATTGATGGATTGAATACAACAGAACAAGTAGAAGTCCAGAAGATAGTGGAAACAAATTTTCCTATTTGGTTTAAAAATGCGGTACATATTTCGACAATTTATTTCAATTAATATATCTTTATTTAGTTATTAAGCATTTTAATGATATACTTTATCTAATAACTAGGTCCACGCTGAAGGTAGTAATTTGCAATATCATGGACTACTTGATCTAGCTTGGGGACCAAATAGAGCGGTAAAGTGTTATCAAAATTTCTTAGTTAATGGTTATAAATTTCAAACCAAATATTGGTGTGAAGATAGAAAAATAGATAATTCTGGTGTATGTGTTAGAGGGAATACCCATACAGGTGATGAGTTTGAGTATTACGGGGTATTAGAAGAAATATTACAGTTGGAATTTCCTGGTGTTGAGAATAATGTGTATCTATTCAGTTGTGAGTGGTTTAATCCAGTAAAGAATAAAGGTACAAGAATACATCCATTGTATGGTATAACAGAAGTCAAACGGGGTAGAAAATATTCAAAGTATGACCCATTCATCATTGCTAGTCAGGCACACCAAGTCTATTTTGCTAACTACCCAAGTAGAGTACGAGGCAAACAAGATTGGCTCGTAGTTATGAAGACCAAACCCAGGGGAGTTATTGAAAAGACTACTTCAATACCACCAGCACATCAAGAAGAGTTTATGTCAAACATACTAGATGTTTCTAACAATGTGGACGAACAAATTACAACTACTGAGAGTGAGCTGCAGTCAGAGGAAGTGGATTTAAATATAGAGGACATTCACGACGAGTTTGACAGTGGTACAGAAGTTTCATCATATGAAAGTGAATCAACATAAGGTAAATGAATTTGGACTAAAATTAAAATTTTTGTATTTCTATTTACTTATTTATTGTGTTATTTTATATTTAAAAGTTTTTTGTACTTGCATTTGTTTAATTCCTACGATATTTTATACATTTTTTGGCATAATATCTGTTATTAATATTTTTCAATATTTATGCAGATGGCTTCAGGTGATGACCGTCAGAGAGGACTGATCAAGAATATATTTGGTAGGCGCAGCAAGAAGGCTGTTGTTAGCAGGCCTGCACGTACTGAGGGCACCTCTTCATCTCAGCCTGCTACTCAGAGTCAGCCTAGCCCGCCTATACCTACTCCTGCAGCCAGTAGCCCACAATTCTACTCACTAGACCCACACTTACCTTCACCAGACCTTACACAGACCACTCCTTTCTACCCCTATTACCCACCCCCACCTTATCATGGTGCACATCCTCCATATCCGCCATATGTCCCACCACCACCTCAGCCCGCTACAACCGGACCTTCCTACCCAGCTGCAGCAGAGGAGGCGATAGAGGGTTGCATGTTGATTGAACCTGACGGTGACACGTAAGTACTAATTTTATTTCAGTCATGTAAATAGAATTGAATTAGTTTTTTTGACTAACATATTACTTTCAGGTTTCATCCGTCAAAAGATCCTACGCATAAAATCCGGGACATAATACGGAGCAGATACGATGCTCCTTATATTTCTTGGAAGAAAGTCCCAAAAGAAGTACGGGACATGTGGTTTAGAGAGTTTGAGGTATGTTATTATATAAATTTTTTTATTATATCTAATATATATAAGCTAAAAAAAATAATTATTCATTCTTGTATGTGTTTAATTACAGAAAGATTTTTGTTGGCTTCCCCAACATAATGATAAAATCAGAAAAAACTTTGAGAAGCGTGGCTCGACTCGTATGCGAGACATGTTTACTGATATTAGAAAGTCAGGCCAACGACCTCTCTGGATTGGTGAGGGTATATGGGCAGAGTTGAGCAGTGCTTGGGGAAGCCCATATTATACCAGAAGAAGAGATCAAAATAAACAGAACAGAGCTTCTGATGTTGGGGGCTTGGGTAGTTCCCTTCATACAGGTGGTTCTGTTCCTCATACTGAGCACAGAAGACATTTGGTAAGAAATTTTAAAATCTTTTAATAATTTACTTTAATTAGAATATTAATATATGTCTATTACAGAAACAAGTGCTGGGTAGAGAACCGACTCCTGTTGAATTGCATAGTCATACCCACAAGCGGCAGGAGGACCAGCAATGGATTGACGAGCGTGCTAGGAGAGCCTATGTAAGTATATAAGTTAATTTTGGTGATATTATGTGTAAATAACATAACTGTTTATTAACTTTCATAGGAGGACTATACACGGCTTCGAGAGAGTCAGGCTGCAGCAGGTGAAGGTTCTTCTGCTGGATCAACAGACTATTCTGACTACCGCACTTGGTCGCAAGCGGTAGGAGGAATGCAGCATGGCAGAGTATATGGGTTAGGCTCGCAAGCCTATGCATATGAAGGGCAGTCATCTAGTGGGGGTAGTTTTTCATTTAGTACCCAGAAATCTTTATATACCCAACAGATAGCTGCCCTCACTGCCGAGCTAGAACAGGTATGGAAAGCCCAAGCTGATTGGCAGATGCAAATGCAGCAGCAGCAGATGCAGATACAGCAGCAGCAAGCTCAAATGTTTGAAGAAATAAGAAAGATGAGGGAGCAGATGAGTAGTGGTAGAAGTACAGCTGAGGATGAAACTGAATCAGAGTAGACATTATTAATCTATTTAACAGATGTGGACATATATTTTTATGGGGTTTTGGATAAATTTATCTATTTGCTGTTTGAACATGTTTAGTTATTTGTTTATGACACTTTTCCTATATATGTTTATTTAAACATGTTTAAGTATTCCTTATCTGGTTGATGCTCTTCTGGTTTGTGTAATTGTTGATTTTATGGAATATATATATTGTTGTAATTTTTTGTATGCAGGTTTAAATGTGGAAATCACTTTTCAAAGTGAGGAAGGTTTTTTTTTTCTGCTACAGGTTTCCGGCGGATTATCCGCCGGTAACTTTGACGGAAATATGATATGAAGAACTTTCCGGCGGAATATGCGACGGAACTTCTGACGGATCTTTCGACGATAATGTCCGACAGTAATACTAGACATCGCTTTTATTGCGATGGAATATCCGCTGGAACTTCCGATGGAATATTTTCATCGGTATTTCCAGTAGTTATTACGCTGGAACACTGCCACAGAAAAGGCGTCGGTTTGTCAAATATATCCACCGGTTATCCACCGGAACATCCGCCGGAAAGGTTTCCGGTGGAAAAAATACGACGGAATTTTTTATCCGACGCGCGTTTTAGCGTCAGAGCAATTTCCGCCAGTAATCCGTCGGAAACCTATTATTTCTGTCGCATTTTTTACTTTACCGGTAGATTTCGTCCGCCGGTAATAGTTGTTTTTCCTGTAGTGGCTATTGTATTTACTTTGAAGATTTGACGGAATTATTTATACAGTGTCAGGTGTGAGATTTTTACTAATCATCCGAGTCTGAAGTGCATATTCACTTAGAAGGATCTAAATTTGAGGCAAACGAGATGGCTTGAGTTGATCAAGACTTATGATCTAACTATTCAATATCATCCTGGTAAGGCTAATGTGGGGGCAGATGCTCTTAGCAGAAAGTCTTCTAGATTATAATGTATGCACCTGACTTTTGATGAGTATTTGATATGAGATATGGAGAGATTATAGTTGGAGGTTATTTAATCTATTGATTGGGATTTTAGTATAATAACTCAGATGATCATTTAGCCTTCTTTAGAAGAAAAGATTCAGAAAGATCAAAAATTAGATGCAAAATATTTGAAATTAATTGATTAGATCAGATCTGGTAAGAAATCTAAACTACAAGTTTTTTATTCTGGTGTTATTTTATGTAAGAATAGACTTTGGATTCCTACTTTTGGAGATATGAGACAGGAGATTCTACATGAAGCTCGCTATTTAGACTATACTATTCATCCAGGAAGTAGTAAGATATACAGATATTTGAAGGGTATGTTTTGGTGGCCAGGATTGAAGAAGGGCTTAGTGGAGTTTATATCAAAGTGTGAGGCCTAATAGCTAGTGAAGGCAGAGCATCAATAACCGGGAGATCTTATGCAGTCATTACTTATTCTAGAGTGAAAATGGGAAGAGGTAACGATGGATTTTATTATGAATTTTCCCAAATCGAGGTAGGGGTATGATATTATTTAGGTTGTTGCCGATCGAATGACAAAATTTGCCCATTTCATTCCAATTCAATAGACAGATCTGGTGGATAGGTTAGCACATATCTATGTTAAAGATATTATCAGGTTGCACGGTGTGCCAAAGGTGATTATATCTTATCAGGATGGAAAGTTTACCTCCAGATTATGGAGATGTATTCAACAAGGGTTGGATATAAAGTTGTACTTCAGTACGGCTTTTCATTCGTAAATAAACGGACAGTCTGAAAGGACTATTCAGGTACTGGAGGATCTTCTGAGACTATATGTTTTGAATTTTGGGGGTAGTTAGGAGGATCATATCCCGTTGATAGAGTTTGTATATAATAATAGTTATCAGCCTAGCATAGGTATGGCTCCTTATGAAGCTATGTACAATAGAAAATGTTTAACTCCTTTAACTTTGCTAGAGGTGGGAGATAGGTAGGTGATAGGTTCAGCTTTTGTGGATGAAACTACAGTAAAGATCCTTTTGATAAGAGAAATGTTGAACTCTACACAAGATAGATAAAAGAAGTATTACAATAAAAAATACAGGTTTGTTGAGTTTCAGATTGGAGTCCTAGTTTATGTCAAAGTCAGCCCTATGAAAGGTGTCAGTAGATTTGGAAGAATCAGCAAGCTTAGTCCAAGGTATATTAGACCTTTTGAGATCATTAAGAGGATTGATACTTCTACTTATAAGTTATTGTTACCTGATCATATGTCTGATATGCATAGTGTATTTTATGTATCTACTTTGAGAAAGTGGGTGTCTGATTCTGGGAAGAGATTATCTATGATGATGTTGAGGTTCATATGAATCTATAATATAGGAAAGAACCCAAAAGGATGTGAGAAAATTGAGAAGCAAATAAATTTCTATGGTCAAGGTGCAGTGGAAGCATATAACCATCATAGAGGCTACTTGGGAGAAGAAGTCTAACATGAGGCAATTATATCCAGGCTTATTCTAACTCATTTCAGTTTGGAAATATCGAGGACAATATTTTTCTTAAGGTGAATAGATTGTGAAAGCCCTTAAATTTTTTAAGAAATTTTTTGACCTAGAGAAGTCAATAATTAGTTCAAGAGCCATTATAAGTCAAAATCACAAAGTCTTTGCCAAAACATTTATAGTATTATGCTTTAATTATCCTACTTTTTCATAATTTTTGGCACTATTAAAATTTCTTAAGAAATCAGCACCTATCGATACACGTGGGGTTTTTGGGATTGATAGGTGCCGTTTTGAATCGATTTCATCAAAATTTTCTAAATAAAATAAGCTAATTTGTGTATATTTTTTAAAATTTTTTTATTTTTGAATTTAAAGATATAAAAGAATTTGAATGAAATTAATATTTTAATATTAAATAATTAGAATAATTGAATTTTTTAATAAATATCTAATCCCACTTATTAGTTTATTAAAATCCCATTTCATTTGTTTTTGCCAAAATCGTTAAAAGAGAGCTTCTTAGGAAATTAGGGAAGAAAGAGAGGAGAGAGAAAGGTAAAAACCCAATTTTGGGCTACTTTAAGTTATTTTCGTATGTCAGCCCAGTTGGGAAACTTGTTCGTCTCAAGGTAAGTCTTATTATGTCTATCTCAATTTTCTAAATTAAGTAATTTTAATGAGTTTTTCGATTAAAATTTTGTATCTGTTAGTGAATGCATAGATAAAACTTTTATCTCAAACTTTTTATATATTATAGAGATTACGATTATGCATATTTTGAATATTTTTTAGAAATTTTATAATGGGGGTTTTGAAATTTGTAGGATTTATATTGAATAGAAAATTATCTAGATATTAAAAAATATTGGTGTAGTATAATAATTTGAAATAATTTCAAAACTAGATCTTAGAATTTGCCTATCACAGCTCAACACGACAGGACTTGCCCTAGTCGGGTTGGGTTGTGACACACACACACACTCTCTCTCTCTTAAGCAAAAAATACAAAAATGAAGACTTCTTATATGCATATTCAGGATATTTCTTATTCCTTATTCTTCTCATCCACAATGTTTCAATCAATGACCATTAACCTTAAAGATGTGAAAAGTCTATTCATCTTGAATCTTTATGGCACCATTAGGACATACTTTATTAACAGTAGAAGAGTTGGTCCATCTAGATTTAAATTTTTCATGATAATATTTCTTCCAGTAATAGAAAAGCAAGACAACTTGACCATGAGAAAATTTCTGATCTAGAACTTCACAACCATGCATCTTTTTCATTTCTATATTATAGATTTTGGTATCTTCATATATTTCATTTCTGAATTCATGAAGTTTATCAACTATTGTAAAACTCTAGATGTTTAGAATGGAGAAGGAATCTTCATTTTTTAAGCGCACTTAACTTCTTTTTTAGGATGAATGCTTTTATTTCTTTTCACCCATTACTTTTAGATCCAAGAAAGGAAAGGAGAACACTCAACAACACTTCACTCAAGAAGAACTATCATTGATAGAAAATAAAACTTTCAACTTACCATTTTTTTATAATATTTACATGTGTGATGGTGCCAAAACTTGAATTTTAAATTGTTGTAGCATAACCAAGCATAATGGGGCCATAAGCAGCGTTGTGGTGCTCCTTTCACCCTCTTAGGTTTTTTTTAACATGGTAAACTCATTAATGATCACTATTGTTAAATCTAATCTACAAATCACATAAAAATAAAAGACTAGGTTGCCTCCCACGCAACACTAAGTTTGTAGTCTTCAGCTAGACTTGCCTAAATTTCTCAATTTGGCTGGGGTATATTGTAACCATTCTTGAAATGATTTTTACTAGGATGTTTTGTTTTTTCCTTTGGGTTAGCTTCAGTATTGCTAGACAAAGATCTAAGAGGTCTACTGCTGACTGAATTGTAAGTTGACTTAATTGGGTTTCAAATTTTTAATAGAAGCAACATGATTTTACAAATGAGTCCCTAATTGCATCACTACATCCTCCAAAGGTGATTTTCTACTTCCAAATTGATTATTTTGATTAAATACTCGAGAATATGTAGGTCTAGGATTAATAGTAGTTTGTGCAGGATTATTCTAATTTACACCTTGATTATTTTGACTAGGATTCGATTGATTGTTACCAGTAACATTGTTTAACCAATTAAAATTAGGATGATTTTTCCAACCTGGATTATATGTATTGGAGTACGGATTAGTTTGTTTTTCAATCAAATTAATATTTTTACTCCCTAGCACATTACTATCTTCAATTTATTTTTTATCCTCCAATTGTATAGATGACTCAGTTCATAATTTAGAATTCTCTCCTATTGTGCTTAACTTCTTAAAAATTACTGCAACATGTGTAATTAATATTGACAAAGCTTCAGATTGATAAATTCATGCAACTTTCTTAGGATTTGCTCTATCAGCAGGCAACTAGAAATTATTAATATCCATTTCTTCTATTAATTCATATGCCCTTAAATGGCTTAAACATTAATGATCCTCTAGTTGTAGCATTTATAATTGCTCTAAGAGATCCTACTAATTAAGAATTTTCTCTCTTAAGAAAAAAAAATAAAAATGATGGCTCCTTATATGAATATTCAAGATATTTCTTATTCCTTATTCTTCTCATCCACAATATTTCAATCGATGACCATTAACCTTAAAGATGTGAAAAGTCTATTTATTTTGAATCTTTATGGCACCATTAGGATATACTCTGTTAACAATAGAAGAGTTGGTCCATCTAGATTTAAAATTTTCATGATAATAGTTCTTCCTGTAATAGTAAAGCAAGACAACTTGACCATTACAAAATTTCTGATCTAGAACTTTACATCCATGCATCTTTTTCATTTCTACATTATAGATTTTTGTATCTTCATAAACTTCATTTTTGAATTCATGAAGTTTATCAACTATTGTAGAACTTTAGATGTTTAGAATGGAGAAGGAATCTTCATTCTTGAAGCGCACTTAACTTCTTTTTTAGGATGAATGCTTTCATTTCTTTTCACCCATTGCTTTTAGATCCAAGAAAGGAAAGGAGAACACTCAACAACACTTCACTCACGAAGAACTATCATTGATAGAAAATAAAAATTTCAACTTACCAATTTTTTATAATATTTACGTGTGTGATGGCGCCAAAACTTGAATTTTAAATTGCTGCAGCATAACCAAGCATAGTGGCGCCATAATCAGTGCTATGGTGCTCCTTTCACCCTCTCAGAATTTTTTTTAACATGGTAAACTCATTAATGATCACTATTGTTAAATCTAATCTACAAATCACATAAAAATAAAAGACTAGGTTGCCTCCCATGCAACACTAAGTTTATAGTCTTTAGCTATACTTGCCTAAATTTCTCAATTTGGCTAGGGTATATTGCAACCATTCTTCAAATGATTTTTGCTAGGATGTTTTGTTTTTTTCCTTTGGGTTAGTTTTAGTATTGCTAGACAAAGATCTAAGAGGTCTACTACTGATTAAAATTCTAAGCTAACTTAATTGGGTTTCCAAATTTTTAATAGAAGCAACATGATTTTACAAATGAGTCCCTAATTGTATCACTAAATCCTCCAAAGGTGATTTTCTACATCCAAATTGATTATTTTGATTAAATACTCGAGAATATGCAGGTCTAGGATTAATAGTAGTCTGTTCACGATTATTCTAATTTACACCATGATTATTTTGACTAGGATTTGATTGATTGTTACCATTAACATTATTTAACCAATTAAAATTAGGATTGTTTTTCCAGCCTGGATTATATATATTGGAGTATTGATTATTTTGTTTTTCAATCAAATTAATATTTTTACTCCTAGCACATTACTATCTTCAATTAATTTTTGATCCTCTAATTGTATAGATGACTCAGTTCCTAATTCAGAATTCTCTCCTATTGTGCTTAACTTCTTAGAAATTGTTGCAATGTGTGTAGTTAATATTGACAAAGCTTCAGATTAATAAATTCATGCAACTTTCTTAGTATTTGCTCTATCAACAAGCTACTGGAATTTATTAATAGCCATTTCTTCTATTAATTCATATACTTCCTCAAATGGCTTAAACATTAATAATCCTCCAGTTGTAGCATCTATAATTGCTCTAAGAGATCCTACTAATTTATTATAAAATATTTGAATAATCAACCAATCAGGTAAAGCATGAGAAAATTTTTTTAAGTATTTCCTTAAATCTCTCTTAACTCTTATAAATTGATTCTCCTTCAAACTGAGTAAAAGAAGTGATATCATTTTTAAATTTGGTAGTCTTTGAAGATGGGAAATACTTAGCAAAAAACTTATGAGCCAACTCATTCCAAATGATTATAGAGCTTAGGGGTAAAGAATTCAACCACATCATAGCTTTATCTCTTAGAGAAAATAAAATTAATTTAAGACTAATAGCATCACCACGTGCACCACTATACTTAAATATTGCATAAAGTTTTAAGAAATTTACTAAATATAAATTGGGATCTTCAACAAGAGTTTTCCCAAATTTAGAAGTTTGAGCCATTTAAAATATTATAGGTTTTAATTCAAAATTATTAGCTTGGATCATAGGTCTATTAATGCTTTGATGAATTCCATCTATTAAAGGGTTAGCATAATCCCTAAAAAATCTAGAATGATCTGGATCTAGTATAAGTTCAGTCATTTTCACAATCTTTTTTTATTTTCAAATTTTTGAAAGGGATCTTTCTATTTTAGAGTCAAACAACAAAGGTTTCTTTTTATATTTATAAAGCATGCAATCATAAATATGCAATCAACAAATAAATAAAATAAAAGATACAAGAAGGTCTAATTATGCAATTAATTTAATAATATAGTTAAAATTATAAAATATAAAATACTTCTTTAACAATGATGCGAAAAACTTGATGGGGGTTGTGGAGTAAATTTTTGAATTATTAACAAATATAGAGCTCTATCACTCCTAAATAATGCTTAGGTTTTTTTTATATAAACATAATAAAATTTCACTTAATATATATAAGTATACGTCCCGAATTAAGTAATAAAGTGATAGAGTAGAGTGTCAAACCCATAAAAGTATGCTTACTTGCAACAAACTATTAATGTCTCCTCTAATTGAAATAATTATCCTACTGAAATAAAAATGATACTTGTAGAGATTCTTTCACTAAGTAAAATAGTAAGAATATTGGATACAATATTTAAAAAAACTATTTTGGATTGATGAGCAGAAATTTTATATCTTTCCTAGTGAAACTCTTAATTGTATATATGATTCAAAGCATATGCATCCCTAAATCTCTATCAAGCTTGTAGGAGTGAAAAATGATATATGTTAAACTCCTACCATTATAATATCTCCTTAAGAACCTAGAACATGTTACATCCTATATTTAGATATGCAAACATCCTATCTCAGCATTCTTGGTTATTCTTGTATTCCTCCATCGAGGTTATATATTATACTATATTTTAACTATACATATAGTCATTATATGAATTAAACAAAGAACATGATAATATTGAAAACATCATTTAACATTTATAGAACAAGCATATTCATTAGTACTTAACATGCACTTTATATCATCAATCCAAAATAAGAGAAATAGCTAAACATAGAATAAATGACAAGCAAACTCATTTTCATTAAACTTATGAAAGAATGAAAATACAAGATAGTGACATCATTAGAAAGGATTAAAGTATCTCATCTACACTCCTTCTCCCTTAACTTATAGAGTTACTTTAAGAAATATAGGCTAATACTCCAAATGATTATATTTTATACTTTCCTATCCTCCCTTAGATTATACTCTAAAAGGGAACTAGAGAAGTACTCTAAAAATAAGTACTAAATTTTATTCAAGTGATTGAACTTCGTTATAAACATAACATCATAACTATTTATAAGAAAATACAAAAAAGGCAACTGGTGCTACTGCGCTTGAAAAAGTGGCACTGCGGCGCCCTTGAAGTGAACAAGCGCCTTAGTGCTGAAAATTTTACTCCATCGCGACACTTACAAATGTGGATTAGTTACTTGGTGAACATTCATGTCTTTTCATTGAGGAAATGTGGCCCTTAAAAGTTACAACTGCAACACTATAACATTGATAACATTCGAGCGCTAGGGCGCCTGAGTGGTAAAAATGTTGCCAAAGCATTAGTGATTGTAGCATTACAGTATTTGAAAGCATAGTTTGATGTTGCCAATCTAACTTTTTGATGTTGTAGCTTTGGTAATGCTATAATGCTGGCTAAGTTGCTATTTCAGCACTTGAAATAGGGAGTTCTACATCGCAATGTCCAATTTGTGGTGCCTCATTAGTATTAAAGGTGGCGTTGCGACGTTGATTCGTTAGAACCTTGACATTGTAAGTTCTTTGCATTTTTTGCCATTTTTAAATTTTTTCAACACAAAAATAACTAAAATAATATATTTTCACTAAAAATAAAATAAATAAAATAGTACATAATTTACACTTATCATATATGGTGTGCAATTTCATCATAATATGGGCAAGTTAAACGAGGAGGTTCCCTTACCTTTAGAGTGGGTGGCCATACAATCATCAATGACCTTGGATGCATGGATGCTCTTGGATGCTCAAGGTGGCAATGATCTCATGGCTGGTTAGGCCTATTATCACGCCTACCCCTAGGATAAATTCTTTTACTAACATGACCTCACTACAACTCTCTTCTAGTGGCAATTTTATGAGGGTGGGTATCTAAGGAGGATTCAACTAGTTTATTGTATTCTTTAGTGTTTATATGGTTGTTTTCCAGCTTTAATAGCTCGACAAAGGTCTTTGGTTGATGCAAGTAAAGTGCATATCTATAGGGATGCTCTCTCAATTCTTGGGTCAATTTTTTCTGGGTGTTGGCACACTCAAGGTCATTCACTACATGTATTTCTCCTTAGAACCTTAATATGAGTCCCCTACTTCTTATCTCATCTTTAGGAGAGCTTACGAGCTCTTTTGGGGCTTTATGGCATTGGGGAATTGAGCTACAAATATCCTTTTGAACTCAATAAATGTAGTGATCACTTTCAACATCAGGTGAGTGAACCATCTAAGCATCAACTTGTGAAATATTATAACAAATAGGTGACAGTTAAGGGCATCATCAATATCTAACAAAGTGATCACTGATTCTAAAGACTCCACATGATTGGTAGGATTACTCTTACCCATATAAAACCTAAGTGGGGCACCTTAAACTTAGGAGGCAGCTTAGCCTCAATGGTTTCCTTTGAGAAGGTGTTGGTGAGCTAGAGCTTAACTCTCATAGCTCATCTGATCGGTGGTTTATACTCTTCAAATTCATTAGCATTCGAGTGGGATCTGGGATAGAGGTGGAAGTTAGTGCTAAACTATTAGGTCCTTTTTGATGAGTTATCTAGTTAGAAGAACCTTTTGCGGTGCTTTCTCTTTGCAGTCCCCCTTGTAGCATGCTAAAGAAATCCTGGCCTTATTTATTCTTTCTTCCATTTCCATTAAGTCATAGTGAGTGCATTATTGAACACTCTCTATGTTTACTGATGTCTCTTGTTCAACTCACTCATCGAGTGGAGCTTATCTCCTAGTTTGTGGCATAAATCATAACTCTTTGCATCTAAGAAGATGATGGATCCTAATGTGATTGTGCGTGGCACCCAACATTACTAGCAAGGCTACTTGGTCAACTAGTTAACTGAAACCTACATGTGAGAATAAAGAGTGGAGATTAGAGCTAGATAGAAAGCAAGAATCTGCACAATGCACGTGAAAAGTGTAAATCTTATCCTAGATCGAAATCCATTAAAATCATCCAAAAGATAGAAGATCTAAAGATCTCAAACAATTCAGCATCACCCCTTATTTATACGATTCTGAGGGTTACAAGAAATGCTACACTAAAAATGTAAGAATACAATACTATACAGAACACCCCTATAATATTGTACAGACTATCCTAGGAACGTGTCATCCTCTAATTGGTAGAAGGATGACAAGATATAAAATACTTTGCTGAGTTATCTTTATGTGGGCTCTATAGTGTTAAATAGGTGAATTTTCTTGGGTGAGTTTGTGGCCTAGTGTTGACATGAAGGGCACCTATGATTAACAAGCTTATTGCTGTTACTTGTGACTTGGGTTAGAGATCTTGGGTCACTTTAGAGAAGAGAGCCAAGTGAGGTGCCATCATAAGTCAGGATGAGATGAGTTGAGGGTCCTGGAAATGGGTGTTTTGCTGTAGCTTATATTGGTGGGCTTGTATGAGGACGATCACTTTGGGAGAGAATGAGTGGCTGAGATTGTGGTCTGGGCACGTGGCAGATGTAAAGTCAATCGCTTGATGACGAATCCCATGTCCACTCCATAAAAAAGGAGAGCTCATTTGAGGGCCTAGGTGAGATGTACTTGTTGATCTTATTTGGCAAGTTCTCTTGCGGTCTTGAGGAGTGCATCATCTCTAGGATTGTTAGACAAGTTTCTGCCGTGGGCCTCTCTCGAGGGTGAGTCACTTCCTCATGACCAATATGCTACTTGCTAACAATATGTGAAGGCATATATGAAAATACAATTCTATTCTTGCTTGCTAGATTAACCTAATAACTAGTCTCCCCCACTTTTGAAAAAATCAATGTATAATCAGTATCAAATCAATTATAAAATATATATGCAACTTAAGGCATACTTATATGAACTCTGATTTTCTCCTAGTGATCTCCCAGAGAGCAGGGTCGCTTAGCAGATATTCTTAGTCTCTAAGTAGTTTAATTCACCATGGGAGATGATGTAGTGTTGAATATAGAAACGGTTGGTTCTGAACCCATGGAGAAGAATGGAGAACCAGTGGAAGAAGTGCACGAAGAAGAGAAGCAGAAGAAAAAACCGTTCCACAGCTTGGATTCCCTTGATAAGGAAGCCAACAAGATCTCTAGCTTACACAGTGCTTCTAAAGTAAGCATTCAATATTCTTCCCATTGCTCTCTTTCCCTCAGCCTCAGGGGCCATGTTAACTATGGTTTAGTTAGATGTTTGCACTGCTTTTAAGACTTCCCATGCTTCCTCTTTTTTCTAACTTTTGTCCTTCTGTTTGTAAATATTCTAAGGTTGTATCTATGGCCACCGTTCTACAACTTGCTTTTCAGAGCATTGGAGTTGTGTATGGGGACATCGGCACCTCGCCTCTTTATGTGTTCCCAAGCACATTCTTGAACAGAGTTCCCAGCAAGAACGACGTCGTTGGCGCTCTATCTCTCATAATCTACACTCTTACTCTCTTCCCACTCATCAAATATGTTTTCATTGTCCTCTGGGCAAATGACAATGGAGATGGTAAACCCAATCTTTTCTGTTCTCTGTGGTGTAGCAAGTAAAGGAACATAATTCTGTATGTGTTTGTTTGATTTGCCAGGGGGAACGTTTGCTTTGTACTCACTGATATGCAGGAATTCCAAGGTCAGTGCGATTCCAAATGAGAGACAAGAAGAGATGGAGCTATCTGCCTATAAACTGAAAATTCCAAACAAGAATTTGAAGCGGGCTCAAAGGATAAAGGAGGCTTTGGAGAGTAGCTGTTGGGCTAAGACTAGTCTGCTCTCAATGGCACTTCTTGGTACATGTATGGTTATTGGAGATGGGATCTTAACTCCCTGCATTTCAGGTCTCTTATTTGATTCTTTTTATATCTTCCATACTGTAAATCATCAACAATTCTTCCTCTCATCGAAAGATTTCTCAATATTGCAGTTCTATCCGCAGTGGATGGAGTAAGGAAATTTGATACTGGGATGAGCAAAGGTTAGAAATACAAGATTGCATTAGCACTATATAACTTTGAATATGGTCATAAAGTTTTCCTTGATTCTTATCTTCTTATTTTGTTTTTCTTCTTATTGAATTTTTCAGATATTGTAGCTATGATATCAATTTTCATATTAGTAATACTCTTCTCGATCCAAAGGTTTGGCACAGATAAAGTCAGTTACACTTTTGCTCTTTCTATCCTTCTGTGGTTCATGTTAATAGGTAGCATTGGTATCTTCAATATTTTCCGCCATGATAGTACTGTTCTTAAAGCCTTTAACCCCATCTACATCATTTCATACTTTAAGAGAGATCCAAAAGCAGCATGGATCTCACTTGGCGGTGTTGTTCTCTGCATGACGGGTGTGCTTTCCAAGCTCTCGACCCTTCTTAGAAGTCTCTGATCTTTACACCTTTTTGCCACTCAAAAAAATGTTTTTTTTTTCCAATGGAACAGGAACTGAAGCTATGTTTGCTGATCTAGGGCATTTCTCAGTGAGATCAATTCAGGTAAGTGTTGTGCTAGTCTTCAAACATGAAATCAAGCGAATACATATTGTTAATAAATTTTCTATCTTTGGCTCAACAGATTGCTTTCTCAGGATTAGTTTATCCATGTTTGATATTCCCCGAAAGTATCACCGACGCCTTCTACAATTCAATTCCAGGTAGAAGAAGAGCTTATATATATACACTTATACCACTTATTCAGCCGTAAAAAGCAAGCCAGGTTTATGAATTGCTTGTTTTTGTTTTCCGTTTCTGCATAGTCTATTTACTGGCCAATGTTTATTGCTTCTGTCATGGCATCAATCATCGCTAGCCAAGCAATGATTTCTGCAACTTTTGCTATCATAAAGCAGTCAATGGCATTAGGCTGCTTTCCAAGAGTCAGAATCATTCACACATCCCACAAACATGAAGGCCAGGTTTATATCCCTGAGATTAACTTTCTACTCATGTTGGCATGTGTTTTGGTCACTGCATCCTTCAAGGAACCCACCAATATTGGAAATGAATATGGTATGAACTCTCTTTATTCGCATTCAAAGCAAGGCATCATTACTTTATTTAACTGACTGTGGGCTCCGAAAATTCGGCCCCGGCCTCCACCCGACTTGTTTACTTTCTTCGGGGGGAGTTTTAACGAACTAAGTTCCGGGGTAAATTTTGGAAGGCAGATGGGTTTGTAGATAAGACACTACCCAGAGATTTCGCCCTCATTTTGTGAGGACTTTATGATCTGAGTTCTGGTTTCCTATAGGCGCAAGCCCCTATAGTTAATTACCCCTCCCACTAACGAGAGAGAACTTTCGATTAAGGCTAGTCGTCGATCAGATACATATAGATACGTGCATCTGGCATATAGTAGCAGCAATGGGTTTAGGGTATTGGAAAATTGAGGGATTTGATATTTAAAGTAGAAATTTTCACCATCTTGCACTTAAAGCGGATGGTGGGGGAATGGATGATAGACCCGATCAAGATCCCATGGTTCCGTCATCCCGGGCCATCGTGGTCCCTGGTCTACTTAGTTAGAGGAGGTAGTCGACCCAACCTGACAGAAGGATCCTTGTCGGTAGCCATGGGTTGCTTCGTCCAAGGGTACCTTGTAGACCTGGGGTGAGTGTTTGTCTAAGGGGACAAATTTGAATCCACCTTAGATAACAGAGGGCTTTGTGCCCTATCAATCATATCCTATTGATTCATGTCTCAAGGATTTGATGCCATTGGGGAACATACGGGCTCTAGCCATAACCATAATCTAATGGTGCCATTTGGCGGCAACCACCTGGTTCAGAGGGCCCCGAGTCATAACCGTTTATCCTGCAGTGCCATTTGGCGGCGAAACTACCGGTTAGAGGACTCGTATCACGTCCTTGCTGGCAGGAGATTGTTTGAGAATGGATCCTAGTGATATTTTCGACCAGGCATTAGCTCTTTGCGAGCTGAAGTAAATTTTAACTTGTCCACCTCGGCAAACTGTTGCGGAGGATGGATGGATTTTGCTTTAAGCTGTTTGATAGTTGGATTTCAATTTTTAAATATCTGGAGTTGGAAAGATTTTTTTTTGGATTTTGGGATTTTTCAGAAGATTGGATTTTGTAGGGAATTTAGGATTTTGGGAGTTTTGTGGAGTTTTGGATTTTATGAAATTTGGGATTTTTGGGAGGTATTTAAAAGTATTTGTGAATGGACCCCTCCGGTTGAGATTTGCATTCAACACGGCCATCATCGGGGTGTATGGGGTCATTTATATTTTATTGATTAGACCCTGTCGACTCTATCTACTGGTCGATAGAGGATCAGGTTTCGTAGGCTTTGGACCTTTGTTAGTGAATTTTCTTAATTATAGGCCTTGAAGGCCTAATATGAATGCATTAAAACAAATATACAGGCTGCCACAACTGTATATTTGTTTGATGGTTCAAACCCTGTCGACTCCTACTGACCTTTATAGAAGGATCGGGTTTTGTAAGTGTTGTGCCTTTGTTAGCGAATTCTCTTGATTATAGGCCTTAAAGGCCTAATATGAATGTATAAAATAAATATCTCGGTCATCTCTATGACCGTATATTTATTTGATGGTTCGAGCCGTGTCCACTCCTATTCATTCGTATAGGAGGATCGAATTCGAACTGGAATTCACTTATTAACCCGCGCAGCATCCCTGGATGTCACATGTGTACCAATAACACACTCGTCGGGGCCCATGCGGGTGTTTGGGGGCATTTTATAGTTATTTATTGAACCTTGTCTACCCCTATATGCTTGCATAAGAGGATCGGGTTCAAATTTATTGACCCGCGCAGCATCCCTAGACATCACGTGAGTACCAATAACACGCTCGCCGGGGCCCATGCGGGTGTTTGGGGGGTATTTTATAATTATTGATTGAGCCTTGTCTACTCCTATCTACTTACTTTAGGAGGATCAGGTTCAAATTTATTGACCCGCGCAGCATCCCTAGACGTCACATGTGTACCAATAACACGCTCGCCGGGGCCCATGCGGGTTTATGATACATCCCCTTATGTGTACCTAAGTGTATACAAATTATGGTGCATGTGCGGGGATACATTTTTGGGATATTTGACGTTGATCAACAATGTGGGAAACTACCATTTAAATGCAGCATTTGCTTGGAAGCTTGTAGACGCCTTCTGTCTGCTTGTATGAGTGTTGCAGATCCGGTGGCGTGGCATCGTACAATCTCCGCAACCGTTGCTGGTAGGCGGGTATATGTTTTCATTCATAGATTGGAATTGACTTCATGATACTGCATTTACTGAAGTCTTTCTGTGTCTACCCACAGATGATATGTGGTGCATACATGTGTACTCGTAGGAAACTTGTATGTATTGCAGATCTTCTGCTCTTGGTTGCATGCAGATCAGTTCACTGCGCACATCTTCCAGTGCTTATGGGGACCATTATATGTACCCCTAAAACACCTAGCATTGATTTGTAGGGAGATTCGTTGTATTCATAGCTTATTAGTTGTCTTCATTCCTCAGCAGTATTTCTAATGACTAAACATATTTATCATGCGATATTTATGGCCACTTATGTACGATCTGCTGCACTCATTATGAGCATTATGAGCGGGTTACTGTCTTGCAATCATGCTTGTTGTCCTCTCCACAACCCTTTTAGATTCATCGCATGACAATCATTATTGCTTGCATGAGATTGTTGAATTACATTTGTCTCCCAACTGAAATAGTGATTTATTACTATCCATTGAATACCTTGTATTATTGAGTGTAAGCATATCATTGCATTCATGCCCTTGCAATCATTATAATTACTCCAAAGTACTCACATACATG